>CM076579.1:1543593625-1544051530 GCA_034641835.2 Pinus albicaulis | reverse complement strand
TCTCCTTCAGTTGTCCCTTCTACTAATATTCTGACTATGTTTGATGATCATTCTCACAAGACACATGGAATTTTTCCAGCTTTACCCATCTGTGTTAGGGATAAACTATCAATATCGAGTTCGAGATAGTTTATGCAAATCTGGACTACAACCTTTGATTGGGGCAAAACTGGATTTATGAGATGGACCTTATTGTTTCCTCATTAATTCACATTTTATGTCTCCCTCACGAAGGGATAATTGTTACTGTTGATCATATGGATTGGTCTCATGTAGATTCGAATGCATCTTCTCACTCGACTTTACACTTGGTGAATGATGCCAAGCAACCTATTGAGAATTTTGGGGTTGGAATGTATACATCCTTGATGGGTACTTTTGATATTCCGCCTCCTTTGGTTCATATTCATGCTATTTAATCCTCTAGGTTTCCTGCTCGAAGAGAGTTCTTTCGAACTCATTATTTTTCAGACCCTTGCACCTTGCCTTCTCCTACCTCCACATTAGAGGAAGTTCAAGTGGGTGGAATGGCATTTCCTATGTTTGCAGCTGAGATTTCTTATCAATCTATTATTGACTCTCCAGACTCCATTCCAGTTTCTCTTTCACCAGAGGAATTATATGGCGATGTGGCTCCGACTTGGACTCTTATTTCATCTTCTGCTCAAGATTGCCTTGATACCACTCTTCCATCTAAAGAGGCCATCCTTGAAGCAATGACTAGTGTAGAGATACTGTGGGATGATTTGCATCGTTGGTCCTATTTTCTACCGGACTTGCGAGAAGTTGAAATTTTTTTGTCTAGCCTTCAGTCTTTTGGTCCTATTCACCCATTCTTGAACCCCTTAGCACCAGCACAGGTATTTTTTGAAGGGAACATGGCTATCATTTTTATACTACCCCGGTGAACATCTCCAAAGATCCCAACATTATTGAGAATGTCCTCATTGGAGTTGAATGTTACCCTGAAGAGAGTTAGACTTACACTGATCTCTTTCGAGAAAATTCGGATGTGTTTGCTTGGTCTTATGAGGAAATTCATGGTATAGCTCCATTTATTTTCCAACATGAGATCAAGACTTACAAAAATGCTAAGCCTATTCAGCATAAGCTTCATGTGGTCAACCCTAGGAAGGATACAGCTATCAAAGCCTAGGTTGACAAGCTACTAAAGGTGAGTTTCATATACCTCATTCCATTAACTGAGTCGATTTCGAATCCAATTCCTATGGACAAGAAAAAAGGAATGATCTGAGTTTGCATCGATTTTAGGGATTTGAATAAGGCATGTCCTAAATATAATTACCCCACACCATGTATAGATCAAATTATCAATGATTGTGCAGGGAATGAAATTTTCTCCTTCATGGACAGTTTCTCGGGATATAACCAGATCACTATCCATCTAGAAGATCAGCATAAGACTGCTTTTATTTTCCCCTGGGGTACCTTTTCTTACAAAAAGATGTCTTTTGGCCTTAAAATGTTGGAGCTACCTTTCAACAGGCTATGTCCTATGCCTACCATGACATCAAGCATATTATCAAGGCATATTTGGATGATTTAGCTGCTCGTTCTCGCAAGAGAATTGATCATCCTTCACACCTTCGTTAAGTTTTTGAATGGTGTCGTTATTATAAAATTCGGTTGAACCCTAATAAGTGTGTTTTCGCAGTCACATTGAGTCGATTGTTGGGATTCAGTGTGTCTACGAAAGATATTTGGGTAGATCCCTTCAAGGTTGAGGAAATACTTCAGTTGCCTCCCCCATCTTCAATCCGTCAACTTCAAAGTCTACAAGGCAAAGCCAATTTCTTATAGAGATTTATCATGAATTATGTTGAGATTACAAAGGGATTTATGAGGTTGTTAAAGAAAGGAGTTCCATGCTATGACTTTTCTCAAATCTCGTTCGATGCTTTGAAAAAAACGTTGACCTCTGCTCCATTATTGAGGCCACCTGATTATAGCAGAAATTTCCTCTTGTATCTGGCTGCAGCAGAGTCTACCATTGGTATGGTTATGTTTCAGGGAGACGATCTTCTTTGTGAGCATGTTGTATACTACCTTAGTCGAGGCTTGGTGGGTCATGAACTTCGGTATTCTCCAATTGAGAAAATAGGTTTGGCAGTTGTCCATGTTGTTCAGCGGCTCAGGCATTATATCCTTCTTCGCAAAACTTATGTTTTGGTGGTATTTAATCCATCTCAATTTTTTCTCAGTAAGCGAGTGATTGGAGGAAAATACAATAGATGGATTATCATTTTTCAAGATTTTGATCTCGAATTATTTTCTTCCAAATCCAAAAAGTCTTCGGTATATGCGGAGTTTATTTCTAAGTTTCCCTGCAGAGAAGAGATTTTTTATGAAGAGTTGTTCCCTAATGAACATATTTTCCTCATTTCTTCACAGGATCTTTGGTATGAAGATCTCATTTTCTATCTCGAGACTGTGAAGTTTCCCTTAGCTTTTTCGAAAAATGAGTGTTGAAAGTTGCGTCACTTAGATAAAAAATTATTTGATTATCAGTGACACTCTATATCATCGTAGGGTCAATTCGATCCTTAGACGCTGATTGACTCTCGAAGAAGTTGAGGTTGTGAAAAATTATTGCCACTGTGGATCTTGTGGTGGTCATTTATCTGGGCTTTCTACATCCCTAAAAATCTTATGTGCAGGATAATTTTGGCCCTCAATTTTCAAAGATTGTGTTGAGGCGGTCAAAAAGTGTCATCCTTGTCAAGTCTATACTCAGAAGATGCGCGTTCATCCAGCTCCACTCTTTCCTATCATCATTGTCGGTCAGTTCACAAAGTGGGGTATTGATTATACTAATTTTAACCCGCCTTCAGCTAAGGGTCATAAGTACATTATTGTAGAAGTAGAATACTTTACGAAGTGGGCTAAGGCTATGCATACTTTTGCGAATGATGGTGAGACAACAGCCTTGTTTCTATTCAACAAAGTCATTTCTAGCTTTGGCATCCCCAAAGAGATTGTCACTGACCATGGCAGTCATTTTCAGAATAGTATGATGGCTGAATTGGCTCTCAAATTGGGTTTTCGACAGGAGCACTCATCTCCTTATTATTCTCAGGCCAATGGGCAAGTTGAACTCGTTAACAAGTCCGTGAGGACTATCCTTCAATGGAAAATTGATAAATCTAGATCCAATTGGCATGTCATGATGTACCCTGCACTTTGTGCATACCGGATGTCTTTAAAGACTGCAACCGGTTTCACTCTGTTTCAACTAATTTATGGGATGGAATCTATATTTCTTGTAGAATGTGAAATTACTTCCCTTAACCTAGCAGTTGACTTTCTTATTAACACTTCTAGTCTCAAAGAATGCCTTGTCCATCTAGAACATCTCGATGAGTAGCGCCAAGATGCAACTACAATGAATGAGGCTCATAAGAAACGAGTGAAGTTTCAATACGATAAGGTAGTCAACCCTAAGGTTTTCTCTGAAGGTGACCCTGTCTTGGTTTGTGCCCAAGAAAAGAATGCCTTGGGGGAAAGCAAGTTCAAATCCAAGTGGTATGGCCCCTTTATTGTCAAGAAGGTCATAAAAAAGGGAGCTTATGCCTTGGTTGAATTTTATGGAAACGAGCTGGTGGAGCCCAGAAATGGGCTCTATCTGAAGAAGTATTATGCTTAGGCTTCGGCCTAGCATTTTCTTTGTTGTATATATTGTATTTTTTGTAAATGTCGGTTTATCGATTTTTTGTGTGACTTTGATGATTTTGATCTGCTTTGGCAGGTATTATTGGATGAGATGAGTCATTTTGGCTTTATCGATGGTGCTAGTAGACACACCCGAAACCTGGCTTCCGCGGCTTGGGTAATTCACTATCCATCCAGTCAGTTGTTAGTCTCAAGGGGTGTATGCATTGGTCCTACTTCGAACAATGTGGCAGAATACACTGCAGTGGTCAACCTACTCTTAGAGGCAATATCTCTTAGTGTTTATTCGTTAGTATTTTACTTGGATTCACAACTAGTGGTTTTGCAATTAAACAACACCTATTGTGTCAGAGACCCATTTTTGCATCGGTTATTTTTTAGAGTGTTTTTTTTACAATGTTCATTTCAATTTATTACGTTCATTCACATTCCTCGATCTGATAATTTGTTAGCATACACATTAATCCTTCAATACTTTAAAAATATCAAAAACATCATTCATTATTTTTCGTTTGGGACAATCACATCATATAAAATTGCTATGTATATATATATATATATATATATATATATATATATATATATATATATATATAGAGAGAGAGAGAGAGAGAGGTATCAGAGTGTTCAAAATATACAAAAATTGGACCATCATGTCCTACAAAATTTGGGCTTATACCCGATCATGTATGTCATTAAAAATAATAATACAGTCATCTGATCAAATCTAAATCTATCTCTGAGGACCCTGCCCAGCATATGTGTTCCTAAAGAACACAATGGCAGTAGCTACACGGTGGAATAACCAAACCCAGTCTCCTGGTACTCCAACCACTCTCCTTTTGATAGCCTCAAGAAGATCCTCTATAGCTTCCATGGGTACTTGGCGAGTTAAAATCTCCAAGTTTCTCTGTATGGCATGGAGGGTTCTTCCTAGTTCTTCAGCATAATCTGCCTCTCCTCTGTGGAGCTTATGTCTCTGGTAGCCCTCAGGCCTAACTGGTCACATGTCTACATCATGATCATTAAAATTTTGTAAGTCAAATTATCCCATCAAAAACATTTTTTCATTTTCATATAATTTGAAAAAATAAAAATCACATAATAAAAAAATCATTTTGCAATCTTACCAATTGCACCCCATGTTGCTTTGAGTGGAAGAACCAAATCAGGATTAGCTCTAAAATCCATTCCAACATAGGGATAGTCCTCTACTGAGATGACATATTCTCCCCACCATTTGAAGAACTCGTCATCCCATGTAGTGCAGGGAACCTCACTTCCCCCAGTCTCTTCATCAAGTATGCCCATCTAGCTATCCTTGGATCACGTGGGCTACAAATGGAGATGATCTTGGGTCGAAGCCTTAGGACTCTCTCAAAGAAGAATGTCAGCAAGATAGTACCATATCCAAAATGTTTTGTTTTTGCATGTCGGATAGAAGTCAGTTGTTTCTTCAGATTTTCCAATAAGGCTGTGCACCAATAATCGAGGTTGGCCAAGAGATCCACTACTAGACTCATGTGAGTTCGTGAGGCCTGGTGAAGGGATGCCCACCCTGCCACTCTACCAATAGTGAAAAGAAGGATTTTCATGTACAAGTCTTGTACATCTTTGATTGGGATCAGTGTCTCTTCCTTCTTTGCACCATCTACATAGTACACCTCAACATATTCATCTACATTAAGACCTCCTGTGGGCTTACCATGCAAATCAACTAGTTCTCCCCTCCGAGAAATTTCAGTTATGAAATAGATGCCTTCAAGTTCAATCCTTAATGGAATTTGGTCTATCATGAAGCAGTGTTCATCTGGTTCCCAATAATTAACCAACATATTGAGTAATCGAGTGTTATTTTTCATATTTGGCATTTTGAAAAAAATTAACAATCCGCAATCTTGAAGGATATCCAACGATTGTTGGTCCTGCATGACTTCATTTTCTATTACAATGTGCTCTCTTTCCCTCTAGTTGATAGTCATCCTGAAAAATTTCATCAATTGACCCATTAGATATCAATTTTTGAATTCTTCTCTATGCATACGCAACTTCATTCGGACACAGTAGCATCTATATGCGAGTTCCCCGCATATACGTAGAGGGTTTCAAGAAAAATATATTTTCCTACAGTCAAAATCACAAAATTTGCTTGAAATGATAATAAAATTGAAAAGCTAGCTGAGTATGAGACTTACCTAACTGGTTTGGATTGATTCGGTGGTCAGTTTCTCTATTTGCAAGAAGGGGTTTTTTTTTTTTGCTCTAGAGATCTTTCCCCACTTCTGCACTGCACAAATGACCAAATGTGAGTAAAAAATGCTTATTTATGCCCAAAATTTGAAATTTTTTCGCAAATTTTGTTTGTGTCTATTTTTCGAATTTGTTTAAGGTTGTTTAACCTTTTTGCTCGTAAGTGTTGGGAAAAGTTATTTTCAGGTACATTCTAGTGATTTTGAGATATTTCCAATTTTTCTTCGGATCCATAACCGCTAACCTGTCATGACAGGTATTTGATTATGAAACTGGCATATAGGTTAGGTAATTCACTTTCCATTGCACTTCTGCATACTAGCCTTCATTCTTATCACTTTCCATAGGGTCGAACCCATCATGTTATGACTATTTATCCAATTTAACTCGTTGATTTTTAAATCATGATATGATGGTAGAGCCATCCTTTACATGGGCTTCCTAGTTAGTTCCTGGCTAGAATTTTTCCCCCATGCTACAATCTGTGTAGGCTCGGGGGTCCTCTTTAGTCTCGTCATGACTTATGCGTTTAAGCTTCATTCTTCTTCTTCTTCACTATCTTTATTCTGGCCATATACCTTAGAGGCTCCCATTTTGTTGTCAAGTTGTATTGTTGCATTGCATATTGACCACTTTTTTATCTTAGCCTTTAGCCGGCTTCATTTGGACTCATGTTTAAGCCCTCTTTTGACCATTTCTTTCTACACAAGTTAACCATGCAACACTTAGCCTTCGTAACTTGACACTTTTACCCATGGATGGAACATCCCTTTGAGTGTCACTTACTGGTTTTCGCCACCTTGCATTGAGCATAGGATTGTTCCTATCCAAAGAACTAATGCATCTGTATACTGACAATCTTTCTATCCATTATACTATAGGCATTCTTTTATTCTTTTTCAGGCTTTGAAATACGAAAAAGACAAACACAAAAAAAATTAATATTTTAAAAAGATCAGGAATGGGACAATACTTCCATACTTGATGGCAGTTATAGTATCGGTTGTGTCACCCTTGAAAAAAGCACAAAAAATCTAAGTCTTTTCTCCATTTCGGATGGTTTTAGTTTTTGACTTAGGAGAAGCCATAACCTTGTTATTGAGTTAGTACTCCCCCGGTTGGTTATCTCTTCCAATCATATGGAGGTTTTGTTTATGCTTCCTGCATGACAAACTTATACAGAGTTATCATTTCCTGCCATAGTCAAAATGAGTCATTCTTTTTTTCAAGGGAATTTAACATGAGTCGGCCTTTGTGCAATGTCTCTTGACTCATTTTTCAGTCGGCCATCCTGGTATGTCAGTATCTTATTTTATCACATCGGTTATTTGGTCCTTTTCTCGTGTTGGTTTGAGAAGGTCTCCATTGAATTCTTGCTAGCGAGTTTGTCTCTTATTGACTTCGACATATTTCTCTGAGAGTAGATCTAAAGCCACACCCTGGCCCTATTTTCATTATTGATAGGTGACCTTGTGCTCAACATTTGATCCACATCATGGGTCTTTGACTGACTGGTTTCCCTTGTGTTTGACTTCAACTTACATTATCACACCTAGGATTCGTGCAATACCTCGATTTCCATTTGACCCTATCAGTGAATATCTCGCCTCTTTTTCAACTTTCATTATTGTTTGGTTCAGAGGGTTTTTTCCATGCACTAGCTACATTTTGTGCATGCTAGAAACATACTTTGAGTTGGTTACTTCACTTTTCTTTGTTTGATTCCTTCCAAATCTTGGCCTGTGGGTTACACTCGCACTAGACTGATGTGGGATGCCTTAATTCCTTCCTTCCAACTGATCTTTTCCCATCGACTATGACTCATTGCTCTGGGAATAAGGTCTAGAGTCATTTTGTCAGTACCTTAGGCTTTCCATTCATCAGTGACAGACTCCTTTGCTATCGACAATGAGAATACATAATGTCTCCTGATTGGTAGATTCTCTCAAGTGTTCGACTTCAACTCATTTATTTGCACTTGTTAGATTGTACTGGGGCACCTTGACACTCATTATCATTATTGGTGGGTTGCCTCGAATTTTTTAACGGTATACGTCAATGACCGGTAATCAAACAATTTCTCACATGGTCGACCTCAACTCATTTATTCCCATAGTGTATAATTGTGTCATGGTGATCAGTGAAGACCTCGGATTTTCATCAGCATGCTTTGGTTCACTTTGACAGCTCCTTCATTTTTCTGCTAGTGACACCATCCACCCTTATATGTTGCAGTTTCATCACAACAACGTCTTATATGTTGGCACCCGAGTTGCGTGTTGTACCATTTGTTCCACCACTTACAATTTGGTACTTGGAGATTCAGTTGTGACTTCAATGATCATATATCTATGCAACATCATTGATCAGTCTTTTATATGTGATACTTGGACATGATTTTGACTTATACTTTCGGGAAGTGATTAGATGATTCACTATGTACTTTATATTTCACTTATACCTATATACATATTGGATCTGCTCCACACTTGATATGCGGACATGATTTTCTTTCACTGAGCATGGGTATGCCCGCCTCAGACATGAGCTATCTTTCCTTTTTCTATCACTGGTTTTTAGCAGGTTGAAATCTGGTGAAGTCCTCTCTAGTCCTCATAAGGTTCTTTCTATGCACATAATACATTTCGGCCATCATGTACCCCTTCTGACCTCATATATTATGGGGCATCTGTTATAACATCATTTATCACCTTTATATACTTGATGACTTATGCATTGGCCTTGGGCAGCCCTTCCATTCATATTTGGTCACATTTCTCAACAAAAAATATTTTTAAATCCACACGCAACTCTTCCAAGTTTTTTACATGCGCACACGTGGGTCCATCCATAGCTGACCCACGTATGCTATTTAAAATATTAAAAATATATATAATTTCCCTATTATTGAGGTGGGGTTTATGGTTTTTCCTGTAACTTAACTACCCCAACCTGTGGCCTAGCTGTTCCCCAATTGAAAAAACTAATTTGAGGAAGTATAAATACGCCTCAAGGGAATGGCATAAGGGAGGAGAGAGAGAATATTATTGATATTACAGCCTGTTATAGCCCTGATCAAGTCTGATATTTCCCCTGTGCCTCCTACACCTCCCAAGTTTCAGGAAACCCCTGTTTCCTTGTGATGATCACTCTCATTCTATGTGACATCCTTTGTGCACCATTTATGGAAGAATCTTTGTGAAGCTAGGGCTAGATGAATCCAGAGGATGGTTTTCCTCAAGGCCGTGGCAGATCTCAGGTGATTTCTTCGCTATTTTTTGTATATGTTATCAATAAAATAAGTCCCATCTTGTTCCTGATGTTCATGTGTTACGTGTCTCTTATAGATGCTTAATAATCTTGAATAGTTTATTTCATGTTATCTTTATGAGATTATGTATGCTAATATGCTAAAATCTAGGACATATATGATGTACAACTAGTTTTTATGCTTGTTATTGACTAATTTGTAGGTTCTATAGCACGAGGAGTAGCAGACGGTTTACACCCTATGGGATCGACCTCAAACAAAGGATAAACAGGTAAGGTCCACAATCCTCATTTTCTAGTTTAAAGCATAAAATTGGTAATTAGAGTCCTTATTGTGATGACATGCCATCCACTTTGTTAGGTCCCTCAACCCAAGGCCTTAGGGTAGCTTTGCTCATAAATTGGACTCTTACTCAGGAAATAACAATCAAATAATTTTTTGGAAATATACTTCCTAAAATAAATAAATAAACTCAAAATTCATGCTACTCAATAAATGAATTGCAAAACTCAAAATATTCGAAAAAATGGATCTATTCCTATAATTTGGTTCCTTTACTAGGAATAAAGAGTAAGTTTATTTTTGTGCTATGACAATTTTATTCCTGTACCAGAATGATCATGTCCCTGTATTGGAAGGATTATATTCCTAGACTAGGAAAACAGAGCAAATTCGTTTATGTATTATAATAACTTTGTTCCAGTACTAGAATGACTATGTTCCAGTACTAGAATGATTGTTTCCCTTCACTAGAACGACTATGTTCATGTACTAGAACAACTCTATTCCTGCACTCAACAATATTCCAACAAAAAAATATTGTGATATCAAGCATGACATCAAGAGATGTGAAAAGGAAAAATTCAACTTAGGCAAGGGTAAAAGAAATCTCAAATCATTGCATTCTGTCAAATGCAAATAACAATCTAGAATATGAAATGTGAAATCCAATGGGAAACTTATCAATCTTAATGAAAAATGTTAAACTCTTGTGTTTCAATAAAATATCACCACATAAAGATGTACTCTATTTATATATCCTCAGAACATTCAGTATTGTGTCAAATATGTTCTTGTGTATAAACGAATTCAACATCAAACAAAGAAATTTGTTTTACAGGCCTGAATCTGGATAGTAATAATCAACAATTCTTATACTCTATGAATCCAATAAGAAAATGACTAACAAATCAAGGAATGTAGTTTGACAGTAATAGTTTACACATGTAGATTAGTGCCTCCACACAGTTACAGTATATGTATTTTTATCAGAATATGCTTGTTGTTAAGATATACATATTTAAACAAAACTTAAATGTTCAAACCCTACAGCCCTAACCATTTAACTCAAAACGATTAAAGAGTAAAAACTCCCAAACCAAAGAAATATTATTGTGCTTTAAAGGAATAAACAAAAAATGAATTGATAAAAATGAAATACACACACAAACACTCAGATCTGAGATCACTTCAGCGAAATTGAAATAACTGCATAAGAGATTTATAAATCTTGGACACTCGCCATTAAGAAGCAACCTTCACACCAATCACTTCCTATACTTAATACACAATATAATAACAATGGGAGAACTAGATGGGTTAGTCAGGCCCTAGCCAACAAGCTCGTTTCTCTTTAAGAAAACGCTTATTCTATGAGAGCAAGATTAACATTACGGAAAATAGAGAAAATCTATGCATTAACCTAGCATTTAGATTATATTAATAAGGTTCAGCCCTTCAGTACATCTTGAGCTCAGTAATCCAATTCCCAGTGATCATAGGGCAGGGGGAGTGCCCCCCAAAATTTACTCCAATGGCATAAGAGTACAAATAATATATTGTGTCCTAGGCTTGGAGTCATCGCTCTGTTTTACACATTTCATGATACAAATTTGGCTTTAGGCTAGCCAACCCATTACAAAACAAGATGAGGAACTGAATCCCAACTATTTTCGATAAATAGGAGACAATTAAAACCATTTTCTCATCAAGAAAATGCAGATCTCATACGGATTTTCCATTTTTTTGCAAATCTAGGTAAGATCTTAAATTCTGGAAAAGCAGTGGTTTTTAATAAAACTTCCTCCAAGAACCTCATGTAACTCTTAGAAAATGTGAATATTGTGAAAAATTTTGGGTTATATATAATTTTCTATCCTGGTAAAAAACCTATATGCTCGGACTTTTGAGATTCGCCTCCATATGCATGCAAATCGAGGTCAAAGTTGGCAGTTTGAAAACTATGTGAATTTTGAGAAAAAAATCTGATTTGCTTCTAGAGACTCACATGTGCGACTGGGGTGCAAAAAAAATCATGGGAAGGTGTTAATAAATTATTTTGGACAAAAACTTCCTTAGTTTTCATTGAACGTGTGCCAAGATGTCGAATCCCCAAATTTGATGCTCTTTAATGCAGGAATGCCAGTGTAGGAATGTTAGTGTAGGAACATAAATTGGTGCAATTAGTTGTTGATGCATGTGCATCTTTGACCGTGATTTCATACTCCTTCCTAAAATAACAAAAGAACCATCATTAATTTCCATTTTGATGCAAATCTTATCGAGATAAAGGAAATATGTTAAATAAAGAACAATTACCTGATCATGCTCCAAGTTTAAGATACTAGCCCAACAATTGTGCAAAATGATAGTAATAAAAATTAAAACCATGAGTAAGCATAAGGTGAAAATGTGAATTAAACACGACAATTTTGGGGCCTAACAATCCCCAACTGTCTATGCCTCTTAGGCATTGTATATTTGTGACCTATCACCATGGCATAATGGACAATCCTTCTTGCGATGATCCTCGCCACAAATCCAACACTGCAATGGTTCTATTCTGCTAGATTTATTATGATGCTCTCCAGGATGAGATCCATTTCCCTTCTCATTTGCATTAAATTTTTTGTAAAAAGCCACATTTTCTTTCTCACCTACATCCTGAGGTCTTCCCCGCTTCTAATGGCATTTTCCTTTAGCACTCTCGTTCCCTTTCCAATCACTATTAGGCTCAAGCTTGCGCTTTGAATGCTCATTGAAATGATTCAATTTCCTGATGAATTCCTCCATTTACCAAGGCTCATCATACTCAATTTGATCCTTAAATGTTGATGGTAGTCCATTAACGAACCTTTCAACTTTGTCTTCTCATCCATGATATAAGAAACATACTTCAAAAAATACATAAGTTTGGTCGTGTACTCTTCTACCTTGGTTCCTCTGAAATGCTTCACATATTCCCTCCATATATTTGTTTTTCCTTTGAGGCTAAAGATTTATGTCTTAGCCTTCATATTATTTTTATAATCATGCAATCCAAAGAAATTATTTATCCCAAGCAGTTATACTTCTACATATTCTGATTTCTTCATCTCTCCATAAAAAGTAGGAGGCTTGACTTTCTTGAACTCCTCTAGAAAAATATTTTTTCTCACTCCTCCCTTAAGGATGATTACGGTGATGACAATGATGTCTCTCGTAACCAGAACTAGAATACAACCCATAAGAACTGCCTCTCTTTTCAAGTGTGCCAACCATCTGCCACCTCTGACTGTATCATCTTTTTCCAACATGTATCCTGATCAGCACCTGCTACCATATGCCCTATTTTTCATTTCCTCATGTCCATGACTATCCTCAGTTGTACCTACCTCTACAAATTTTATAAGCTCTAAAGAATTATTGCATTAAATTCAGCTTGATTTTCTTGAGTTCTAGAAATCCTTTTCTATGTCTCAAGCATCCTGTTATTATTTGCCTTGCAACTTCTCATTTTTTTCCTTCAAACTTCTCAATGTATCTGCTATGTCAGGAGAATACTCATCTCCTTGTTGTTTGGATGATTTGTAAGGAGATTCACATGAGCTATAATCTGCCATTATGCTTGTCATCTATGATCTTCTTTTTCTTCTTGCAAGCATGTCATGTTAGATAACCCAAATAGAAACATGATCAAACATACCTTAATGAAGTTCAGAGGAGGTTATCTAGTCTACAAAAATTAGTCCAGATTAGCACAATATATATATATATATATATATATATAATGACATTAACCTATCAACATCTCACATCCTGCATGATAACAAAAAATGTAACACTGACTATATACATTACAACTATAGCCACTGTAATGCATGCATAGTATACACATATACAACTAAAATGCATGCATAATAATCACGTCTAGCTCATCCAGTCCAAGTGTTTGAAGATGGAAAATTTGATACCAGTCTATAACCACCCCTCCCACATTCACTAGCTTTTACATGCTCCTAGGGGTAATCATGAGTTGAGTGCTACTATGACATAACCCGACCTCCAAGTTCCAATGATGGTAGTGGGGCCTACAAACTGAAAACTATGACATCCCTCAGGGACTACAGACCACTTGGGAGTTAGATAGCCACCCCAGATGATCAATCCCTGAGTTGGAAAATTTTTCACTAACCTAAATCCATAATCACACCCTTGACACATTGTGCATATGGTTATGATGCTGTAACCACACTCATAAGCCCACTTCCATACAATTATGACCCAAAAACTTTTGTTCTATGCCAATAGTTCTGATATCTAAGCCACTTTTTCAGGCTAGCCTCCATACCACTTCCCATAACTTCCTGTAACTTTCTAGAAACATAATGAATATGCTAAAAATTCTAACCATTCATAACTTCAACAAGAAATTGACCTAGCCATTCCTAATCTAGGATATACATTTCGTCAAACATGTGATAAACATATAAGCTACAGGTATTGAATGCACATCTAATCATAAAATTTTGAAATCATCCGAGAATCACCAAGAAGGTTTAATTCTATCTCAAGTTGGCTGCAATAACACTTGTTATCACACACATTCATCAATCATTCAACAAACTATCAAATCATGAACAAAATCCATAGTTATAACACATCATAGAACCATGCTTATACCAACATATAACCAGAATAGAAACCATGATAAATCAGCCATAAAATCCACATAATATCAAGTAAATATTTTCATTCATTACATTAGAAGAATAGCTCACACTACTTATGCAAAATCCAACCAAGTCAGGGACTTCCACATACCACTCGACCATATATTGGGTTGAACCAAACCTTTCTTTCATTCAATCACCCTCGTGTCATATTCCAAGCATGAATGTGGGATCTCATGGGATAAACCAAGACCAAATCAAACAGGAAATCCAAAGGTTGAACCACCTCTACCATCAAGCTATCGTGATCTCACCTAAAACGGTCTCAAGATCACAAAACAAAACCCAGCTTGGATTTCCATCTCCACCCCCAACTCTTTGGATTTTCCTGATACCACCTCACCCGGTTCCAAAACCTTCCGGAAATCAAGGCTCAACCAAGAATGAATCCCATCACACTATGGTTATCTAAGAAATGGAAAGTCAAGGTTGAATCCACTTTCAAACTAGGAAAAACCCATGTCAATGACAACAAATGAACCAAATAAACAAATGCATGTACCATGCATTCACACCTTGTATAGGAAATCACGTATGTAACCTGTTACCTGAAAAATCCTCGTGTTGAAGTTGTTAATCCAACCTTCTCTTTGCACTCCCTTGCTTTCATTTTCTTGACCTTTACTTTCCTTTATTTTTCCTTTGCTTTCCTTTTCTTGCTTTCTTTCTCTCTCCTCTTAGAGCTCTCTCTCTCTCTCTCAATTCATCCCAACTAAAACTGAAAAAAGCTATGAATTGATTCTCTGATGCATTTTTATCATTGATGTCTCATTTTTCTTCATTTTTCCTCTAATATTTCTTGCATGCATATTTGTTTCTCTTCACCTTCCTTTTCTCCTATTTTTATTTATTTTCATAATTAAATGTCAATTATTTCCTCTTTTCCTTTGCCAATTTCCATATCCATTAATAAACCACAAGTGATGCCCACTATAACGTTTACCTACCATTTACTTGGAATATGTATCTGTTATAGCATCATTTCTCACCTTGACATGATTCATGATTGCTACATGGCTTTTTGGGCACCCATTCCTACAGACTTGGACAAATTCACTTAAAAACAGTGGAAAATCCTCCATACGCGACTATGCCCGTGTTTTTCCGCGTGTATACGCGAGTACAGCTAGACTTTTCCGCGTATGCCATTTTAATGATTAAAAATATATATATAAATCCCTAATTTCGCGCTGGGTTGATGGTTACTCAGGTAGTTCAACCACCCCAGCCCGTGGCCAACTGTTTCCAACTGCTGAAACTACTTGGAGGGACTATAAAAAGCCCTCATGTGTATGGCCTAAGGGGGAGAGAGAAAGTATTGATATTATACTCTGTTGGTTCCCTATCCAAGTCTGATTCCCCGTGCCTCCTGCACTTTCCCAGTTCATTGTAGGAAACCCTTGTTTCCTTGAGATATACATCCCTTTATATGTTATCTCGTATGCACCAGTTTGGAAGGAGTCTTAGCGAGGCAAGGGCTGGACGGATCCGGACGACGGTCTGCGAAGGCCTTGGAAGGATCAGGGGATCTCTCCTCTTGATTACTTTTGTACGTACTATTTATAATACAGAAGTATCATGCTGTTCCCGAAATAAACGTGTTAGTGTATGCTTTAATGTATGAAAAATATTTGTTATACAAGCATTCATTATGATTTATTTAATGTTTTATATGAATCACACTAACATATAGAGTAGAAATATGTTGTACAACTTGTCCTTTGTGCTGGTTTCTTCTTGTATTTCAGGTTAAGGAGGAAGGACGGTTGCAGGGAGTTTGAACTCCACGTGGATCTACTTCAAACGTAGGACCAACGGGTAAACCTCTCATTCTGCTCTATGTAGTTTTCATGAATGTGCATGATCGTGTGGGTCTCTGTTAAGTAGTACGCCCCTGCTCTGTGGAGGTTGAATCCCAACCAACCTCTAGGGTGTTAATTCCCCGAAACAGAACTGGCGACTTCGCTGGGGACCACATTTTTGTGATTCTCCTGTTGGGTTGTTTCAGCTGTTTGGTAGGTTGCCAACAGTTTTTTCTGTCTTTTACAGTCCAGTTTGCTTTCTTGCAGTCAGTCTGAAGTCTTGGTGTCTTTCCCAGACTTGTCTTTTTGTTTTTCATTATCTTTCTTTGTATACGCTTTTTTGTTTGCACACAGTCGCGTATACCCGCGAGTTTGTGTAGAAGAATCCGCGTATACGCGAGTTTCCCTCCACACAGACGCGTATACACGCTGGTTGCATAACTGCAAGGTCGCGTATACCTAGGCTGATTTTGAAATTTTAAGATTCTGGTGTTTTGGGTATTTTCTGGCTGTGGAGGCCTGTGTTTGCAGAGTCTTTATAGTTACTGGAGTGTGACAGAAGTGGTTTCAAGTCTTGTTTCTCTTTCGTTTGTCCGAAAACTGATCTTTTTGGCAAAGTGTCCTTGTTGGTGCTGGCCCTCCTGGATTGAGTTCCAAGATTTCTTTCTGAGCATTCTTGGCTGTTCTGCGTTATCAGAACAGAGAGCTCCTGCTCACTGACTCGCTCCTATCTTTGTGTTGTGCTTTGCATTGCGTTCTTTGCTTTGTTTTCGATTGGTTTTCTTGAGTTTCATAGGCTAGGGTTTTGTTGCAATTTTTGAAGAACTTTTCTTGTTTCTTTGGAGTTTTGTGTTGCAACGAGTTTGCACTATTTCTCTAGGCTGTTTGATTGAGTTTTTGATCTTCCATTGCTCTTATTGATCTTGCTATCATTAGCTTTATAAGGTTTGGGAGCATAGTTGAAGTTTATGCCTGAAATTCGGTCTCATTTTGGCTTGGATTGGGATAGTTGTTCTTGGTTTTTTTTGAAGCTCTTGTTTTATAAAACTAAAAAGCCCAAAAAACATTTGTTTTGCTTTTTGTTTTTGCATATCAAAAACTCAAAAAACATTGTTTCTTGTTTTTGTTTTTGTTGTTGCCTTTTCATTTTCGTTTGGTCATATCTTTTGGGACTTTAGTGAAATTTCTTGCTTCTAGTTTTTGGCTTGATTTTGAGGAGAGGTGGTCTTTTGATTTCTTCTTCTTCTTGTTGAGTATTTTGGTGTCTTACATTAAGAGTTCTTGTTTGCAAGAATTGGCTTTCTGGATATCAAAAGATGAGTTAAAACTGAAGGAGCCTTTTTGGGAAATTTCACCTTGTTTCAAGGGACTTTTGCATCTTAGAATTTACATGCTAGTGGTCATTTGCATTAGGTGCATTGAATCATTTAGTTAGCTTCTTAGTTTTTGTGAGTGTGAGTTTGTAATTCGAAAAGAAAAATACATTTTTTAGTCTCGTAGAACCTGTATAGAAATTGCTCTTCATCGAAAGACAAAGAACTGCATGTGCATGTAGTCGGGTTTTTATTAATTTCTTTTGCATCAAAACACCATTGGTTTCAACTCCATATCCTTTTGACTTAACATAACAGCCCATTAAAATAAGCGATTTAATTTAAAATCAACTAGCAAGTTTTCTAAGTGTCATACACCAACTAGCTAGGTTGTAGGGCCTTGGAATAGGTGAGTGGAGAGTTAACTCTCCAAGGCCGCTCAAACAAACATAGAAGTTGATTAATTGGCGAAATCCAACTCCGTGAGGTGGACTGGGAAAGCTCTCATCCGAGAGTCAAGCGCGAGGGGAAGTGAAGGCTGAGAAGAGGGATACCCCCTCCGGTCGACAGTCCTTCAGGCCGTTCCGCCCGACACGTCACAGTTGGTGTCCATAGTTGTCCCTGGGTTCCACACGGGTGGTGGGGAGATACCCGCTGGTACCGAAGACGGACGTCGCATCACTGGCGGGTTTTTAAGGGTGCCCAAAGCTTGGGTGTAGGCATGTTGTCGTTAGGAGGTCGGCGTAACTGTTTCTGATACCTTCGCTAGTTGTTCTGGGCCCTAATCATCCCAGACTGCTTTCGGAAGGCCCTATACTTCGCTTTTCTGTATTTTGGTGTCCGGTCCTCATCACCCGGAGCAGAAATACTTGAAGGCTGTTTGCTTGCTGTTGCTCAGGGATTTTGATTTTAGTGAGTGCTCTTTGCTCCTAGCTTGCCTAGCTTTTCACTTTTCTTGAGTCTAATATAATAAATCTGTAAAAGTGGCTGATAAAGCGCCTCGACGTTCGAGGAGAATCCGGGGGTTATCTCCCGAGAGTGCAGAGCCTTCTTCGAGAAGGCGTAGGGCTGCAATTTGCGGGTGGTTTTCACCATGAGTGCCGTGGCTGTGAAGGTCTCCAAGGTGCGAAGGGTTCTTGATTCCGGTGTGAGTTCAGGGAAGCGTTCCGCTCACCTCGAAATCTGCTCACCAGAAGGGTTGCCCCAGATGAAGATATGCACGGCTGCGTACAGGTCCATCTCCTCTTCCTCTTGATCATCCGTTTGTTATAGAGTACATCGGACCGGAGTCTGAGAGACCGCCAGATCTTCCTTATCTTTCTTATCTTTCGATGGCCACGACTGGGAACGCGGCTTCTACCGTGAGTGCTGCGGGCATTCAGACCCCTGCTTCTGTCGAGGCAGGGGGCACTCTTGCTCTATCTTCGAGTGCAGCAGCATATGTTCTAATGCGGGACACTGGCTGCCTTCTCGTCGTCCTTTGTTTGGGGGATGGCAATTTCTTTAAATCCTCCCTTTCTTCCACCTTGGGTGCGGGCTGGATCTGCGCCATGTGTCTAGCACGCTGAAGGTAGTTCAACGTTCGAGTTTCCCCTTTGGGACTGGGCATATTCCTAGTCCCAATCCTTCTTTAGGGTCGTTTCCTTTTACGTCCCAGACCCCAAGTTTCAATCCTTGGGCTCAGGGGCCAAGTTCGACTGCTTTTATGGGGTGGAATCCTATGTTTGCAACGTCGGGGGCAGGGAATCAGTTCATCGCGAGTCATCCAGGGAATGCTTCTTTCCTTGCATCGAGTGCTTATCAGTCTTTTTCTCCTCTATCTAATGCATGGAACCCCTACCAGGGGCTTACCTCTTCAGTCAATACTTCAGCGGGGGGAACTAGTCTGGGTTATGGTAACTCGGCGTGGGGAGGAGGTTCTTCTCCGTTTTCTACGGGTCCTTTCTGGAAGCCTGGTGCCTCATCAAATCCAGGCTATTCTTTTCAGAATGTTGGAAATCCATCCTATCAAGGATGGAATTCTCAGGCTCCGCCTCGATTACCATTTCTGGCAACGTTAAACTTGCCAGACTTGTCGAAGTTAACTAATGACCCGATTCGGTATAGTCCGGGGTGGCCTCCGGTTCCAACCAAACTTCCTTGAGACATTCCTAAGTTTGAAGGTAAGAATGGTGAAGATCCGGCAGACCACATCACCACTTTCCACTTATGGTGCTCGTCGAACTCTCTGATCGACGACTCGATTAGATTGAGATTATTTCAGCGCACCTTAACTGGAAATGCCGCAAAGTGGTATATAGAGCTCACTGGGGGCAGTTTCGCAACATTTGGAGAACTGGCTGTCACTTTTCTTAACCATTTCCAGTTGCCTGTCAGATATGAGGCTGGGACCGAACTCCTGGCTAATTTTAAGCAGGATGAGGCAACTCACATTTCTGATCATATTCAGGAATGGAGGAGAAGGAAGAGGCTAATTAAAGCCCATATTCCAGGTGAGTTCCTTCTCGAGTGGTTTTTGAAATCGCTTCAGTCAGATATTTCAAAGGATGTATCCATGTCAGGGGTATATTCCGAGGAGCGGGCCATCTTTAGGGCCCAGCAGTTAGAGTTGATCTATTCTCAGTCTGGCATGCTTTACAAGTATTTGCCTAATGCTCCTCGCTCCAAATTGGATCTATCGAAACCCAAACCTGGTCCGCATGGTGACGGACTTGTCGGATCGGTCGGTAGTAGTGCAGCCAGCCTGCTTTCTCAATTACAGCAGTTGTCTTTACAATCTGCTCCTTCTAGTCAGGCTGTGCCTGCTGATTCTTCACCTTCCCAGTCTTTGTCCATTAATGCTGTCCAATCTTCTGAACCCAAAGGAAATCAACAGTCCGATGGGAAGAAGAAGGGACGTAATAACAAGAAGGAGGGCAAGAATGGGAAGGGCAATGCAAATAAGACCAACGAGCGTGTTGGTGAAGGGCAAAAGGAGAAAAAGAAAGTTAAGTTTCCGTGCAAGCTTTGTGCTGGAGACCATCTCACGCATCTTTGCCCGAAAATTCAGGATGCTCAATGCCTGACCCCATCTCGACCGAGTTCTTTTACCTGGTTCCCCGGTACAGCCTCGGCCCCTTTCCCCAAGAGCGGCATTTAATTGCTGGCGCCGAATCAAAATCACGGGGCTTCCTCTGGGGGTGCTTAGGAAGGGGAAGTTCCATGAATAATTTTATGATGAGTGCTCACGTGGATGTCGCTACGAGATCCCGTGATTATGGCGGAGGAATCTTGGCTAAGGAAGTTCTGATGCTGCGGAAGCCGCTTTCACATCATGAAGCCAGGCGGAGTCTATGCCTCGGATACCGAAGGCATCCTCCTAGCGATCAGCAGGCGATTAATCAGAGCTTAGGCGCACGAACTGCTGGAGTTGTGAAAGATGCGGCGCGAGTCCTTGTGCTATGTCACTTGTAGGTACTCCCGGTCTTCGGCTCAGCGGGTGCCTCCCCGCGCAGTGGGCTATTGATCCGAAAAATTCTCTTCTGATTACCTTTGATATGAAGAATTTTAAGAAGAGACTTCCTCATCACATGGCCTTCCATATTAAATCATCGTATCGGAAGACTAACATCTTTCGTACAGTTGTTGATGAGGGTGCTTCTACTTGCGTGATGTCTTTTGCATGCTGGAAGACACTTGGATCTCCAAAAGCTGCTCCGTCTAGCACTATTCTTACTGCATTCGATGGTCATTCTCACAGACCCCATGGTATTGTCCCGGCTTTGCCCATCTGTGTTGGGGGCAAAACCGTTAACATAGAAGTTGAGGTAGTAGATGCGGCCTTGGACTACAACCTTCTGTTGGGGAGGAACTGGATATATGAGATGGATGCCATTGCATCCTCATTATTTCGAATTGTATGTTTCCCCCACGAAGGGAGGATAGTCACAGTGGATCAACTGGACTGTCCTCCTGTAGACCTGGATGCGCCTTCTGACTCATCTGTGCCTAAGTTGGATAATACCAAGGCGCCTGTCGAGAATCTGGGAGTTGGAATGTATTCTTCCCTGATGGGTTCTTTTGATCTTCCTCCTCCTAAGGTGTCTATTAATGCTATTTCATCCTCCAGGGCTCCCCTTCGAAGAGAGTTATTTCGAACTCATTATTTTTCGGACCCTTGGACCTTACCTTCTCCAACAGCCACATTGGAAGAAGGGCAAGTGGGTGGAATGGCATTCCTGATTTCTGCAGCTGAGATTGCATATCAGTCTGTTGTTGACACTGCAGAGTCTGATCCAGCTCCTCTTTCGCCGGAAGAGTTGGATGGTGATGTGGCTCCGGCTTGGACGCTTACTTCTTCTTCTGCCCGGGATTGTCTAGATACCACTCTTCCATCTGAAGAGGCCATCCTGGAAGCGATGACAGGTATAGATAGACCGTGGGATGATTTGCATCATCGGTCTTACTTCCTACCTGACTTGAGCGAAGTCGAAACAAGTTTTCCAAGTCCTCGGTCTCCTGGACCTGTTCACCCAGTCTTGAGCCCCTTAGCACCAGCACAGGTTTATGCTGAAGGGAACATGGCTGTGATCTCTCCTACTATCCCGGTGAACATCTCCAGGAATCCCAATATTGTCGAGAACGTTTTCATTGGAGCTGAATGTTCCCATGAAGAGGTTAAAATCTATACCGAGCTCTTCAAAGAGTATAGGGATGTTTTTGCTTGGTCTTATGAGGAAATGCCTGGCATAGACCCATCTATCGTCCAGCATGAGATCAAGACGTATGAAAACGCTAAGTCGGTCAGGCAGAAGCTTCGTCCGATCACATCCACTCGGTCTTTGGGATTCTTTGTGCCTTCGGAAGGGATAGGGGTAGATCCCTTGAAGGTTGAGGCAATACTTCGGTTGCCTCCCCCGTTGGCGGAGCCCCGAAATGGGCTCTATCTGAAGAAGTATTATGCCTAGGCTTTGGCCTGGCATTTTGATTTGTATATAGTAGTTTTTTGCTTTGTACATATCTGTTTGATTTTCGATTTTTGATGAGATGGTGATGTTTTTGATCTGCTTTGGCAGGTTGTGTTGATGTCATGAGTCATTTTGGTTTCGCCGATGGTGCTAGTAGACACACCCGGAACTTAGCTTCCGCGGCTTGGGTGCTTCATTATCCTTCCGGTCAACTGTTGGTATCAAGAGGGGTCTGCATTGGTCCTGCTTCCAATAATGTAGCAGAATACACTGCAGTCATTCATCTACTCTCGGAGGCAATATCCTTGGGTGTTGATTCGTTGGTAGTTTTCTTGGACTCCCAGCTGGTGGTGTCGCAGTTGAACAACACTTATCGGGTACGAGATCCATTTTTATTACGATTGTTTTTGAGGGTACGTTTGTTACAAAGGTCATTTCAATTTTTAACTTTCATTCATATTCCTCGAGCTGACAATTGGTTTGCTGACTCATTGGCTAATCAAGCTTTAGATTGGCATATTAATCATTCAATACAATAAATTCTAATCATCAAAAACATCATACATTTGATACATTTATCACATCACATCAAATATCGTTGTATATATCATCGGAGTGTCAAAAAACTTTACAAAATTTGGATCCATCAATGCCGTACAAAACTTGGGCTTATGCCCCATCATGTTCAGTCTCAAAAAGAATATACAGTCATCTAATATATAAAATCTGTCTACTCCTGAGGACCCTACCCAGAAGTCGTGTTCCTATAGAACATAACTGCAGTGGCCACACGGTGGAATAGTCTAACCCAGTCCCGGGGTACTCCTACAACCCGTCTCTGGACGGCTTCCGGCAAGTCCTCCACGGCAGCCATAGGGATTTGGCGGGTCAATCCCTCCAAGTTTCTCTGCACAGCTTGGAGTGTCCTGTCGGAATCCGCTGTTTCCGCCTCACCTCTGCGGCGCTTGTGGCGCGGTAGGCCCTCAGGACGAACTGGTCCAACATCTGAAACATGATCATTTTTTAATTGTCAGTCATTATGAATCCAATCCAAAAACATGTTTGTTTTTCATTTTTCATACATAATTGAAAAATCCAAAAAAATCATATAAGTTAAAATTTTTGAAAAAACTTACCGACTGCTCCCCATGCTGCACCGGGTGGAAGTACTAGATCTGGATCTCCTCGGAAATCCATCCCGGCATAGGGATAGTCATCTACTGCGATGATCTATTCTCTCCACCATAAGAAGAACTCATCGTCCCAGGTAGTTCGGGGTACCTCGCTGCCCCCCAGTCTCTTCATCATGTCTGCCCAACGGGCGATTCTTGGGTCCCGAGGGCTGCTGATAGTCGAGATGACTTTGGGTCTCAAAGCTGGAACTCTCGAAGAAGAAGAATCTTGTCAAAATGGTTCCATAGCCAAAGTGTTTTGTTTTTGTTTGGCGAATGGAGGTCAGTTGTTGTTTCATGTTCTGTAGCAGGGCAGTGCACCAATCATACACATGAATTAAGCACTCTACGGCTATGCTCATGTGCGTCCTGGACGCCTGATGCAGTGAGGCAGATCCTGCCACTCTGCCGATGGTGAATAGGAGGATCTTTATGTGCAAATCCCTGATATCTCTGATTGCAATCTGTGTGCCAACTTTCTTGGAATTATCTACGCAATAGATTTGGACATAGTCCTCCACGGTCAACCCTCCCAGGGGCTTTCCGTGCAGATCCACTAGGTCTCCCCTCCTGGAGAGTCCAGTGATGAAGTATATATCTTCCACTTCTATGCGTAGTGGCATCTGATCAATGATGAAGCAATCCTGATCTGGTTCCCAGTAATTTACGAGAATTTCAAGCAATCTCACATTACTTTTCATATTGGGCATTTTGAAAAATTTGAACAATCCACAGTTTCGGAGGACATTTTGTGCTGCGCGATCCTGCATGACCTCTTGGTCTATTGCGCTATGTTCACGTTCCCTCCATGAGATAGTCATCCTGAAAAATTTCATAAAATTTGCATTAGAAACTTCTTTTTGAGTTATGGACTTGCGCATACGCGACTTTTCCTGTGCACAGTCGCGTGTATACGCGGCTTCACTTCATTGAACCCGCGTATGCGCAGATACGCATTTTTTAAGAAGGGTTTCTAGGCAAAAATTCACTTAATTTTAAATTTCAAACGGACAAAATGAATAAACAGGATGATTAAGGAGCCTACCTGAAGTTTCGCTGAGTTCCGACGGTCGGTTGTTCCTGATTTGCTGAAAGAAGTTTTTAGCTCCAGAGCAATTTTTCCAAATCAGCTATGCATAATAAACCAATTGAGAGGTAATTTGTGTATTTATGGCTAAAAATTGAAAATTTTTGCAAAAATTTCTTTATGCTTATTTTTTCGATCTGTCTTATGCTGTATAACTCGATTGCTTGGAAGTGCCCAGTTTAGTATATTTTCAGGTACATTTTGACGATTTTGAGATTTTTTCCGGTTTTTGATCCATGATTTCAGACTCTTCACGGCAGGTATATGATCTTCACTGGCATATAGGTTAGGGAATCACTTTCCGTTGCATCTTGCATTCTAGCCTTCATACTGATCACTTGCCTTAGGGTCGATCCCATCAGGTCATGAGTATTACACCCATTTCACTCGCCGATTATTTAATCATGACTTGATGGTAGAGCCTTCCTTTACATGGGCTTCCTAGTTAGTTCCTCGCTATCACTTGTTTCCCATGCTGCTTTTTATGTAGGCTCGGGAGTCCTCTTTAGTCCCGCCATGTCTTCTGTGTTGAAGCTGCATTCTTCTCCTTCATCACTTATCATTTTTCTGGCTTATACCCTAGAGGCTCCCTGGTGTCGTTAAGTTGTATTACTGCATTGCATATTGGCTACTTGTTTATCCTGGCCTTTAGCCGGCTTCATTTGGACTCGATGTTTAAAGCCAACTTTTGACCTTGACTTTCTGTACAAGTTAACCATTGCATGCACTTAGCTATCACGACTTGACACCTTTGTACCCATGGATGGAACGTTCTTCTGAGTATCACTGACCAGTTTTCGCCACCTTGCATTGAGCATAGGATTGTTCCAAACCCCGGAACTAGTGCATCTGCTTTCTTGATACTCGTTCTATCCATTGTACCATAGCATTCTTTTATTCTTTTTCAGGCTTATTATGAAAAAGACAAAAAATCAAATATAACAAAAAGAGCGGGAACGGGATGTATCTTCGTTATTTTGATGGCAGTACAGAGTCAGTTTGTCGCCCTTGAACAAAGCACATATACTTATATATATTTCCTTCATTTGGGATGGTTCTAGTTTGACCTAGGTTCAGCCTTTACCATGTTTCACTTGTCGGTTCTCCCCCGGTTGGTTATCTCTTCCAATCATATGGAGAGTTTGTTTTGCCTCCTGCAAGACAGACTTATACAGTGTCACTTTTTACTGCCATGGTCATCACAGAGTCGTGCTTTTGTTCAAGGGAAGTCTAGCCTGAGTCGGCCATTCTGCGGTGTCTCTTGACTCATTATTCGGTCGGCCTTCCCGGTCTTGTCAGTATCATGTTCTGTCACATCAGATGTTTTGATCTTCTGCTCGTGCTGGTTTGAGAAGGTCTCCATTGACTTCTTGCCGGCGGGTTTGTCTCTTATCGACTACGACACATTGTAGCTCGAGAGCCCTAGAGGCGCACCTTGGGCCTATTTCCATCATTGATAGGTGACCTCGTGTGACATTTGATCATATTGGGTCTTTGAGCGAGTGGTTCTACCCTGTGTTCGATGTCGGCCACATTGTCTCCTGTAGGGATCGTGCGTGCTGGTTCCATTTGACCTATCGGTGGATTCTCGCCTACGTGTGTTTTCTCATTAGCAGGATTTGGTTCAGAGGGTTTCTTGCGTCATGCTCTGTCTTGTGCATGTCGGAAACGTACTTCGGTTTGGTTCCATCACTCTACTTCGTCCAATTCCTTCCAAATCTTGGCCTGCGGGTTACACTCGCGCTGGACTGATGTGGGATGCCTTAATGCCTTCCTTCCAGCAGATCTTTTCCTATCGACTCCGACTCATTGCTCTGGGAATAAGGTCTAGAGTCCTTTTGTCAGTACCTTAGGGTTTGCAGTCATCAGTGGCAGACTCTTCGCTATCGACAGTGGGGATTCATCATTGCCTCCTGATTGGTAGATTCTTTCAAGTGTTCGACTTCAACTCATTCATTCACACTTGTCAGATTGTACTGGGGCACCTTGACGCTCATTATCATTATCGGTGGGTTGTCTCGCGTTGGTTAACGGGAAACATCATTGCCCGGTAATCCAACGATTTCTCACATGGTCGACTTCAGCTCATTTATTCCCAGTGTGTAGAATTGTGCCGTTGTGATCGGTGAAGACCTCGGGTTGTATCAGCATTTCTCGGTTCATTGTTGTTGATGGGTCCTTTCGGTTGCAGTGTTGCCGTCCACCCTTGTATGTTGATTGACATAGTAACAGCATCTTATGTTGATCCCCGAGTTGCGTGATTGTGCAGTTTGATCACACTTATGATCGTGCCAAATTGATTACTTGATGAGACATACGATTACCATCTTTGATCGACTTTCTATATGATACTTGGACTGTTGATTGAGACTTGTATTTACAAGACACTGCTAGAGATGATTACTATGTATTTTCCAATTAGGTTATACACTTGTATACATGTTGGATCTATCAGTGCTTTCTATATATGATGTATTTTTGGTAGGCATGGGTATGTATGTTGTGATTGGCCTCTCTTAGTTTCTCTAGCATTGGTTTTGGTGGGCTGATTAAGCGGACATTCGCGAAAGAGATAGTTCTTTCTATGTGCTTAATACATTTCGGCCATCATGTACCCCTTCTGACCTCATATATTAGGGGGCATCTGTTATAGCATCATTTCTCACTTTGACATGATTCATGATTGCTACATGGCTTTTGGGCACCCATTCCTACAGACTTGGACAAATTCACTTAAAAACAGTGTAAAATCCCTCATACGCGACTATGCCCATACTTTTCCGCGTGTATACGCGAGTACAACTAGACTTTTCCGCGTATGCCATTAAAATGATTAAAAAATATATAAAAATCCCTAATTTCGCGCTGGGTTGATGGTTACTCAGGTAGTTCAACCACCCCAGCCCGTGGCCAACTGTTTCCAACTGCTGAAACTACTTGGAGGGACTATAAAAAAACCTCATATGTATGGCCTAAGGGAGAGAGAGAATTATTATTATTATACTCTGTTGGTTCCCTATCCAAGTCTGATTCCCCGTGCCTCTTGCACTTTCCCAGTTCATTTCAGGAAACCCTTGTTTCCTTGAGATACACATCCCTTTATATGTTATCTCGTATGCACTCATTTGGAAGGAGTCTTAGCGAGGCAAGGGCTGGACGGATCCGGACGACGGTCTGCGAAGGCCTTGGAAGGATCGGGTGATCTCTCCACTTACTTTTGTACGTACTATTTTTATAATACAGAAGTATCATGCTGTTCCCGAAGTAAACGTGTTAGTGTATGCTTGTGTATGAGAATATTTGTTATACAAGCATTTATGATGATTTATTTAAAGTTATATATGAATCTCGCTAACATATAGAGTAGAAATATACTGTACAACTTGTCCTTTGTGCTGGTTTCTTCTTGTATTTCAGGTGAAAGAGGAAGGACGGTTGCAGGGAGTTTGAACTCCACGTGGATCTACTTCAAACGTAGGACCAACGGGTAAACCTCTCATTCTGCTCTATTTAGTTTTTATGAATGTGCATGATCGTGTGGGTCTCTGTTAAGTAGTACGCCCCTGCTCTGTGGAGGTTGAATCCCAACCAACCTCTAGGGTGTTAAATTCCCCCAGAAACGAGAGAGTCAAACTATGTTGGCTACATTTGAGGGACCATTGTCCTTCCCCTTTACTTCACATGGTAGCAGCGTATGATTCTCTGATGGTTCCCTTGATTGATATTGCTACAAAATTCCTTGGGAGCATTATTAGAGGAGAGAAACGTGGGTGAATATGTCCTTGGAGGGAGAAATTCACTCACACCCTTTTGCACTACATGTTCTAAGGGGAACATGGGATATGATATGGTTACCTTAACAACACATTTGTCACTTTATGAGGTGAGCCATATGTTCGAGGAGATCCAATATGGTGATGACTTCCAACTCATTATACATGGAGATACTTGGTCTAGCATGATTTGCGAGCATTGGAGGAGAGATCCTTGGGAGATCTAGTCTTCTTCTTGCGACATGAGGGAAAGTATTTTGTAGCCCGGGAACAAAAATGTCTCTACACTTATCATGAGTGGAGAGAAGGAAAGTGTGGGCTAGGCTACATTGTCTACCATGAGCATATTTTCATCCCACCTACCTTGCTGGAGCCAAAGGTGGGAAGACGAGTTTCAAGGAGTTTCCTAGTTGGGAGGTAACTCATTTTTGAATGGATGATTGCTTGGGGGATGGAGGATCCACATGAGGAAGATGTTACTTGAAAAAAATTCTCGACTCCATTCATTGAGGAGAGACTATATAGTTCTATCCTTGCAATTGCTTGGGGACAAGCAACATTTGGGACGGGGAGGACTCGTAATGTTCCCAAATTTTTCGACAATGAGTTGGAACATTATTTTTTGCTAATTTCACCTAGGAGGAGAATAAATGGGTAAGGAGACCCATGCCATAATAAAAATATCAATAAATCCCCTCTAAGTATGAAAGGGGATCATCATTGGAGCTAGTTTTCACACCCTCATGTGTGAACGAGGGTTATTTGCAAGTGGACAAGGGCAAGTTTGACCAAGTCAACGTGCTAGGCCAAGAGGTGGAGCACACTTAGAGAAGAAGTGGAGTATGAAGGAGGAAAGGATTATTTGGTGGAGGAAACCATTATAGGAGTGAGACCCATGGAGAGAGGCTTTAACTTGTTTAAAAGGAGGGTAAGGCAACCATTGTTTCTCATGCTTGTGTTATTCATCTCAATTGTCCATTAGACAATTGTGAATTCTTTTCTAGTTAGCAAGAATTGCTGGAGGAATTCATGTTTAGGATTTATTATTCTTCTTGAGAGGTCTCTTGAGGGATTTTTCTTCATTTTCCTCACATATAGGCTTGAGGCCAAGCATCCTCCATCGAGACAATGTTATTTCGCGATAGATTTAATGTTGTGTTGTCGGGTGTTGCGGTGAGGGTTCACTTCACCACCTTCATCAACTATTTTCGGAGGAGGAGTCCCTATTTTCTTTGGGATATTAGATTGGAGGCATTCAGAGCATATTTTAGAATTTTTTCATCAAGGCCAATTCTTTCCATAGCCCTCTATAGCGTGAGTTCCATTCAAAGACTGCAGTTATTTTGAGAGGAGCATTTGTAGTGGGGTTCTTTGCAGTTTATTGGAGGGTGAGATATTTGGTGAAGGGATCAGCCTTTCATCCTAAATATCCTTGGAGGAGGCACTTTTTAGTTTGGGTATCATCTTGAGCCATCTCCATCCGGTTATATTTACAGATTCTTGCTTTGCTACCTAACAACTCAGACATTTTGCTGACTTTTTGTATTTTATTGCCAATCCTTCTAGGATTGACATGAGGTAGTCTTTTGGAGTTCACATCTTCACTCCAAATGTTGTATTGAGCCATGTATTTACATATCCATGTATTTTACATTGTTAGAATGCGAGTTTCTCTTTAAAAATGCGTTGTCATAGCTTGGTATACATTGTGTGAGCGACGGTTTTGTCATGTATTTTGTACTTGTTTCTTGAGTGTGAGCATTGCCTATGTTGTGCACCATTTTTCCTTAAGATTTTGTAATCCTTTGTTGCTACTATTATTTAATGAAATGGATATGGATTTCTCTCGTGTTTTTATAAGTTGAGTGTTAGCTGTTGCACCATTATTGTGCTTTCTTATTGCTGGAGCTCCAACTTTAGAATATCTTGAGATATTCTCATTGTTGTAGAAATTTCCTAGAAAAAATGAACATTGCGATGTGGTATCAAAGAATGATATTTGGCCTAGCCAGTGGATCTTAGCCATCACGCTATCAAGGAGAGGGAAGATGAAGACTCCATTATATGGAGAAAAGAGGGAAGAAGAGCTTACAAAGCTTCTTCAAAAAATCTCGTATGGAAAGCATTCATGAATAATTTGAGAAGCTAATGAGGGAGGTATGTATAGGATCACCAAGAGGGTTTGAAAGCTGATTCAAACTCTAGTTTTGCTTATGGGAGACATGAGCATGCAGCCACATCCTATGAGGTACAACACAGATCACATAGTCGCTTTTCCATGAGAAGAGAAGGAGAAGGAGGAATTCGAAGAAATGAACTCTTAGAGGTTTCTTGCATGAGTATGAATCTCAAACTCGAAGTTTAGAGATCATATTACTTTTCATGGGGTTTTGAAAAATCATTGTAAGGAGGGTGCAAGAAACATGATGAGGATAGATTTCTTCTATCTATCTTTGATGGTCCCCCTACTTTTTCGACGAGGTCGTATAGAAGAATTAAACACCTTTTCACGCTAGCGACATCGATTCCCCAAATTTGAAGCCATCGAGTAGTAGCACTGCACTTGGGAGGTAAGGTCTATGCATGGTGGTTATTTGAGTCTTTTACTTTGAAAAATGCAAATACCTCTTCCTATGCAATGTTCATTTGAACTTTGAGTAAGCGATTTGGTAGAAGAAAATTCGAAGCACATGTGGAGGAAACAAACACATTCAAACCAACAAAACCCCTTGCATGTGATGGAGGAAACCATAGACTCAAAAAAAATTTCGAGAGAACCATGAAGGAGGCTGATATATTTCATGATCGCTTTATTGGAGGCAAGATCTTCATTTTTGGCACAAGGGGAAAAGAGATCCTTTTTTCAAAAAAAAGATCCAATCATTGGAGGGTTGCCCACTCATATTGAGGAAGATGAGGGCAACAACGTTGTCATTTCTAGAGTTAATCTAGAACCTCATGCGAGAGGAAGGAGGAGCTCTTGCTCCAACTAGAGAAATTCTTGCGACTTCTCAAGGAAGACTCCAGATCTCATACATGGAGGTCCAAAGCTACAATCAATGAGAAGCATGATTGTGCGGCATTACGATTGAAAGGTGGAGGAATGGAGGAAGAGCAACATCATGTGATGAGAAGCACACACCCTTCTCTATTTCAGAGAGATATTGGAAAGAGAGGGAGGTAGACTATATTATATGTTTGTGAGAGCAAGGGCAAGGTTACCCAACCATATATACGAGTCCGAGTCTTGAAATTGATGTCTCATTACATAGAGGGACATTCCACGGGGAGGCCACCATATCTATCATTGATGAGAGACATTTTGTCTTTGGATTCACCAATCTTGGATTTTGGAGAGGTGAAGGGTTTGGGGGAGAGCTTTGCATGGGGGATGTCAAAGTAGCAAACAACGATAGGAGGAGAGCTTCACATTCAGGATCACCGTCATGTCCCTTGGGAGGATTGATCCTTACCAAAGATCTCATCTTTTAGTGGAGTACTCCAAGGATCTTGTGTGCATGCATGATTATAGATGACAGATAGAGATGATGAGTATATGGTGGATGATATGGTCATCTATTCAAATGCAGCAGTCTTCTTGACTAGAGATTCTAGTCTCAAGGAGAAGTTGCTACATGCAGCACATGAGGAATTCTTTCCATGCATTGTGATGCATATCTTGCCTTGGAAGAGGAGTTCATTTGGGAGGGAATTCGCCAGGACATACATCAGCATATGGAGAGATGTAGAGCCTAGAGGATCATGGAGAGAATGTCATACCCACATTCCTACTCATGGAGAGTAAGGGAGCATTTTTTAGTTGAGCCATTTCAGCTCAAGTCTTCTAGTGCATGATGGAGAATGTACAGATTTCACCTTATGTTTTGTACTTCTTGTCTTTTTATGAGTAGCATATTGTACCAAGGAGGATTACTCCTTCTTGCATATTCTATCATGATGTACTTGAAGCCATTTGTAGCATTGAGATTGGCTATCTCATTGGTGGTTTGTGGGGAAAGCCACATGATTCTTAGTGTGCACAATTGGCACCAAATTGTACTTTCATATTTCTATCTTGTAAAATGATTGTGGCAGCGAAAAAAGTGGATGGAAGAACACTTATTATTGTTTGATTTGATGCGTGAAAAGGATGCAGTGCATTGGTTCCCTTGTATGGGACCTTGATCCACTTTCCGGTTGTCATGTGACAACTTGTTCTTATTGTCCCTGTGCTTCCTATGTATTGCTGAGTATGTTTATGTTCATGGGGAGATTTAATGGGAGAGTGGGCCTGGAGATTGTGGATTCCCATTGGGAGCATGATTCTCCTTACTATACATGTTGTACATTTCGGGGAGAAACCATGGGCCAGCTGTGAGGGCCACATTCCATTTCTTTTCTTCTTATGGGAAGGACCACTTGAAGAACTTGAGGAGGCACTCCATGGATCATGAGGAGATGGAGGAGTTAGCATAGTCAACTCTTTTCCCTTTGAGGATGAGAGGAGACTCATCTATGAGCCACTCCATTTATATGAGAAAAACATATGGTGAGAGTATTGTTGATTCTTCATAGTGATTTATCTATATATATATCATCTCTTAACTCGGATATGTGTGAGGACTGCTCAAAGAAGGAATATCCTTCATTCTAGAGTTTATGGTCCACTAAGCTACATTATGGATGATCACTCATAAGAGGAGACCTGGGAGGAGATTTCTCATGGAGAAAATACATACATTGCACATTACATCATTCACTTTCTCCAAGAGAATGGGGCTGACAAACAAATGGTTGGGAGGCCACCCATCATTTTATTTTCTATGGTAGTGGAGAGTCGAAACTACGTTGGCTACATTTTAGGGACCATTGTCCTTCTCCTTTACTTCACATGGTAGCTAGTATGATTCTCCTTATGGTTCCCTTGATTTATATTGCTACAAAATTCCTTGGGAGCATGATTAGGAGGAGAGACACATTGGGTGAATATGTCCTTGGAGGGAGAGAAATTCCTCACACTCTTTTGCACTACATGTTCTAAGGGGAACATGGGATATGATATGGTTACCTTAACAACACATTTGTCACTTTATGAGGTGAGCCATATGTTGGAGGAGATCCAATATGGTGATGACTTCCAACTCATTATATATGGAGATACTTGTTCTATCATGATTTGCAGCAGTTGGAGGAGAGATCCTTGGGAGATCTAGTCTTCATCTTGCGACTTGAGGGAAAGTATTTTGCGGCCCAAGAACAAAATTTCTCTAAAATTATCATGAGTGGAGAGAAGGATAGCGTGGGGTAGGCTACATTGTCTACCATGAGCATATTTTCATCCCACCCTGCCTTGCCATATCCAAAGGTGGAAGACGCTTTTCCGGGAGTTACCTAGTTGGGGAGGTAACTCATTTTGCATGGATGATTGCTTGGGGGATGGAGGATCCACATGAGGAAGATGTTCCTCAACAAATTATAGACTCCATTCCTTGAGGAGAGGCTATGTAGTTCTATCCTTGAAGTTGTGCAGGGACAAGCAACATTTGGAACTGAGGACGTAATGTTCCCAAATTTTTCGACAATGAGTTGGAACATTAATTTTTGCTAATTTCACCTTGGAGGAGAATAAATGGGTAAGGAGATCCATGCGTAGTAAAAAATATCAATAAATACCCTCTAATTATGAAATGGGATCATCATTGGAGCTATTTTTCACACCCTCATGTGTGAGCGGGGTTATTTGCAAGTGGACAAGGTCAATTTTAACCAAGTCAACATCGCTAGGCCAAGAGGTGGAGCACACTTAGAGAAGAAGTGCAGAGTATGAATGAGGAGAAGGGTTATTTGGTGGAGGAAACCATAAAAGGAGTGGGACCCATGGAGAGAGGCTTTCACTTGTTTAAAGGAGGGCAAGGACAACCATTGTTTCTCATGCTTGTGTTATTCATCTCAATTGTCCATTAGACAATTGTGAATTCTTTGCTACTTAGCAAGAATTGCCTGGAGAATTCTGTTTAGGATTCCTTCTTCTTCTTGAGAGGTCTCTTGAGGGATTTTTCTTCATTTTCCTCACATCTAGGCTTGAGGCCAAGCATCCTCCATCAAGACGTGTATTTCCGATGCGATTATGTTGTGTTGCCGGGGTGTTGCGATGAGGGTTCACTACACCACCTCTCATTCGCTATTTTCAAAGGATGAGTCCCTATTTCCTTTTGGATATCATATTAGAGCATTCAGGAGCATATTGTAGACTTTGGCATCAAGGCCAACCCTTTCCATAGCCCTATAGTGCGAGTTCCATTCAAAGGGCGTTGCGTTATTTTGAGAGAAAGACATTTGCAGTGGAGCTCTTGTAGTTTGTTGGAGGGTGAGATCTTTGGTGAAGGAATCGAGCCTTTCATCCTGAAGATCCTCGAGGAAGCACTTTTAGTTTTGGGTATCATCTTGGGCCATCTCCATCAGTTCTATTTACGGGGTTGTAGTTCTACCCAGTAACAAAGACATTTCTTGACTTTGTATTTTATTGCTAATCCTTCGGATTGACATGAGGTAGTCTTTGGGAGTTGACATCTTCACTCCCAATGTTGTATTGAGCCATGTATTGACATATCCATGTGTTTGACATTGTTAGCATGTAGTTGATCTATAAAACTGTCTTTGTCATAAAGCTTGGTATACATTGTGTAGTAGTGATTTTGTGATGTATTTTTTACTTGTTTCTTGAGTGAAATTAGCATTTCCTATCTTGTGCACCCTTTTTGCTCAAGATTTTGTATTCCTTTGTTGCTACTATTATTTAATGAAATGAGTACTATGGATTTATCTCGTGTTTTTATAAGCGCGAGGTGTTGTCTTTTCGCACCATTATTGTGCTTGCTTACTGTCGGGAGCTCCAACTTCAAAAATTCTTGAGGATATTCTCATTTGATTGTAGAAATTTCCCCGGAAAACGAAACATTACATCCCATAATTAATAAAAATGTCGACTAAACTGCTTGATCGGTGAACGCAGCAATGTCACAAGGTTTTTGGTTGTAATAGATGTCGTAGTATAGAAGGAGATTAACCATAATATTTAACATCGCCATAAAATAGTTACTAAGCGATGGTGGTATTGGCGATTAGAGTTAAATTTGTGAGGCGTTGGTATCCCTTGGTTCAAGGGTGACGCATTCGTGGTGCCGACCCCTTCGCTCCCCAAAATGCGAAATCACCAAACTTTAAATTGATACGGCACACTAGTTAGAAAAAATTGATAACCTAGACGCGTTAGGCATGGGCGTTGTTTTCATTCCTAGAGATAGCCTTGAGTTGTGAAATACGGTGCCTAGGACATCTTATATAGTAAGGAGCATAAGATATGCTTTCAAGACCATTATCGAGTATGAGGATCTTTACTACTTCAACTTTTACAAGGAGGCGCAATATAGATGGAACCATAATACTCACGAATTCGCATAATGAAAAGACGCATCGGAGAGCAAAGGAGTGAACCCTCAATATAGATGCATTATAAAAACTCAAAGACATATTTACGTAAGGAGAGTTGGGTTCTAAGATGCTTTTGCGGATATATAAAAATCGGACTACGTTTGTCGCCTAGAGAATACGGAGGAGGAATAATAACTACTAATGAGATGGAATTCGGTAAACATATCTAAACATGAGATGGGCTTAATAAGAGAAAGAATCCATGCATGTCAATAGCTTTCAAAGAATAACATCCCATGATACTTAATATAGAGAAACATGAGTGAAGTGGAAAGTGAAACAACATATCATGCACGAGCCATATTTAAAGCACTAGACTAGTTAAGTATAAGTATCGATGGCGATAAATTTATACCAAAGCTAGTGAGCCACTTGCATTCCCGGAACATGATATAAGAAAGGTGGAAACGAATTGAAATGAAACGATCAAACAATATCACATAAGGCGGAGGTTACATACTATAAAACATTAAGACCGAAAATCCTCACTCTAAAATAAAACTTCTTCTCGTTGAGACCCAAATGGGCTCTTCACATTTCTATCGAGATTTCAACAACAAGCATACAATAATTCTTACATAGAGTAAATTCTTTTTGAAAATGCGGAACGAGCTTTTTCTCTTCGGATATTGCTTATATAGATGCCCATCCGTGCACATGAGCGAGAACATATTTTTGGGAGAAAAATATCTTCCTCGCATGCCAAAAATTAGTTATAGGTCTTTATCGAACCAGCCTAAAATTAATGATAAGGAATAGAGGCCTCTCTGTCTCTTTGCTTTAGCGGTTAGGCTCCTACGGCGATTTTGAAACAAAATATTTAAAAAATAGTCTCTGGCGTAGAGTAAAATGATGTAGTGGAGTATAAATTCCACCTAAACAAGTAAACTAAAGCTCAAAAATAAAAATGCCACTAGAGAGAGCGAATCATGAATTAACGGTCGGCTGGTATTCGGTGAGATGGGGTTGAGGCGATCGTGGATGTTTCGGTGGGAAAGCGCGAGGGCTCGCCCGATGATGTCGGGAGAAAGAGAAAAAAATCTTATTCCCTGAAGGCAGGTAAACGTGCACGCGAAGTCGCTCCATCGTAGGCATCTGCTCGAGCCAACAGCAAACTCGTCCATCAGTTGCGAGTAACTGCGACAATATAGACTCGAGTCACAACCACCCAATATCGAGTCCACTGTTCTCGACATGTCGCCCTAAAAATCTGCTGGTTTTATACCGCGATGGGAAAAGGGTATTGGGGATCACGTATTTGGCATTGCGAGTCCGTGAGAGAGCTCGAACCTAGGAGGGCTCCGGTTTCACGGACTCGAGGAGTCTCGCGCGCTGTCTGGCTTTTCTTGTGCCCTTTCCCATGACTAACATAAAAAACTTTTAAAAATGAAAGGAGAGCCGAGAGGGAATATGAGGAGAGGAATAGTGCGATGGCGTGGGAAATTTTCTCGGGAAAACGACGCGTACCGACATTGACTAGGTAGACACAGCACTAGCTCCCACTTAGTTTATACTCGTAGGCTGGAAAACCTATAAATTTCACCGCATGATGAAATACGGGAGGACCATTATCTAAGAGCGAGAGTTGCGAGGTAAAAGGCGAAGAGCTGAAGAGGAAGCGTGAGTGTCGTAAGGACACCGATAGTGGGGCATGCTGGTGTATAGGGATTGGTTGTCGACTGTAAGTAGGTGAACACCACGTGTTGGGTTTAATGTCGGTACGGGCCTCGCACGCGACTCACCTGAGAGACTTACCTTACCCCTCTCCGCGTAAACCACACTTATCTTCGGAAAATATTCTTCGTAGAAATTGGTGAAAACACAAACGTACGTGTACCTCTGGCGGGCCCGCCTTTCACTCGCCACGTCACGCTGCGCACACACTTCACTCGCGCACATCACCCTTACCTCGGGGTCTACCCCGTAGCACGTCACCGCCAATTTCGGCGAGGGCATGGGTCTCTTCCCCCTTCCGCTCCTTGACCCCCTCAAAATTTCCCATGCGAAGAGTTCGCTCACGTGGATATTATGAAAGCGGCAAAGCTTTTGATAATTTCGTTTTGCATCCTCATACCTTGCCTTTGCCTTTTGTATTAACTTTGTCCTTTTCGCTTTATGTTTCGACCCCTTTTCGAACATATGTTTCGTTTTAGGCACACTACTTGTCTTATCATCATTTCTCTTCTTCAACCATCCTGTGAAATGTTTCACGAGACTGTCATAACATTCAATGCATGCCTATCCGAGGGTTAATTCAATAAAATGACGCGATGTTAATTAATGATCAACATTGGCTCCACCCTCGGGGATGGCACGTTCATACTCGAGCATGTCCGGAGACTTTTCGGACCACCCGTTTGTCTTCTCGTGGACACCATTCCTCGGCCCTCTTTAATTTTCCTCTTCATGATTCATCACGACACATACATTATTAAACAAAGATGAAAACGAGAAACTAATATACAATATGATACATCGTGCTCTCTCGGCTACCGAATCGGAGGCGGAATTAAGGTTTCGAGGAGCCGACGCTTTATAGGGACACATCAAAGCAAATCTTCCTGTAAATTTTCCAACTGAAAGTATTGTTGCCCCTTTGTTCCACAATTTTAAAGGGGTTGAACTAGAGAGGTTTAAATTCTACCGTGTTTCCCTTTTTCAGTCTCCTTCGAATGTCCCCATCCGAAGCACTAAATCACCAATCTTCAACTTCTTGTCCTCGGCATGTCGATCATATCCTTCATTTTCTTCTCGATATTCCAATTAGCCTGCGACTTACTCCGGTTTCGTGTTTCTTCTAATTCCACCTATGCCGGTCGAGTTCTCCCGGTCCACGTCATCGAGGGTTCGTCTTGGCTTTCTTCGTGAGATCGCCTACTGGTAATGCTAACCGCATGCGAGTAGGCACCGCGCCTCCCATATACTAATTCGCACGACTTCCCGGCTTTGCTCTCTTATTGGTAATCTTGTTGGCCCATAGAGCGTAATTTTAGCCGGGAATCCCAATTTTTCTTCGATCTTTCATTGATAGCCTTCTTCTGCCAGTGCTCTCACGACAGATTTATTTGAAGACTCTACCAGGCCATTTCCTCGTGGGTACATAGGTTGTGAGAGTGACATAATGCGATGTTATACTATTGCGCACCGATGAACTTTGTAGATTTAAAGTCATGTGCATTTTGCGGTCTTGCTTTATCTTGGCAGTATGTACCCAAATATGGATATGATATTTTCTTCCATGCATTTTTATTACCACGGTATATGTTTGCATTCTTGGTGGTGTAGCTTCCACCCACTTTGTGAAATAATTCGATGGCGGTTTAGTATCCACTTATGCTGGACCACTCGATGGAGGATGTATTTCACCGGTGAAAGTCAATTCCCCATTGCTTTGAAACGGTTCATCCACATGAACAAGAATCATGGGGAAGTGGTGCTAGTTTCTCGTTCTTCGGAAGCCAAATCTTTCGCATTTCTCGGCAAAGCTCTTACCCCGGAAAACACACATCAAAGAGTTTCATTCAAGTGGTAACCATCTTTCGGGATTTTGTGGATAGTGGCCACTCCAAAGCTCGTAATGACCCCCACAAAGCATTCCTTCATTAAACTCGGCTCATTATCCTCTCTACCTCTTCTTGTATGAGACACGGGAGCGGGACAGTTCGACGTCTCACCGATGCATGTACCGACCGTTTGCAACAATGTGCTTCGTGATCTCAGCCTGGGTGTTACGTATTTAGCTTTCGCATCACCAGGTGGGCGCGCGAGCATTATAAGATATTCCACCATCTCTTTGTACCGCGGAAAGCGATGAGGTACTTCATATGTGTCTTTTTGGGAAGCTATCTCTACTCCCTGTGAATCTTCCTTCTTCTTAGACTCCTCGTTTGCTATCATGGACAGATTTATACCCAGAGCCTGGCAGTTTGATTCGGACAGGATTTTGGCAAACCCTTGTCCCTTGATTAGTTTGGTAGGGTGGATGTCTAGATCATACTCTTGTGTTTTGGCAATCCATTTTCCTCTTTTTCCTTCACTATCTCCCTGGATAAGAATATCTTTAATTGCTGCTGTAGGCACGAACGTCGTGATATGGGACTGCAAGACATACATACGAAATGCTTTAAGAGACTTTACCAGAGAATACGCCTGCTTTTCTAATATGTTATATTTCAGCTCAGCATCATAGAGCACCTGACTGAAAAAGGCGATAGGAAGCTCATACCCTTCTTCATTCTTCTGCAATAGAACTCCTGCCACTGTATGAGGTGACACAAAGGAAAAGATCATAAAAGGTTTTGCATAATCTGGCCCAGCTAGCACAGGGGCTTCAGCAAATCCATTTTTAATCCTGGCAAAAGCCTCTCGTGATTCTTGTGACCACTTTACCTCATTATTCTTCTTCAACATATCAGTTATATGTCTAAATATTTCATCATAGTTAGGGATGAACCTCCTCAGAAAGTTAATCCGACCTAGGAACACCTGAACTTCCTTTTTATTTCTGGGAAGGGAAATTCCATTTATAACTTCTACTCTCTTCAGGTCTATCTTTACACCATATTTGGTCACAATATGTCCCAATAGCTTGCCCTCTTCTAGTGAAAACAAAGACTTCTGTGGGTTGAGGGAAAGGCCATACCTTCTGCATTTCTCGAAATTTATGTGCAAGTGTTCAATGTGCTTTGCATCATCTTTTGAAAACACAGTAATGTCATCCAAATATACCACCACAAACTTATCTTGCTCTCCGACAAAAGCAATATCCATGGCCCTCTGAAAAGTGGCCCCTGCGTTAATCAACCCAAAAGGAATTCTAGCATACATAAACGTCTCCCATGGAGTGGTAAAGGCAGTCTTCTTTTGATATTCTGGTAGTACAACCACCTGATTGTACCTAGAGAATCCATCCATCATCGACATTCGAGAAGCTCCTACCACTTTCTGCAGGATGTGATCCATCTTTGGCAGTGGATAATTATCCTTTAAGGATGCTCTGTTCAAATTCCTGAAATCAACACATAGCCTTATTTCTCCATTCTTCTTCCTTACAGGGACTAAGTTTTCTACCCACTCAGAATATCTCAATGGTACAATGATTTTGGCCTTCAACAGTTTCTTAATTTCTTTCTCAATAGAGGGTAGCATCAGGGGATTTATCTATCTATGCTTCTGTTTATGTGGTTTTACGTCTCCCTTCAGTGGAATTTTATGCTGCATGATGTTGATATAAAAGGTTTTTAGGTCTTGATAAGACCATGCAAACATGTCTTTATATGACTGGAATAATTTCTGGTAGATCTCTTTATATTCTTCCGGGACCTTCTTGGACAACTTCACGATTTTGGGGTCAGCCTCAGTGCCAAGATTCAGGTCTTCTACCTGATTCTCCTCCACAACTTTGTTCGGTTGCAGTGGAACATCATTCTTTATAAACAATCTTTCTAAGGGAACTAGTCCTCAGGGAATGAAATTCCCTTTCAGCTGTAGAAATTTGTGGCCAGCCACCTTTTCTTCCCATTTATCTCCTGAAGTGTTTTCAGCCTCCTCTTCTTCACAATTATCAATCTCCATGTTTGAAAATTCCCCAACTGCTTCCAAGAATCTCTTCACCTGTTCTTCATCTTCGAACACTTGCCAATGTTTTATGTTGTCTGGGATTGATGGCCGATATAGTACCTCAATTTCATATCTCAAGATAGGGTTCTGAGGTGGACGGAAAGTACTGGCTGCCACTGCAAGGGAATCTTCCATCCTATTATGCTCCCGAGGCATGAACTGATATTGAATGATAAGAAGAAATTCTTCACCAGATCCCAAACTTCGTTCCTATAAGCCCTCAGCCTAGGATGTTTGGCTTGGCACTGATTCTTCACTTGTCTGACTACCAGTTCTGAATCTCCCAGAACCTTTAGACTTTGTATGTTCATGCTCCTGGCTGTTTGCAGCCCTAACAGAAGTGCTTCATACTCCATCTTGAAAGATGAAGGGACCCATTGGCCTGCTAGAGAAATCAATAATACCCCAGCCCCATTTCCTTCTCTGGAGTTGGCTCCATCAAAATGAAGTGTCCAGATTTCTGATTCAGGACTCTCTATGGACTGCTCGATCTTGATCTGGTAAAATGATGGTTCGTGAGCGTACTATGGATCTTCCTCTAGCATCAAACATGAGAAATCTCCCTCCCTGCTATAAACTAGAGAATTAACTGAGTCATCTGCCTTGGTAACTGTCTTGACAAATCTAGTTTCCCGGTATAGTCTCCTCTCCTAGCCACCAAAGACAAGGATAGTGGCATAGGTCAGGTCCAACTTGATTGATCCACCAATTTTAGTCCCCTAAGATCTTGACAGTAGCATTCTGAAGCGAGCTGGGATGTCAGCCACCATGATGTCCATCACTACACTTTTTGCTGGGATCTGAGCCAGATTGACCACTAAGTCCTTTATCATGCCCAGGAATTTAACTCTTTTAGAGTCAAATGAATAAATTTCTTTGTATGGGCGGGTGATCTGTAGTCCTAGTTGTTCCATGACCGAGAAGGGCAAAAGGTTATGAGAGGCTCCCCAATCTAACATACAGTTATGCAACAATAGGTCATGTATTACTAAAGACACATAAATTGGGGGAGTAGCAGCATATAATTCTTCGACATGTGGGCCAAATACAACCATAGGCCTTTCTTCTTGAAGGTTCAGACTGTTTGGAATGTGTATTACTTCTGGAGGGAGCATAAAGGATGTGACCTGGGACTGATATGCAGGTTGTTTTAACAATTCGGTCAAGGGAACTTGGATTTTCACCTTCTCAAGCTCCTTTTGTAAATTGAAGGCAGAGGAGGACCTATATACTGACACTTCTTTTGATTCTTTATCTTTGGAGTCTTTTTTCTGGAGGAGAGGTTTGACTTCTGTTAAGATTGGCTTGACATTAGGGAATGTAGCCCCTTGTGAAGATGAAGGAATTTGATTAGCAGACTGCAAGGATTGGTTAAGAGGCCTCTTACCTTTGTCTGGGGTCCTTTGAGCCATTGCCTCCTTCTGAGCAAGTTCTTCTTCTTGAGGTGTGTCCTCCTCCTGGTCCTGAGTGCGAGTTCTCTTCCTGGAAGATCTGAGGTCATATCTTCTATTGAACTGAGCTTGCATGAAATCGAAGAACTACTTGCAGTAGTCATCAATCTCAGGATCTTTGGTGTCTTCATTAGCTTTCCCCTCTGTGTGTGTCTGCACCTCCAGTTCGTTACTTTCATGTAGGGGGCATTCAGCTTCATCACTGTTTGATAAATCAAGGTATGCCTCCTCTTGCTCATAAGTGGTGTCTTCGGTAGGACCATCTACTTGACCTTCCAAGTATAGAGGGTGCAGTACCTGGTCTTGCTGCTCCTTCCATTCCCTTTGCAGTATCTGCAAGGGTGGCTTCCTGTATTGAGGATTATAACCTTTGTTTGGAGCATTTTAGAAATTCTTGGAGGATGAATTCTTGACCTCCATTTCAATTTTAACCAGCTTACTCGAAATATTTTTAATCATATTATTCATCTCCTCAATCCTGTCATTAGCTGACTCTCTATCTTGGCTCGAGGTGGATACCTCTTCTTTTCCCCTTCTTCTAGTATCCTGTTCAGATTTTCCCTTGGATTTACCAGTGGAGGCAAAGTTTGCCTAGAGCTCTAGTGCATCTGTCTGGGCATCATCCAGGGTGGCAGGCTTCCTTTCTCTTAGAGAGAAACCAAATTCTGAGTCAAAAGCTACCACGAAAATGACTTTGGCAGCAGTTTGATGAGGTTTCATATTAGCCGGGAGGCTCAGATATAACTTGTTAAATCTCTTAATAAATTCAGCCACCCCTTCATTATGTATTTTCTTGAGTGTGTTAAAATCAGTAAGACAATGTCCATGATCTTTCTTCTCTCCCCATTTTCTGAGAAAAGTGTCCTCCATTCCTTCCCAAGTGGTGACAGAACGGTCTCCCAGTGTCTTGAACCATTTTCTGGCTTCACCAACAAGAGATTGCACAAACAGTCTTAGGACTATGTCGAGATGTTCCACATTAAAATTTTCTACGAAAGAGCAGAAGACCTCAAGGTGTTTTTGAGCTTCGACCTCATTTTCCCCAGTGAATCGGGGCAGGATCTTTAGATAGTCCTGTGGCATATCATTCAACACTTGAGGTAATGCTAGGGGGGCATATTTATTCAACAGGAAGCTAGGGAAATTGGCCATTGGAGGAGGAGGTGGAGGCAACAGGAGGGTTTGATGTGTAAGAGGAGGAGGAGGTGGAAGTGAGGTGTGAATGACAATAGGAATATATTGAACAACAGCTTGGGATGCTAACGAAGAAGGCGAAATATTTACAGCAGATACTTCAGTGACTTCTTTAACTTCTTCGGTCTCTGGAGTGGGATGGAATGTGTAACGAGTGGTATCTATTGATTCTGCCTCATCTTTGATTTGGATGTTTCCCAGAGGTAGAATGTCTGAGTAATAACCGGTTTCTCTCACAGTGGAGTCGGAACCTTGCACTTGGGCAACTTGAGAAGAAGAGGATGGAAAGTCTTCTAAGGAAAATTGTGGTATCTTAGTATGGATGAATTGCCTTCCCCTCCAATTTCTTCTATGTAGGATTCTCTCTGGGTCAGACACAGAAGGTGTATTTGGTTGAGACGTATCTGACCTTAGGTGTGGCTTCCGAGGAGCCAGGACTGCAAGTAAGTTTTTCTAATAGATGACTGTGGAGTCGCCAAGGTGAGGGGTCTACAACTCTCAACTCTTCATGCTCACCTTTCTGAAGAGTGAATATAGATTTTGTTGAGGCCCAGGGATTTAAATTTTCTTAACTTCGTTCCCTGGAAATGGCGCCAAAAATATGTTTTCAATCCTAGAGACAACCCTGAGTTGCGAAAGACCAGTGCCTAGGACATCTTATACAGTAAGGAGCGTAAGTTATAATTCAAGACTTTTAAGAGAATGAGGCTCTTTACTACTTCAACTTTTTCAAGGCGATGTAATATAAATGGAACAAGAATATTCTTAGAGTCAGCAAAATAACAAGATGTTGCAGAGGCAAGGAGTGAGTCCTCAATATAGATGCATCAGACAACTCAAAGACAACTTTCTTTAAGGAGGGCTGGGTTCTAAAATGGTTTATAGAGATTTAAAAATCGGATGAAGTGTGCTGCGTAGAAAGTACAGAAAGGATACTAACTACTAATGAGAGGGAATTCCATAAACACATCTAAACATGAGATGGGCTTAAAATGATAAGAATCCATACATGTCAATAGCTTCGAAAGAATAACATCTCACAGTATTTAATATAGAGGAATAATGAGTGAAGTGGAAAGTGAAACAACATACCATGCCTGCGCCATATTTAAAGCGCTTGACAAGCTTAGTATAAGTATCAGTGGTGATAAATTTATACCAAAACTAGTGAGCCACTCACATTCCAGAACATGATATAAAAGAAGTGGAAACAACGAAATGAACAATAAAACAATATCACATAAGGCCGAGTTACACGCTATAAAACGTTAAGACCAGAATCCTCACTTAAAGTAAAACTCCTTCTTGCTGAGACGCAATGGGATCTTCACATTTCTATTAAGATTTCAACAAGCGTAAAACAATTCTTTCACAACAAAATTCTTTTGAAAATCTGGAACCTATTTTTCTCTTCAAATCTTGCTTATATAGAGGCCTCCGAACATGAGCGAGAAGATATTTTTGGGAAAAATATCTTCCTTGCATGCCAAAAATTAGTTAGAGGTCTTTATTAGAATAACCAAAAATTATGATGAGGAATAAAGGCCTCTCATCATTTGCAGTTAGGCACTCGGCCGTTTTGAAACACAATATTAAACAACAGTCTTGGCAGAAAGTAAAATGCTGGAGTGGAATATGAATTCCACTTGAAACTTAAAAGTAATTAACTAAAGTAAAAATAAAGAGGCCACTAGGGCTGAATCATGAATTGACAGTATTTCATTGATGAGAAGGGGTTGAGGCGGTCACTGACACTAGTGGCGGCACATTTGCTGACGAGCTAGCGATCTGGCTGGAAAACTGGGTGCACCTTTGCTGACTGTCCACTGAAGGTTCAGGCATCGCTGCGAATCCTTCCACCTTGATGTAGGCCTCAGTGAGGTCATCGAAACTTGCCTTGGTGGGGATCTTATGTTTTATCAGATGAAGGAGAACGAATTCTAGGTGGAGCGATGAAACAATTGTCTCAGCTTTTAACCGAGCGGTTTTATCTGATAAGATATCCGTCCAGTCCCTTTCTTCCTGGAGACGTTCTTCATACTCTGGTAATTATCGTAGCATGGAAGGAGTAGTAGGATCCCAGCATGATGGAAGTCCCGCCATTGTGATCTTGGCCCAAACTGTATCGAATCGATCCATGCTGGCTGCCACATGTTGTAGGGCCCTCGAAGCTATAACGCGGGCTGACTCCTTATCAATAATCTTCTGGCATTCAATGACTTCCTTGAACCGACTTGCTATGACATGCTGCTCCGCCTCACCAGCTTTCAACCCTTTCAAGAAAGAAACATATCTCCTGGCGTGTTGGGCTCTGCTGGACAAGTTGAGATCTCCCTCTTGAAATTTCCTTCTAAGGTAGAGTACTGAATATTTTGTTGCCTCGATGATTTTCAGGAAATCCCACTGCTCTGTTACTGCCGAAATGATCTCTGACCAAATTATCCTTCTCCCATCCCTAAGGGTGATATTACCTTTCAGGCGGCTGTTAAGATCAGTGATGGTCTTCTACTGGTCGGATTTTGCCTTCCTTTCCTGCTCAATCTCTTTCTACAATATCTCTATTTTTCTGGTATTCTCAGCCAAGGAGGTTTCCAACTCGTTGATTCTCAGCCTCGCGGTGGAAGCCTGCTTTTCTAGTACATCATTTGCGGCCTTCGCTATGGTCAACTACTTGGACAACGAACTAGTCTCTGGTAGGGTTGTAGTTGGCACACAGCTGTGCGTGTCCCAAGTGGTTTGTAGCTCCGTCAGGCTGCTCTGAAGAGTGGCCATTGTTTCTGCCATTTTTATTTTTCCTCTTTCTCCTTCACCAGTGAGTCAGCCAGGTCTGATTTTTCTCTCTCTGCCTGCGCTAATTCGGCCGTCTGAACATGGTGGGATGTCGATATGCTAACCTTGTGTTTCAGAGCTGCGACCTCTCTCTGCAATTGCTCAATCACATAGAGCTACAGATTTGAGTCTCTAGTTTCTTTCTCTTTGATTGACTCTAGGAGACCGCGTACTTGATTCAAAAGAGCGCGGGAATTTTCCTGTTCATTCTTTAGGGTCGCCCTCACCTGTTCATGCTTTTTCTCCAATTTTCTCAGCACAATGGTGACCCGCATTACCTCATCTTTCAACATATCACCCACCACCTGGAACAGGTTGCATTTGTCCGGTGCTGGTACCTTGGCCATGTCAATTGCATACTCAAGCACCCTGTAACTAGTGGTACCTGCTTTAGGATCCAAGATGGCTTCAGCCATAGACAATACTAGGTGTTTTGTGTCCACATTCATGGAAGTTGCAACCCTAGTATGATATTTTTCCACGTAACGTTCCAGTTCAGCCTTGTATTTATCAATTATTGCTCTATTTTTTAGGCTCCTTTCAATTACAGCTGGTGAGGCATTATATCCAATGGCCTGTGAGACTTCAGAGTAGTCAGAGGAGGTGATACTGTCTCTCAGCACTTTGAGCCCAGATTTTCTCCCGTTAGGTTGGCCATATGGTGTAAACGACTCAAGCAGCGATTCTTCCCCTATGATCTCTACCTCACTTGAGACTGATTTCTGATTTTTGCGAAGGGGGGAACATGTCCCTGAGGGACCCACTTCTTCTTATTCTTGGCCTCTACTGACTTCTCCTCCTTCCCTTGTAGCAGATGAATCTATCTCCATTTGCGAAATCAAAGGCCAAGTTTCAAGGTTAGCCCTCCACTCTATAAACGGTCTTGATTCATGTGCATAAGGAGTGGACTTGTTCCTCCTTCTTCTGTTAGAGATAATCTTCTGGGGATCATAGGGCCAAATCTTCCCCTGTCTCAGGTCCATGCCTTGCAGCAGCTTCTCAACAATGGGAAGGGTGTGTCTTGAATTTACAATAAACGGGCCAATAGTGATAGGGAGCTTCGGGATGAAACCCTTCTTTGCATGGACAAAGTGGAGTTGGTCAGATTTGAGAGTCTGCTGAATATACTCCAGAGCCTAGACTCGTCCAGCAGGAAACACAAGCAACTGGTAAGGGGGAACCTCGGCTCCATAGACCCGAATCTCAGTGTAATTGTCAAATAGATACCAATCTCCAATGCTCTGGGTTTTAATAGCTTGTAGCCAGCTCTTCATTTCAGGAAAAACCCTAGGTGAGGGTGAGTCATGGATGATAGTGTAGGCAATAGGCATGAACTCGTTTAGAAACCTGGAATAACCCACCCCATTTGGTAATTGGTGTGTTGCAAAGTTCCAGTCGAAAACTGGTCGGGGTTGAGAATTTACATTGTATACCCTATCTAAACCCAAACCCTCGAACTTATCAACATGCTGATATAAGAAGAGGTAGAAGACCATCGAACAAAAGCGGAAGTGACCGATTTCTGAAAGCTCTTGGAATTGGGTCTGAATGTTAGTGGCAAAGAAACCGGGGATATCCAGAACTACCCCCGTTTGAGACATTAACCGCAAGAAATAAACACATGCCCTGGAAACTTCCCCCAAACCGCCTACACCTAAGAGACCTGCGATGAGAGCAAGGATGGGTTGCACTTCTTCTTTAAACAGACTCAAAGTGAACAGCTCTGCAGAAGGAAGAGACGTAGCCTGGTTGCTGGTTATAGAGGAAATGAAGTCTCTTTGCTGCTCCCATGGAAATTTAGTGAACTGGGAGGTTAAAATCATTTCACTGAAACTGGTATAGCTAGTGCTGGTGGGAAAGCGAAGGGCTTGCCTGATGATGTCGGGAGAAAGAGAGAAAATCTTAATCCCCTGAGCAGAGGAAAACGTGCCTCAACGCTCATCGTAGGCATCTCTGAGCCAGCAAATAAACTCGACCACTGGGTAGACTAGGGGGGTAATCTGATAATATAAACTTGATAAAACCACTCGATATCGATCTTTATTCTCGACATGTTGCCTAAAAAGCTTGGGTTTTATGCTACTAATGGGAAAAGTGTATTGGGGATGACAGATTTCGGCTTACAGGTCAATGAAGGGCTCGAACCCGCGAGTGTTTCTGGTTTCACGGACCTGAGGTGTCTCTGGTTCAGTTTTCTTGGGGTTGCCCTTTCCCATGACTGACATACAAAAATTTTAAAAACGAAAGGAAAGAAGAGGGAATATGAGGGACGGAATACCTGTGTAGTGGGAAATTTTCTCGAGAAAATGACGTAGGGGTACTGACAGTGACTGGGTAGACCGAGCACTAGCTCCCACTTAGTTTATAATGTAGCTGGAAAACCTGTAAATTTAACTGCAGTAAAATACGGGAGGACCGTTATCTAAGACTGAGAGTTCTGAGGTAAAAGGCGGAGAGGTGAAGTAAGCGGGGTGTGTGTTGTAAGGACACTGACAGTGGAGCACGCGGCGTATAGGGATTGGGTGCTAACTGGGAGTTGGTGAACACCGTGTTCCGATTTTAATACTGGTACGGGCCTCGACACCATCTCACCTATAGACTTATCTTACCTTTCTGCCGCATAAACCACATGATTCTTGAAACATATTCTTCGTAAGACTGGTTAAATACACAACATACAGACCTCTAGGGCCCGCACTTCACTCTGCCACATCACCCTTACCTTGGGTCCACCCCGTGACACGACACCATAATTCTGCGGGGGTATGAGTCTCTTCCCCCTTTCGCTTATTGACCCCCTCGGAATTTCACATATGGGGAGTTCCCTCACGTGCGTATTATGAAAGCGGCAAGCCTTATAATAATTTTGTTTTGTGTCCTTTACACCATATCTTTGCCTTTTCGCATTACCTTTGCCCTTTCACTTTATGTTTGGATCCTTTTCGTACATATGCTTCGGTTTTTAGGCACGTGACTTGTCTTACATCGTTTATCTTCAACCATCCCTTAAATGTTTCACCCTCTGTCATAACATTCGATACATGGCTTCTCAAGGGTTAATTAAAAAATGACTCATGTTAATTAATGATCAACACATCCGAAGAAGGGTATCTGCGTCAAGTCCGAAAATTCACCAATAAGTTTTATAATTCAAAATATTTTTCTAAAATTAATGGTATATAATATATTTATAATAGACTTTATGGTTATGCACTACTCTCAGGTACCATTTTCTAGGTACACAATGGCATAATTTATTTGATGGAGATTTCATGACAAAAATGGCACTTCTCTTTTCCCCATGAAACAACAAATTGCCTATTGAAGACTTCATATGTTGGACATAAATCAATTCATAAAATATACGTACACTCATAGAATATAAATATCCATTCATAAAACATTTATACATAAACACTTTATATGATGATGATGATGAATAATTTTCATTAAGACCAATATATATACACTTTTAACACTTGTTAAAACATGTTCTCTCTAACTAGTACAATCATAGAACATAAACACATATCCACTCATTAAACATTCATACATAAACAACTCATAATATATATATATATATATATATATATGATGATGATGATTAGCATCTATTAAGACCAATATATATATATATATATATATATATATATATATATATATATACACTTTTAACACTTGTTAAAGAATGTGCTCTCTTTAACTATTTTATGAGATCATCATATGAGGCAATGGGTACATCAGTTCCAATATGCATGTAAAAAATTAACATGTGCTTATAGATATAAGGTCCCTTGTAAATAATTTGCGATGGAACTATGGTTAACACAATTTTCTATACAAATAATTATTTTTCTTACTTGAGTCTAAATATTAATAATCGTAATGTAACATGAAACAAGCACATACAAATTTCAACATGTATTTATAGCTCGAATATCCAAAGTAAATAATTTTTTGGTGGAAACATACTTAACGCACATTAGTATTCAAATGATCATATGCTAAAATTAAATCCTCTTAATATCATCCACATCATCTCCAAATAATCACCATAAATATTCTATTAACTTTATTTAAATCCTTATTACATTGTTAAAAAATCTCACCATATATTTTACAAATTACTAATAAAAATAACATATCTAACAATAACATATATTTTAATTTAGTTATATTTAAAGTAAGCTTCAGGAACTAACTTTTATGTAGCACTTGTTATTTTTTTTGTTTCAAAAGTAAAATTACAACTTTAGTTAAAAATAAATATTTTCATATTAATAATGTGTAGATTGATGAGGAGTTAGTCCAAATAGTATTGTATATAATGCACACGTAAATTTGAGTTACTCTCCTCTTTGTCGTCATTACTTTTATTAGCAAAACAAAGAATTAATTATAATGCAATATTATGGCAAGTTGGAGGAATGGAATCCCAATGCATTACAAGAAATTTGAAGTGATTTTAAGAAGGTAAATTTCAGCCATTTTTCCCTCATGTATTTAATCCAACACTTCACTAGTTATCATGTAGAGAAGATTAAGGAAGATGAGGAACAACTTTTTGAAGGTGATTTTCTCTACCGAAGACAATTGAAGAGGACAATGTTTTATGAATGCAATCTTTGGGTTCTTCTCTTTTCTAGTTCTTTTATTACATTTAATTTTTTTCTAGCTATTATGCATAATGTTTCTAGGAATATTTGCCAAACACAAACTTGTTTTGTAAACTTTTTAATTCCATAGCTTAAAGGGACACTAAAAACTATAAAATGTATCAAGATTTTATGGTTAGAGGTAGGAATTTGTAGATATAATTATCATATTTAGGGTTATAAAACTAGTTTTAGACACTAATTACCTCATAATTATCGAATTTTTCAACTATTTTTTTCCATTCTAAAATCAAATTTTGTAACTTCACTTTTTCCTTTGTAATATAAAGACCCATATATTTAAGTAAAAAAAAACTTTTATTATTCAATATCTCAATTTATATTCTTATAAAGGAATTTAGTATTTTATTGGTACTTCTACTATATCAATATCTCAGAATATGTTTTTATAGAGAACTGTATTACCTTATATTGATTTCCTAGGGACAAATCAAAATACTCTATGTGTTGAAATTTTTTCCATGGTCATGGATGAAATCATTTCTGAAATTGCAATTTTATATTACATAAATTTCATTTTGATTGTAGAAATTGATTCATTTCCTATCAACTAGGTTTATCTTGAATGGTTGCAAGGAATCATTATTATCCTTCCCACGTAGTTTCAATTCTTGCGAGTGACATGAAAACATTTGAAACAATGTTAGTAATAACTATGAAAATGATAAAATATATAGAGTGAAGTGCTTAGATTTTGAGTAGTTAGTCAATTACTCAATTATTATTGATGTTCAATTATAGTTAAGGAGATTCAATTTTATTAATTTTTCTTTATTACAAACTATTATTATTATTGGAATTTAAAAAACTCTTCTTCAGATATTCTTAAAAGGAAGAAGAAGAAGTAAATATCCAATAAAAATTTCCTAGAAATACCAAAATTTATATCAAATTGAGAAACCATCCACAAATAACATGCAAGTCCATAGTAAGATCAATAAACTTTAAGCTAATGATATTATAAAAAAATTCCTTTTTAAGAAATAGATGACTATTCATCTTTTGAATAACTGAGGGTTTCAAAATGCATGATTGATCATCTTCTAAATACCTAAAGGGGGGTGAAACGGTTTTTCAAAACATTTATTTTTTTACACTCCTAAAGTAAAAGGCAAAACAAAGTGTATAAATAGATTTGGTTGTGAACCCTAAAGGTGGATGCAAATCCCCAAAAATTTCTTTTGCAATAAGATCATATGAGCTTGCCTTGTAATGAGTATTTTTTTAGTGTTGTGCTTCATTTATTCTTGATAATTTGTTTGTTTTTAACTTCGTGTGTGCAAGTTGTTTATAATATATTATTGATATGACACCCTTATTTTACAATTTTATGACTGCTCTAGTGTTTCATTATTGCAACATTTCTACTATGATAGTACTGTAGTTACTATTGTTAGAACAACTTTTCTATTATAGTGTTTTTGTTATATTATTGCAACACCTTTGCTATTATGTACCATGAATCCATTATAGTTACACCTATTGTTAAATTGGTATGATTCCACGTGTCTCAAGAGCAACAATGGTGAATCTGTGGGAAAACAAGTGGTATAAAAGCCATAATTGGTGAGAAGAAGATAACCCAAGCGAGCATCATATGAGTGATGAAACTGGGGTCTATGATTATGAATCTGATCCAGGTGGATATTGGTGGTCACCCGCCTATTCCACTTGGGGCTCCACCATTGTCTATTTCAGTTTTTCAGTTTCGGCATAGTTTACTATTTTTAGCAGTTTTTCGGGTCCTAAACTTCTGGAGCCGTTTTGAGGCCCTAAACGACGTTTTTTGGGAAAACGGAGAGCAACATGGGTCCATGGATCGATGTTGCTCGTTCCAAATTTGTAGTCCTCGGATAGATCTTTCTAACGAGGTATGGTACGCGTCAAACGGAGATCGTATGCCAAAGTTACGCCCCTGGGAAGTTGAAACACCAATTTACCCAAACGGGGCCCATAGTTTTGGCGCTTCATCTCCTAGGGTTAGGGTTTTGGCTGTTTAGGATTTCCCATTGTTTCTAAATGATAAAGAGGCCCTCGAGCCTCATTGTAACTCAGTTCAGAGGCCTGTAGCCGCCACATCTCTTCTCAGAGATAGCTACCAGCGCCCTAGCTAGTTTTATTTCCATTCTGTCTGTAAGCAAATTTCAGTTCTTTGATATTAATGAAATGAAGTGTTATTTCCGCCGCATCTCTGTATTTATGGTTATATGTTTATTCTGTTGCGTTCCTGCATAAATCCGGATCAGTGGTATCAGAGCGGTCTGCTTTTTCTCGATCCTTCTTTGCATGTCCCCAACGAGATCGGGGTATAAGGAGCTAGGGCTCGATCTGGTGGAACCTTTGCAAGATCAGCCTCGCAAACCTCGACGAACGCCCATGGGGGACGAAAAGAAAGATGAGGGAGCAGGAGATCCTATCAAAATATTGCTCGAGGAGGCCCTCGAAAGACAAAGGAACGTGATGATGGATAACTTTTCTCAGATCCTTCAACGACTACCCACCGGCGGCGCATCTGCATCCAGCAGCCACTCTGGAGGCGCGACTCCTTTTAAGGTACAAGTAAATTTTGACATTTCCATATTTGAGGGTCAAATAGATGCAGATGCGGTAGATAGATGGTTGAATCTTTTAGAAGGATATTTCTCGGTTCATGACTTTTCAGACCGGGAGAAGATCATTTTTGCACTCCTCAAAGCTACCCCCCATGTTAAGGACTGGTGGGAAACCTACTGTGAGAACAAGGACCAGACAGAACCCTCTCTGTTCTCGGCCGTACCAACTTGGAATTATTTCCGAGACGCCGTCAAGGAACAGTACTATCTCGTGGGGAGCTATGAGGACAAGTACATACAATGGACCACGCTGCGACAACAAAGGGATCAAGATGTGCATGAGCTGACGAATCTGTTCCATACCCTGCGCATAAAGTTGGGTATCAAAGATTCAGAGAAACATCTGGTGCTAAAGTATCGCAGTTGTCTGCACAAATACATTCAGGAGGAAATGGAGTTCCTTGACATCTCCTCGCTTGGTACGACATACCGGTATGCTGCCAAGATTGAGCAGAAATTCAAGCAGAAGAAGCGAGACTTTGGATCTGCGAATCAAAAGCAAGGGAAAGGTGCTTCCAAACCGTAGAACAAAGGACCGAGCCAAGGCATGGCGGCTAAAGACAACTCATCGAAGCCACAAGAAAAGAACAGCACCGCAAAGCCAAAGAAGGACACGGAAAGTGGTGTGAGTTCCATAAGAGCTCCACTCACAACACAAGTGAGTGTCGGGCCAAGCAGTCACTAGTGGCCGAGATGAGGGCTTCTGAGTCAGATGCATGCTCTGACTCCGAATCAGAACCTGAAAGGGCGAATGAAAAAGGGAAACAGATTATTGATGTGGAGCCCAATGCCACTTTTGCCACTACAAAGATCCAAAAGGAGGAACCAGAAGATCCAGAGGAGGAGGAACGTCTCTTCCACTCCCAGATGTGGGTAAAGGGCTCCCCGGTACAGTTCATTGTCGACAATGGGAGCCAAAAGAACCTCATTTCAGCAGACGCCGTGAAGCGGTTGGGCTTGCCGACCATAGCTCACCCACATCCATGCACCATCGGGTGGCTTCACCAAGGACGAGATCTCCGTGTCAGTCGGCAGTGTCGCCTTCCCTATAACATCAAGCCCTTCACGGATGAGGTATTATGTGACGTTGCTCCTATTGATGTTTCTGATGTATTATTAGGACAACCATACTTGTGGAAGCGTCATGCTGTGTATGAGTCTTGACCTCGTGCTGTTATTGTTACTTTGGGAAATAAGTTGTACAAGATACGAGAGGTACCACCTCCTGCCGCTATCTCTTTGGTTACTGCAAAACAATGCAATAAGCTCATTTCCCAAACCAGGAAATTCGTTTTCCTGATGATCCGCCGCCAGGACAAGAAGAAGACTGTGGCCACGACCTCCAGACAAGGCTCCTCTGCATAACAACAACAAATGGATAAGGTTGTGGAGGAGTACGGGGACATATTCACCTCACCCACAGGGGTTCCTCTGCACTGTCAGGTCAAGCACCCGATTGATCTGACCCCCAGTGCGCCGCTACCTAATGGACCGATCTATCGGCGCTCTGTTCTGGAGAATGATGAAATCAAGAGGCAGATTCAGGAGCTGTTGCAGAAAGGTCACATCAGACCAAGTTCATCGCCCTGTGGGAGCCCGATCGTGTTGGTACAGAAGAAGGATGGGACGTGGAGACTCTGTATTGACTATCGGGCACTGAACAAGATCACTATCCGTAATAGGTACCCAATCCCACGGATTGATGACCTTCTGGACCAACTCAAAGGTGCAAAATATTTCAGCAAGATTGACCTGAAGTCTGGGTATCACCAGGTACCAATTGAACCCTCCGATGTGTGGAAGACTGCCTTCAAAGCCAAGGAAGGCCTTTTCGAATGGCTGGTCATGCCTTTCGGGTTGACGAAATGCTCCCGCCACCTTCATGAGGATGATGGATGACATCTTGCGGCCATTCACTAACTCATTTGTAGTGGTCTACTTGGATGACATTTTGATCTTCAGCCAGACTTGGGAAGAGCACCTTCACCACATCCGACAAGTCCTCCAAACACTGCAGCAACACAAGTTGTGTGCCAATTTGGAGAAGTGCACTTTTGGCATGACCCAGGTTCAATATCTGGGATACATTATTGGTGAAAGGGGGGTGCATGTGGATCCAGCCAAGATCCAAGTCATTCGGGATTGGCCAGCCCCAACCACTATAACAGAGCTTCGCAGCTTTCTAGGTCTTGCTAATTTCTACCGGAGGTTCTTGTTGGGATTCTCTCATATCACTTGGCATTGAGTCAAGTCACCAAGGGAGGAGTGAGAGCAAAAAAATTTTGGTCGGAACCTCAACAGAAGGCGTTCACAGAATTGAAAAACCGCCTCTGTTCTGCCCCAGTGCTCACTTTACCAGATTTGAAACAGCCATTTGAGATCGAGACAGATGCCTCTAACTATGCTATTGGGGCAGTTCTTACTCAACAGGGACATCCAGTGGCATTTCACAGTGAGACATTGTCTGACACAGTTTGCAAGTACCCCACATATGACAAAGAAATGTACTCCATTGTGCAAGCTTGTCGACAATGGAAGCATTACATTTTGGGGAAGGAAATAATCATCCACACAGACCACATGCCCTTGCAGTTCATACAAACACAAGGGAAGTTGCAGAATGATCGCCATCAGAAGTGGTCCACATATCTGCAACAGTTTCATTTGAACATCAAGTACAATAAGGGTAGCACCAATCATGTTGCAGACTGCCTCATTCGACCACCGATCATGGCGCTCACCACTGTGCTCAACTCTTGTGGGCACGAGACTTCTGATTGGCCGCTTCTCTATGAGAGTGACCCAGAATTCGGCCAAACTTACAAGGCACTCTTGGGGGGTACGCAAGTTCCAAATTTTCACCTCCAAGATGCACTTTTATGTCACATGGGACACCTTGGTGTTCCTTCAAGCGAGCGTGCCAAGATGATATGGGAAGCACACTACAGTCGAGTCGCTGGGCATTTCGGGGTCGAGAAAACAGTAGCAATCCTGCATAAGTATTTCTATTGGCCGAACCTTCGAAAGGATGTCGAGAAGCACATCAGATCCTGCACTGCTTGTGCCATTGCCAAACCGACCATCAAGAAGCAAGGCCTATATACTCCTCTACCTACCCCTAGTCGACCTTGGGAATCCATCTCCATGGATTACATGTCGAGCCTGCCTTCTACTAAGCAGGGAAATGACTATGTTTTTGTGGTCGTCGACAGATTCTCGAAGATGGCCATTATGGCGGCCTGCAAGAAGAATATCACAGAAGAAGCCACTTCTAAACTGTTCTTTGAACGAGTGTGGGTGCACTTTGGGATCCCACAGTCTATCATATCAGATCGGGATAGCAGGTTCCTCAGCACATTTTGGTCCAGCCTCTGGTCAATGTTGGATACCAAGCTCACCAAGTCCACAAATTTCCATCCCCAAACAGATGGCCAGACAGAGGTCGTCAACAAAATGATTGTACACATTCTGCGCATGTACAATTCAAAGCATCCACGCACATGGGACGAGAGCCTCCCCTATGTACAACATAGTTATAATCGGGCTCTCCATAGTTCAATCGGCCATAGCCCCTTTCAAGTGGGCTTGGGATTCTAGCCACTATGTCCCATTGACGTAGCCATGCCATTTGCAGCTGCTCAGGCCAATTCAGCTCATGTCCAGTCTGAAGTTGACAAAGCAAGTAGCTTCATTGAGCGCATTCAACACATCCGCCAACAGGTTCATGATATATTGGACAGAGCCAATGCCAAGTACAAGCAACACCATGATCAACACCGGGTGCCACACAACTTCCAGGTGGGTGACAAAGTATGGCTACATTTGCAGAAGGAGCGCCTCACTGGACCCCACCGCAAGCTTCGCCCGCTCCGATACGGTCCGTACACCATCACCAAGGCCGTAGGGAACAATGCATTCGAGCTCAGTATTCCACCATTCCTTGGTCTGCACCCAGTCTTCAATGTGGATCGCCTTCGTCCTTACTTCCCACCTCTACTGGACACCTCGGACATTGCAGAACAACTCACACCAACATAGTTAAATCCAGACTGCATGGAACAGGCCACCACAGATTGTATCATGGACATGCAAATCAAGAACACTCGCCAGCAGAAGATCCAACTATATCGGGTTGTCAAAGCTGGCCAACTCCTGCACCAAGGAAAGTGGTTCACCAGGGACTAAGTTCAGCAGAAATTTCCTCATCTCATGGAGGAACTTAACGCAATGGGGACCATTGCTTCCTAAGGGGGGAGGAATGATCCAGGTGGATATTGGTGGTCACCCGCCTATTCCACTTGGGGCTCCACCATTGTCTATTTCAGTTTTTCGGTTTCGGCACAGTTTACTATTTTTAGCAGTTTTTCGGGTCCTAAACTTCCGGAGCCGTTTTGAGGCCCTAAACGACGTTTTTTGGGAAAACGGAGAGCAACATGGGTCCATGGACCGATGTTGCTCATTCAAAATTTGTAGTCCTCGAATAGATCTTTCTAACGAGGTATGGTACGCATCAAACGGAGATCGTATGCCAAAGTTACGCCCCTGGGAAGTTGAAACACCAATTTACCCAAACGGGGCCCATAGTTTTGGCGCTTCATCTCCTAGGGTTATGGTTTTGGCTGTTTAGGATTTCCCATTGTTTCTAAATGATAAATAGGCCCTCGAGCCTCATTGTAACACAGTTCAGAGGCCTGTAGCCGCCACATATCTTCTCAAAGATAGCTACCAGCGCCCTAGCTAGTTTTATTTCCATTCTGTCTGTAAGCAAATTTCAGTTCTTTGATATTAATGAAATGAAGTGTTATTTCCGCTGCATCTCTGTATTTATGGTTATATGTTTATTCTGTTGCGTTCTTGCATAAATCCGGAATAGAGAGTTATTTTTGTAGAGAGTGGTGAATATTTTAAGTGCAAAGTTTGAGGTGAAGAAGTTCAATGGGAATAAAACATTTGAATCGTGGAAGGTCAATATGTCGAATTTGATAGTGCAACAAGGATTGCACAAGGATATAGATGGAAGTCAAAAGAAACTAGTGGTTATGTCTGTAGTGGATCTAACAAGAAAATTTATAGAAATGGAAAATATGCCCAATAAATAAGACCATAAAAGATAAAACTTCAGATCTTCATTAATATCAAAACCCTTTAGGTAGGGCAACACCATACATTCACTCCTTAAGGAAGGAGATCACTCCATAGGCCATATGCTTGCCAATACAATAATCCTTGACATCTCTCAATGGAGAGTTTCTAGCCTCTATATAGGTTCCATACATGCAATACCATGGGTAGTTACCATGGATCTCTTAATACCATACATCCAATACAATGGGCTTATCACTTTATTCCCTAGCTACATGTGGTCCCTTGCATAATGTGGGTTAACCACTTTGTTTATTAACTGGCCAATTTATTTATCATTCTTACATTATTACATCATATTATTCCCTTGGGTACCTCCCTCTGTACCCTATATTATGCCCCCTATGTATACTACATTACACCCCCCTTAAACATGTCTCGTCCCTGAAACATGAGAAGAACATAAATAATAAGATCTACTCAAAAGAGTATTCCACTGGTACTGTTCACATGCATCTAGCTATCTTAGAAAAGGTGAACAATCGATCTAGTCGGTGCCTCGCTCGCTTGAGATGGAAGCGAGTTCTGGTGGTTCCTTTGTGTTGATGTGCTGTGGGTCAATCGTTGCAGCTCTCTATGTGTCGTCCAGGGGTTCATTAGGGTAATTTTGAGGTCTAAACTGGGCCTCCTAAGAAAAATGTACAATAAAAATAAACTTTATAAGAACCAATAGGATTCAAGATGACGATGTCAACCATGGGGGATGATTCACCATTTTTTAAGTAAAAGGGTAAAAAGATTAAAAAATAATAAAATAATAAAACTACTTTTTCAACTCGTATTTTCAACTTATCTCCCAAATTTTTTACTCAAATTTCGAGCGGGAGTACTCATTGGATGCAAAATTCAATTCCTCATCCAAGGAGTACCCATGTTTCATACTTTCGATGGACTATGCTACACGAAAAATGACAAATACATAAAAAAAATTTGATTACAATCACGTTTTCATGTATTTCTCATTTTTCGTGTAGCATGACCCATCAAAAGTATGCAACATGGGTACTCCTTGGATGAGGAATTAAATTTTGCATCCAATGATTACTCCCTCTCAAAATTTGAGTAAAAACTTTGGGAGATAAGTTGAAAAATAGTTTTTTCTTTTTTCCCTCTAAAATTTGATGATGTAATCAAATATTATTTTATTATTTCCAATATTATTTTATAATTTCCTTAGGAGGCCCATTTTAGACCTCAAAATCCCCCTAATGGTTGTCCTTTTTGCTAATTCGTTGTCACCTTTTTGGTTGTTGTCTTGTTGGGAGATGCGGGTGGTGATATGTTGAAGCTTTAACTGGTGGAATATCTTTCATCAATTCCTCCACTATTAGTGATGGAGTGGTATCTGGTGCTTTTTTTGGTACATGCTTTGATGTCTGTGTTTGGTTGTCTAACATCAAAGGCTCATCATCTGATGTGTCTGTGTCATTAGAGATTTGTGCTTCTTCCTCTATATTCTCTGCATGGTTCCTAATGCAAATATCATGCAATGTGATTTTCTTCTTTTTATACCAAAGCTTCATGAATTTCTTTTGCACATTAAAATTGACAGTGCCAACAGATTCCATCCAAGGGTGTCCCAAAACAACATCCACAACAACCATGTATGAAGCATAAAAATCAGAATGCAACACATACTTATCCATATAAATCTTCAAATCTTTATAAAGTTTAACATATTCATTATCAGCCTATGTGTTTTCAATATGTTTTGCTGAAACTTACAATTTTTTAGCCAAATTAACATTAATATAATTATGCTTACAACTAGGAATGATAGACACAATGATGTTCTCTTTCTGAATACTTCCATGAACCTATAATATGGAAATATTAGTGGAAAATAAGTCTTTATGGCTCTTAGTGTCCTTCTTTCCAGCTTGAGACCACTTGTCCAAAAGGACCTTTTCAAGTTTTTTTCTCAGGAAGTTTCCTCACTGAGTTGTCAAGTGAGGTCCACCATTTATTTGTCTCATCTTTCATATGAAGCCCTATGTAGCATATCCAAAAAAATGGGGATTTAACCTTATGATATTGAAAAAATAATTCAATAGTAGGGCCATCATCTTTTCCTGTAAACTTCATCTTGTGAGAACCCCTAAAATAGAGTAAGGGTTTTGAAGAAAATCACTTACTTTGGAAAAATTTTAAATTGGGAATAACTCCTTCAATATAACTCAGAATCCTTATTATAGCCCATTTTCGGAAATGGAACATTCATTCGGCATCTATCCCTATGATTGAAATCCTGATCTAAGTACTTTGTAAACTCATGTCTGCACTGCAACTGTCCCGCCATCACAAAATTTCTGAAAAAAAATGGTTTATTTTAAATCAGTGATAACTCCCTCATCTGGGCTCCGATTTGACCGATTGTTTTTTTTTAAATCAGGTGATTTTTCAAGGGGAGTTCAGATATATAATAATTTGTCTAAAATTCTACACCAAAAATTGCAAATTATGTGAGGAAATCTGCCATCCACGAATTGTCGTCTACAACACAACTGAATTTAAATTAGTGATATCTCCCTCATAAAAAATCCTATTTGATCGATTTTTTTTTTTGTAATTGGGTATTTTTATGCAAGGAATCTATATATGCTATTTATTTATGAAAATTTTTCACCAAAAGTTTCAAATCTGCTCTGAAAACTCGCCACTCACAAAATTCCTACAAAAAATGAGAAAACAAATCTCCCCAACTCTTCCCAAGAAAGTGCTCTGATACCACTTGTAGTGGATCTAACAAGAAAATTTATAGAAATGGAAAATATGCCCAATAAATAATACCATAAAAGATAAAACTTTAGATCTTCATTAATATCAAAACCCTTTAGGTAGGGCAACACCATAAATTCACCCCTTAAGGAAGGAGATCAATCCACAAGCCATATGCTTGCCAATACAATAATCCTTGACATCCCTCAATGGAGAGTCTCTAGCCTCTATATAAGTTCCATACATGCAATACCATGGGTAGTTACCATGAATCTCTCAATACCATACATCCAATACAATGGGCTTATCACTTTATTCCCTAGCTACATGTGGTCCCTTGCATAATGTGGGCTAACCACTTTATTTATTAACTATGGCCCATTTATTTTTCATTCTTACATTATTACATCATATTATTCCCTTGGGTACCTCCCTATGTACCCTATATTATCCCCCCTAGGTATACTACAATGTCTAATGAATATTGGGAATATCTAGATGTACAAGTTATCAAAACCATTTGGATGTGTTTCGCAGATTATGTTCTTTTCATTATTATTAGATAGGAAACAACTTTAGGCATGTGGAGCAGACTAGAGATATTTTGTATGAAAATATATATGACAAATAGAATCTAATTGAATAGGTAACTATAGAACCTACAAATGAAATAAGGTACCAAAATCATTGATCATTTAAATGTATTTAATACTCTTGTATGCTATTTAGTGAGTATGGATGTAAATATTGATAAGGAATACAAGGCATTGATGTTATTGTATTCATTTATTGAATCTTGGGACCATATAGTCACTTCCATTAGTTTTAGTATTACTAATTATATTTAATATGACTATATTGTGGGAGGATTATTGTCTGAGGAGGTGTGGAGTAAATCAATTATATAAACTTCCATACTTGAAGCAATGGTGGCTAGAGGTTGATTTAAAGAAAGAGTGGAGAAATTGAGAAGTACATCCAGATATAATTCAAAAGGGGTGAATGGTAAGTTAAAATATTGGTATTGCAGTAAAATAGGGCATATTAGAAAATATTGTTAGTGAAAAGACTCCAAGGAAGAGCCCAAAAAGTAGGAAAATATGGATGAATCAAGTTTGGGTATGGTTGAATACGTTTTATCTATTTCTAATATCTCCCAATATTATGAAGAGTAGTTATTAGATTTTTTTTCTTCACATCAAATGTTTCCACATAGGATATGGTTTTTTTCTTATCAAAATATCGATGGTAATATTGTTCTTGTAAGGAAAAATGTGTCTCATAAATGTTGGGGTTGGGAGCATTAAGATTAAAATGTTTGATGGAATTTCAAGGATATTGACAGAAGTGAGACATGTACTTTAACTTAAAAAGAATTTAATTTCTTTATGAGTTTAATATTGTAGAAATTTTCTGAATAATGATTAATTATTCACCGAGACTATCCTGATCACATACAATTCGAATTTATATGCAACACATAATCTCTTCCACTCAGATCATCAAACATGCGGAAATAAAATCAAGCGATAACACATCAAATCATCATACACATTAACACAGTATGTATGGGGAAAGCTTATAACTGAAAACCCCGCAGCTATTGTGTATATTATAATGGAGAAATCATGTAACAACTCAGTACAATACTCCTCACAAGTACTCAGTACTTTCTCATACAGTTACCCACAATCTAGCTCAGTTTTGAACAGGTTACTGGTTCAAAACTCACCGCCAATTGCCTTGCCTCTATTGCGCAATCCAGGCTTGTCTATATAGAGATCCAAGGTTTGAATCTCCTTGGCTTGACTGTGCAATTGTCATGGACAAATCCTCCAAGTGTGGTGCAAATATCATGCACAACTGATGTCGCCACTGATAGCTAACTCCACCCTTTCATCTACCTCTTTCACTGGTCTCCACTGAACTGATCATGCACTGTAGTGAACTGGTGTGTTCTTGAGTTGAATAATGAGTTACTAATTAATGAATTAAATAATATTTAATTCACTCCACTCATAACTAATTGATTAGCTAGTTAAACTAATCTCAACTAGTTCAACTAAAATAAGCAGAACACAACTCCACTATCTGTCTCATTAACTCCTCCAAACTTCTGCCACTGAAGTCCAACTGAATTCAACCATGCAAGATGCCATCAAACCCTAGGAACCACGTGATTCCTCTGTCAGATGCATGAGCCACTTCTGTAGCTCGAACTGAAGTGCTCCAAGAGAGTAAACTGTTGTTTAGAGTCCAAATATTATTAAGGGTAAATAATATTTGACTTCCTTATTTTTAGGAGAGGCAGTCTAAAAATAGCCTTCGACCTCTTCGACCTAAAAAATAGAGTCTCATATATTTTTACCAACATGACCAATGCTCCAAGAATCTCAAACTGGAATCCCCGAACCATGCTTCATATGTCTAAAAATAGACATAGTCTAAAAATAGATTTTGCGCCAGAATTTGCGTGCGGGCCCACTTAGTGAAGGCGACTTCATTTCACTAAGCTCCATCATCTTGCTGTATTTTCAACACTCCCTCTCGGCAATATATGGATTATCTACAACCCCTATCCTACCTCTATGGAATTCGAACTTGCTCCTGGTGAGCGCCTTCGTCAGGATGTCGGCATCCTGATCCTCCGTGGGAATATATGAAAGCATCATGATTCTCCGCTGAACACAATCTTTGATATGATGATACCAATCTATCATACTTGCCCTAAGAAACAAACAGTCCTCCGCTGCGCTGCCAAATCTCCAATCCCAGGAAATAATGAAGGATGCCCAAGTCCTTCATCTCAAACTCTCGTGCAAGATCCTCCTTGCATGAGAGTATCAACTGCTCATCGCTAGTCAAAATCGGATCATCTACATGCGGTACGTGTCCAGCAGCTTCCCTCCTGCAATGCAGTGCAGTTGAGATCTGTCTCAAGGGCGATGTGAGCCCGGTGAAATGGTGTCTCTCCCGAGTGTACCAGCTTGAGGTGCTTGTTTCGGCAGTCACGGTGCTCTCTTTGGTCGACACATGCGACTCACGCTGGCGAAGAATCTGAAACCTTCGGGCTACTCTATATGTACACCTCCTCCTCAATGACTCCGTTGAGGAATGCGGTCTTCACATCCATCTGATGGATGTGCCATCCCATCTGCGCTGAGAGAGCTAGGATCGTCCGTATGGAAGAGTACCTTGCGACAGGTGCAAAGGTCTCCTCATAATCGATCCCCTCGATCTGTGAGAAGCCACGGGCGAAAAATCTCGCCTTGTACTTCTCCACACTCCCGTCAGCTGCCTGCTTCACTTTGTAGATCCATCGCAAACCCACCACTGATTTCCCCACCGGTCTTGGGAAAATCTCCCATGCACTGTTCCTGACAATCGAATCATATTCTTCGATCATGGCATCAACCCATGCGGGTTCCTCCACAGCTTCCTCAAAAGAGGATGGCTCCGTCACAACACATTGACTCACAAGAGCCATGTATCCAGTGTACCGATCCGGTGACTGTCTCTGTCTGCGCTGTGCTGTAGGTGGTCCTACAGCCTTCTCTGCATCCCGAGCCAGTCGCTCAGCTTCTGTAGTGCGCATGCGCCCTCTGATGGTTGGCGCTGCCTGGGTGGTTTCTTCCACCTCCCGAACCTCCTCTTGTGGCTGATCCACATCTGGAAGCTCCTCCTTAGGAACTAACAGCTCCTCATCTGCATGCAAGTGTAGCTCCCTCTCAAGCGAACACTGCATGGCTTTCTCCTCCTGAAATTTTATATCCCGTCGCACAACAGTCTTGCGACTGTCTGGCACATACACCCGATAGTTGTGAGGTGTATCGGTGTACCCCACAAATATTCCAACTTCAGCAGTTGGATCCAGCTTCCTTCTTGCATCCTTCGTCACATGCATGTAGACAGGAGATCCGAAAATCCGCAAATGGGAAATATTAGGCCTCTTGCCATAATAAGCCTCCTCTGGTGTACTCATGCCAAGAACCTTGTGAGGACAACGGTTCTGCACATACACTGCTGTATTGCATGCCTCAGCCCACAAGTGAAGGGGTAGGCCCTGATCATGCAACATCGCCCGTGCGGCACCCACGATCGTTCTGTTCTTCCGCTCAGCCACCCCGTTCTGCTGTGGGTTATGGGGTGCGATGAGCTCTCTCCGAATCCCTTCTGCGCTGCAGAACTCCTTGAATTCAGCCGAGATGAATTCACCACCGTTATCACTCCTTAGAACAATCACCTTCTTCCCCGACTCCTTCTCGACCAGTGCTTTAAACTCACAGAACTTCGCGAATGTATCGCTCTTCTTCGACATGAAGAAGATCCAGCACTTTCGAGAGAAATCATCAACAAAGATCACATAATACTTGTGCTTTGCTGTCGAAGCAACTAAGAAAGGACCACACACGTTTGTGTGAACTCTCTCAAGGATCGTCGTGGCGCGACTATCCTTCTCGTGAAAGGTGGCTTTCACATACTTCCCCAAGGTACACCCCTTGCACTGATCTGACTGTGCAAGAGTGCCCTTAGGAAGCCCAGTAGAAATCTGTTGCAGGATCTTCAAAGATCCATGGTGAAGGTGGCCCAATCTCCTATGCCACAGTTCACCCTCATCATCTCGGCTCACCACTTCTCCCGCCTTGCATGCCATTGCTGTGCAGCCATCTACCTGCAACTAATAAAGGTTCTTGGTTCGAAACCCTATCTTCCGGGTCTCTCCAGTAGTCTTACTACGCAGGAAGGCTTTTCCTTCACTGAAGACCACATCACACCCCTTATCCTCCAACATCGCCACAGAGATCAAGTTCTTCTTCAATCCAGGTACATGCATGACATCCTTCAATAAAAAGGGTTTACCAGACTCCCTCTGAAAGGATATGGTACCGATACCAGTCGCACTGTATCTACCATCATCGCCCATCTCGATGTGCACACCCAAATCTTTGTCCTCTAGATCTGAGAACAAATCCCGATCTCCCGTCATATGAAATGACGCACCGCTGTCCAAGAACCATACTGATCCCAGCACACTTGAAACCAAGCATGCAATCAGTGAAAAGTCAAGCTCGAACTGTGAAGCCAAAGCTTCTCCATCTGCAGATTTTCCCGCTTGCTTGTTCTTCTTCTTCTTTGGACAATTGGTAGCATAATGTCCGTGATCATGGCAGTGAAAACACTTCACTTTCGCCATATCCTGCTTCTTGCCCTTTGCACCAGAATGAGAAGGTTTCTTACCCTTCCCCGGGTCTCTCCAGTAGTCTTACTGCGCAAGAAGGCTTTTCCTTCGCTGAAGACCACATCATACCCCTTATCCTCCAATATCGCCACAGAGATCAAGTTCTTCTTCAATCCAGGTACATGCATGACATCCTTCAATACAAAGGGTTTACCAGACTCCCTCTGAAAGGATATGGTACCGATACCAGTCGCACTGTATCTACCATCATCGCCCATCTTGATGTGCACACCCAAATCTTTGTCCTCCAGATCTGAGAACAAATCCCGATCTCCCGTCATATGAAATGATGCACCACTATCCAAGAACCACACCGATCCCATCACACTTGAAACCAAGCATGCGATCAGTGAAAAGTCAAGCTCGAACTGTGAAGCCAAAGCTTCTCCATCTGCAGATCTTCCCGCTTGCTTGTTTTTCTTCTTCTTCGGACAATTGGTAGCATAATGTCCGTGATCATGGCAATGAAAACACTTCACTTTCGCCATATCCTGCTTCTTGCCCTTTGCACCAGAATGAGAAGGTTTCTTACCCTTCCCCTTCTTTGCTTTGGCAACCAAAGCGCAATTTTCTTCATCAGCTCCCTTTGATGAAGATCCATCCCGAGTAGTCCTCCTTATCTCCTCCTGCATGAGATCCGCCTAAAGGCGCTCCCATCCCGACAGCTTCTCCCGACCATTGACACTATCTTGATATGAGTGCCAAGCCTTCGAAAGACCAAGGAGAGCCAGGTCGACCATGTCCTCATCTTCGACAGTCACCCCCACACTTCCCAGCTCATCTCTGCACTGAGTGAACTTCGTGAGGTATTTGGCGATACTGTCGCCCTTCTCCATCTTGATGTTCCTGAGCTTATCTTTGAGCGCCAGCTTCCTTTGGTCGCTCTTACTCCGGAATAGATCCGTCAAAGCTTTCCACATTAAATATGGAGAAGCCTTTCCATGCAGGCTGGATACAATATGATCCTTGACGCCCTCCAACAGGATCCTTCGACATTTCACCATCTTCTTTTGCCATGCTTCGACTTCAGCAGGGTCAGTGGGCCTTTGGACATCCGTATCCATGAACTCCTTCAGTCCATTATCTTCTAATACTACCTCCATTCGATCCTTCCATGCAACATAATTCGAACTGCCTTCAAGAGCATATTCGAGTCGCAAACCGTTGAAAGACATTTTCAACTCTGGCACCAAGAAAACAAAACTGCTGCAAAATTCGAATTCCAACTCAAAGCTCAACCACCCTTGATCTGTAAGAACAAATTATTTCTAGCACAGAGATCAACTGCAGGGGAATTTACTGGATATATCACCTTTCAAAGAAAGGATGGATCCAGAGGCTACCTGGCCCGCATGCAGACTCTGTCTACCGAAATAAGTTTGTAATCAATGTGATGATCAATCTCTGCTTCAATAGCTCTGATACCATGTAGAAATTTGCTGAATAATGATTAATTATCCACCGAGACTATCCTGATCACATACAATTCGAATTTATATGCAACACATAATCTCTTCCACTCAGATCATCAAACATGCGGAAATAAAATCAAGCGATAACACATCAAATCATCATACACATTAACACGGTATGTATGGGGAAAGCTTATAGCTGAAAACCCCGCAGCTATTGTGTATATTATAATGGAGAAATCATGTAACAAACTCAGTACAATACTCCTCACAAGTACTCGGTACTTTCTCATGAAGTTACACACAAACTAGCTCAGTTTTGAACAGGTTACTGGTTCAAAACTCACCGCCAATTGCCTTGCCTCTATTGCGCAATCTAGGCCTGTCTATATAGAGATCCAAGGTTCGAATCTCCTTGGCTTGACAACGCAATCATCATGGGCAATTCCTCCAAGTGTGGTGCAAATCTCATGCACAACTAATGTCGCCACTGATAGCTAACTCCACCCTTTCATCTACCTCTTTCACTGGTCTCCACTGAACTGTCCATGCACTGTAGTGAACTGATGTGTTCTTGAGTTGAATAATGAGTTACTAATTAATGAATTAAATAATATTTAATTCACTCCACTCGTTACTAGTTGATTAGCTAGTTAAACTAATCTCAACTAGTTCAACTAAGTTAAACCGAACACAACTCCACTAGCTGTCTCATTAACTCCACCAAACTTCTGCCATTGAAGTCCTAACTGAAGTCAACCATGCATGTGCTCACCAAACCCTTAGGAATAGCATAATTCCTCTGTCAGATGCATGAGCCACTTCCAAGGCTCGAGCTGAAGTGCTCCAAGAGAGTAAACTGAAGTTTATAGTCCAAATATTATTAAGGGTAAATAATATTTGACTTCCCTATTTTAAGGAGAGGCAGTCTAAAAATAGACTTCGACCTATAGGTCCAAAAAATAGAGTCCCATCTATTTTTACCAACATGACCAATACTCCAAGAATAATATACTGCAATCCCCGGACCATGCTCCATATGTCTAAAAATAGACATAGTCTAAAAATAGACTTTGCGCCAGAATTTGCCTGCGGGCCCACTTAGTGAAGGCGACTTCATTTCACTAAGCTCCATCATCTTGCTGCATTTTCAACAGGTAAGTTGATTAAATCACCCTTCTCAAGAGATATTGAGTTCACGTCCAAATGTTGGTAGTTTCATATACTCATTCTAGCTTGGGTTTTACTTAGCAAAGTGATCACTCCATAATGTAACAAAAAGACCTTGGATTTATAGAAAAGTAAGTCCCCCTAAGTCACCATTATTCAATCATCCATGGCAGGCCAAGGGATAGTGGACCAAGTTATAAGGGGATATCAAACCTATATTTGGAGAAAAAGGTCAAATTTAGGGTTCTTCTAAGACTATTATGTGCCTCCATATTGATGGCAATACACATAATCTCAAGCAATTGAAAGGGGCTCCATTTAGAGAAACACCACTATTACACTCTCATATAAGTCAAATTTAGAGTTCTTTAGTGATTACCGCACTCTCCTATTAGCCATATGAGGCATAATCTCAAATAGGGTCAGTGATTGGTGAAGCAACTATGATAATAGTGTAAAGTGTGGGGCAAGATGAGATATCAACATAAGTTTAATTTTTTAGGGATATTAGCTATAAGATGCATAAGCTGGAGGAGAAGGGACAAAATTATTTGATGTATCCTCATAGGGAGTAGATTTAATGTGTCCTCACAAGTTGTTGATAGTGTGATATTTTCAACCATTCTATTTTATTTCTATTTTTATTTTTGTCATTGAAATTAGTAACTTGTTAGAGTGAGTTAGGCGAGACTTGCGATTAAAACAACTAGTTTCCATTATAACCCAAGAGTATATCAATTAACTCGCAAGCCAAATATACCAATAATGTATGACTTTAAAAAGACTCGGATATCTTGAGTCACCTTAGGGGCCTTTATCCTAAGTGGTGTCTACCCTTTTAGCCTTACGTGATAAATAATCATTCCGCATGGGGTTCATTGTGACATGTAAAGTATGTGATAAACAAAACAATGATTTCATGGCAGGTTTTGAATGTTGTATAATGGAAAAGGATTTTCTACACATAATTGGATTGTATATATAGGTTGTGGTTAATTATAGGGTTGAAATGGTTATTTTTATTATTATTATTTTTTTAATTTTAATTAAAATCTCATAAATATTTTTAAAAATTTGAATTTAAATTGTTTAATTTGTATAATTGGAGTGTTTCAAGAGTTTTTCAGAGTTTTGAATATATTTATGCATTCAAAACTGTATTTTTAAATAACAAAAATTCTTGAAATTGTATCGCTGGATTTTGGTGAATTTTAATGAAAAAAACTATTTCGTCTTTAAGTTAGACTATATATATATATATATATATATATATATTAAAAGAAAATATTTTTGAAGTTTTTGTTGATGTTTATTACCAATATTACATGATCATTCACTTTATTAATGAGTTCATCTTCATGGAAAGACTTCTTCCCTTTCTTTGGAGGTTTTTAGTTTTTTTGATGTGAATATCATAATGTTTATATTAGGATTTAAATTCTAGTCAATAGAGAATAAAACATTGAACTTAATCTATGATTATATTTTTCTAAGTTATAAGGATTTCATTAATTTTGATATTCTTTATTTTTGTTTTCATCATTTTTCTATCTTCAATGAGCCATATAAATCTTTTTATTGACTTTTGTTATTGTTTGATGCATTTTTTTTTAAATAATGACAAATTTTGAATATGTTAGCATAGATACCATTACCCAATTGAATTTAACAAAATCTACTACATTTAATATGAATATGTATTTGTGTAAAAGGCACACTTCATGAAAATTGAATGTAAGGATGAACAACATTTTAGGAAAATTAGAATGGACATTTTGTGGAAGTTGTGAAATTGGGGATTAGGCTAATAAAAAGATTATAAAAGGATAAAGAAGATAAATGGAAAACAATGATGTTATATGCCCCTTCAATTGCTCTTAAAATATTATGTATATTTTTAAATTAAATTATAATATTTTCTAAAAATGAACTATGATACATTAATTACCTTTAATCTTTGCATGCAACCACCAATAAAAGCCACTTTTTTTCATGCATTCTCTTTGATGTCAACTCAATCAATTTAAAATTTGGTTCAATATAATGCTGACATCATTACTTTTATCAATTGAGTGCATTATTGGTTGAGTCTTCTAATATGGTAGTTAGGCATTTTCAACATTTCACATAATCACTTTCTCATTTTTGGACAAAAAATAACAATGATAAGATTAGAGAAATGCATGTACACATTTCACTCATTTTTGGAGGAGAAATAACAATGATAAGATTTAGAGAACTACACAATGCTTTATTTTATCGTTGTTTGCAGTGATGTGAATACCTTCTTGAATTTGATTTGATATTTTTATTCAGAATTCATATCCAAAATTGTTGTGTCCATTCACTTTGTGAAAATATGTAAAGTGGTCATCATCTAAAATGTTGAAAAAACAAAGTAGCATGAATAATTTCCCCAAAATAAATGCATACATCAAAAATGCCATTTTCAACACACTAAACACTCTGGAAAAAAATTTGGCGTTTTGAAAGTAGAATCATGATTCTTGTTTGTTTTTTCTTTGAAATAATGTTATGATACATTTTTGTTATTTCTTTTTATTGAAATAGTAAGTACTAATGGAATAAAAACCCATTTTAGACATATGTTATATAAGTTAGAACATAATCCTATCATAAAAGCATGTCATTACAATAATAATTTGTGTTGCAAAGCATAAACAATAATTATAAGTTATGGAAGGCCCATAAAACATAGCATCAACATTGCTAATTCTTTTAGTGCCAAAGAAAAAGAGAATACTACCACTTCAACCCCCACCTCCTTATATGGAACTGTGTCTTTAATGATATGGCTACTCATTTCAACCTTCCTTAAAAGAAAGAAAGAAAGAAAGTATTTTTAACATCCATGAGGCTAAAAATAGCCTATGGGACTCATATAAGTGAGACAATTAACATAAGAAAAGGACTCATAAGATTAGATTGTTTGAGTATTATATGTGAAGAGCAATTGCATCGTTTGGATAAACATCTAATAAAAAAAATTTCTTTTCCTAGTGTCCTTTTTCCTTGTTGAACAAAAATTTAGATACACCTAAAAATGAAAGACACCTTGGAGATATTTATATGTAAATACCTTTAATCGTGTATTCGTTTGAGAATTCCTTCATTCATGTTAGGTCTCAGATATTCAACCAAAATTTGTACCTAGCCTTGTCTCTTTTTAACATATTAAGTTAGATGAAACTAATCATAATGAAAATAGAAACTTAGTAGACAATTTAATATTCAAGAAATCATGCTAGCAAATAAAAACCTCGTTAGCATGAAATATATAACAAAACATAAATGTTTAATATAATAAACAATTGTATTTCTTTTCATGATCACTTATATAGGTCTTACATTTCCTCCTATTTAATATCAATATATCTAGGAAATGTGAACTCCTTTATTCTTCAAAAAATATTGGTATAAGTAGCATCCATGTATTTATGACCTTTGAATTTATGCACAAGGCATTTATATTGTAAAATAAATATTTATTTATTGTCAATTACGCGTTGTTAGGTTGGTAAAAACAAAGCATTGTAAATGTTGTCATTGGAATTCAAATATCTCTAACAATATGTGTTTGCTTATGTTTCTTAGTTGTATGTAAGTACTTGTGACCAAATTGGGGATATGTGCAAATCATGGAAATATTTCGAGGAATGGATACCTTTCACCCATAAATTATTAGCTAGAAGATTCTAATCAGAATGTTGTTGGAAACACTTACTCATAAGTGGAGTTAGATGTGTCGTCCACATCCCAATAAGTGGAAGCTAATCACCAAAAACAAAATTTATATTTATTTATTAATTTGTAAAATCGAGTTAAAATACCATCTAATAGTTGCTTTCAATAAAATATTGATTGTAAAAGTATGATGATGATCAAACAATTTAGTTCTTACTTGATAGTGTTAAGTGCACACTATGCACCCACCACTTGTGCACAAATGTATAGGGGATCAAGGAGATGTGCCAAAGAGAGTTTGACCATCAATGTTGTGACAATCTATAAGAAGAATAAAGCAACAACATTTGTGTTTACAACTATTTTATTGTGAAAGTTGTACAACATTGGGAACCACTAACAAGGGTAGGGCATATACTTGCTCCTTATAGCATTCTTAGTTGTCGATGGGAAGTGCATTAACACTAACATGATCAAGAATAAGTGTTATTAAAAGCTAATGGCATGACATATTTGACATTATCTAGGAGACATTGATATTACAAGTGTAATGATTGAAATACACCCTTTACTACGAAATATTATTAAAACATGATGAATTGAGGCACAAAGTCTACACTATAAGTGTATGTGTAATTTGCAAGGAATAATTATCAACTCCGTAAATTTGATAAATTATTTTGTGTAGTAAGTAGATGACAAAACCCTTAGAAAATTTGTCTCATTACTATCTTCTAATAAAATATCAATTTTAAAAATTATAATTTTTCCTTTTTTTTTTCTAATAAAATATCAATTTTAAAAATTATTACTATTATTATTATTATTTAATATAATTAAATAGATTGAAAAGTTTAAACAGTAGTTTTTGTCACCACAACGACATATGTAAAACAACTATGCATCATAACTTAGTCTCTATTAGATAACTTTGACATAAAATTGCATGTTGCTATGTTTGTTATCTAAAACTGGTACTTATAACCATAACAAGTTGGAAGGTAGAGTTTGCAAAAGGACAAGAGTGTTGCATTTAATTTTGTTCAATTTTTTATCAAAAAATGAAATTTTGTAAGAAATACAATCAAGTTAACAAACCCACTGAATGCTTAAATGAGTTGCGTGGTAGGACAAGAGTGTTGCATTTTATTTTGTTGTTCCAATTCTTTTGAAAAAATGAGAATTTATAAGAAATACGATCAGGTTACCAAACTCATTGAATGCTCAACTTAGTTTTGTGGTAGTGACTATGTACATGTAATATATTTGGTTATTACTGAGACTTTTTCAATTCAATCAAACAAAAACTAGAAATTTAATAAATTAAATTTACAAATAAACAAAACAACTTCAATCCAAATTAACACAAATTAAATGGAATTTATAAAGAGAGGAATTTGTCTTATTTTATATGAACACTGAGTTCCACTGAAACTATGCCAAAATAATAAAACTAGGGAAAACATGCTAGTTCAACATTATTTCTTTATCAAGGTCGTGAAACATTTAATTTTAGAATAAAATTAGGTTGAATGTGTTAACCATGTGTGTGTGTAAACAAAGTAATGCACATAGTAATAAAATCACAAGGAATGAAACTTCATTGGCATGTCAAGTGATTTATTCGTTGTTTTATAATGCAAGTTTGTAAAACATTAAAGCAAGGATGGTATTAAACTAGAATGAAATATAATAAGTGGATATCATTACCCTATCTTTCAACTTTTATTGTTGAGGTTTTTTGTAACACCAAAACCTATAGGCATTAGTAAACTTCTAAACCCTTACCATTACTTTGAGTGAGAATTTTTCCATGTTTCCACGTTGGCAATTAGTCCACGTAATTGATTCCTAGTGAGGTGGGTGTGATAATTACTCCAACACCCCCCTCCTCAAATGCAACTCAAGGAATCATACCAATGCCAAGGCTCTAATACCATATTGAGATTTTTCATCACACAAAAACCGTAAGCATTAGTAAACTTCCAAACCTTACAATTACCTTGAGTTGGTAGTTAGTCCCATGTTCCCAGGGTGGTAGTTAGTCGATGTAATTGATTTCCAATGGGATGAGCATGATACTTACTCCAATATTATTGACATTGATCATGGTCAAATAAAAAATCTTTATGCTATTTAAAGATGTCAAAACACATTTTTAGCCTACAAAGAATTTGTTAAAATTTTGAGGTGCATTGGCTTAGGAAACAACTTTGATACCACGAGTAATGTTTCTTGACCCTTAAGCTTGAAACACAACTATCTATATAGATAATATAATCATAAAAACCAAATAAAGAGAAATACACTCATGTGTTATGGTAATCAAATGAAAGAAAACAATGTTCACTTGCCTCTCAAAGTGGAAGACCTTTCATTAAGCAAAGATCCAAAGTCAATAGTAACTAATAAGACATTTTATAACCTCCAATCTTTGTAATAAATACTCAATAGCAAAACTCCAACTATTGATATTCCATCATTAATGGGTACCCACTAATTAGTTAACCTTATAAAGTGGAATGTTTTACATCAAATAACTCTCCATTGTTAATTAATAACAGATATCTATTGATTAACTCTTAAATTTCCCCATAAAAAATTAAAGTAAAACTTTAATGTAAAACATGGTATTTATTAACAAAAATAATAATAATAATAATAATAATAATATTAGTATAAATTTTATTTCAAATTAAACATTATCGTGTTATATATATATATATATATATATATATGTATATATATATATATGTATGTATATGTTATTTCAAATATGAAATATTTTAAAAGAATTTTATTATTAATAATAAATATTTTCTTTAATAGCAAATGAACATTATTTATTTTTTATTCACTAAAAAAAAACATTAGTTAATTAAAAAATTATAAATAAAGATATCTATTTTCACATTATTGAAAAAATTACACTTTGTTTTATTTATTTTTCCCAAATACAATTTTTTGGTTAATTTGACTAATGAAATTTAAACCTTGATTTCATAATTTACCTAATACTTTGTAACATAGATATTAATATGAATATAAAAATCCAATTTACTCTAATTAAAAAATTAAAAAACTAAAAACTATATTTCACTTTTATTAAATATTTTACCATAAAATAATTAAAAAGCTTTAAAATTTAAATAAATTAATTTTATTTTTAAATTATAAATATAAACCAATAATAGGAAACTATGTTATCATAAATTATTAACTATAATTATCACAACTAATTAAATATGATTAGTAATGGTATAACGTGAAACCTTTGTGCCACTGTCCTTTATATTATTTAATAATTAATGATGTGACGAGTAGGAGAGTGTTCACGGGACAATTGAATTTGACATTATCGAAGTGTGTTGGAAAAAAAAGCCACTCATATATATAATTTATAATATAATAATTATTAATATATATTACATTAATAAATAGTATAATATGTGGCTCAAGGATGTAGAATAGATGATGGTAGGGTGTACTCTTAAGTCACTCTCTTATGTGAAGGTCACTGGTTCAAAACTCCATGGGCAAAAATCTAGTCATGTTAAGGGCTAGTGCGGCTTGGATTTAGTCCTATTAAGGGCTAGTGTGGCTCAAGCCGGGTGCAATCTCTGGGTGATTTTGACGACTTAGATGCCCCTGGGTAGCGGTTTCTCAAACCACATGTCAAGCTTGATATAATTTCTAATGAACTCAGACTGCTTAAGCTGCTTAACAAACAAAGAAAAAAATATATCGTATAATATGTTAAATATAAATTATATTGTAATATAAAAATTTATTAGTAATACTATTGAAATGTAAATTAGTTAGTATAAGGTATATTATTAAAATATTTTTATATAAAAATTGTTGATGTAAATCTTAATTTGCTTGCATTTACTATAAGAATAGTAGTGGGTATCTTATGATTATTGTGTGTCTCTAATAGTTTTTTATTTTTATTTTTATTTTTGGATGTGGTTCACAAACTTCGGAGATCGATGACCGCTATGTCCACGAAAACGGTCCCAAGTAGATCCACCCATAGGGATTAGTCTCGTCGACTCATTTCAGAGCCTAACCCAAAAGATGTCGAGGATAATTGACTATTATTATTATTATTATTATTATTATTATTTAATATAATTAAATAGATTGAAAAGTTTAAACAGTAGTTTTTGTCACCACAACGATATATGTAAAACAACTCTGCATCATAGCTTAGTCTCTATTAGATAACTTTGACATAAAATTGCATGTTGCTATGCTTGTTATCTAAAACTCGTACTTATAACCATAACAAGTTGGAAGGTAGAGTTTGCAAAAGGAAAAGAGTGTTGCAGGTTTTGAATGTTGTATAATGGAAAAGGATTTTCTACACATAATTGGATTGTATATATGGGTTGTAGTTAAATATAGGGTTGAAATGGTTATTTATTTATTTATTTATTTTAATTTATTTTTTTAATTAAAATTTCATAAATATTTTTAAAAATTTGAATTTAAATTGTCTAATTTGTATAATTTGAGTGTTTCAAGAGTTTTTCAGAGTTTTGAATATATTTATGCATTCAAAACTGTATTTTTAAATAACAAAAATTCTTGAAATTGTATCGCTGGATTTTGGTGAATTCTAATGAAAAAAACTATTTCGTCTTTAAGTTAGACTATATATATATATATATATATATATATTAAAAGAAAATATTTTTGAAGTTTTTGTTGATGTTTATTACCAATATTACATGATCATTCACTTTATTAATGAGTTCATCTTCATGGAAAGACTTCTTCCCTTTCTTTGGAGGTTTTTAGTTTTTTTTATGTGAATATCATAATGTTTATATTAGGATTTAAATTCTAGTCAATAGAGAATAAAACATTGAACTTAATCTATGATTATATTTTTCTAAGTTATAAGGATTTCATTAATTTTGATATTCTTTATTTTTGTTTTCATCATTTTTCTATCTTCAATGAGCCATATAAATCTTTTTATTGACTTTTGTTATTGTTTGATGCATTTTTTTTAAAATAATGACAAATTTTGAATATGATAGCATAGATACCATTACTCAATTAAATTTAACAAAATCTACTACATTTAATATGAATCTGTATTTGTGTAAAAGACACACTTCATGAAAATTGAATGTAAGGATGAACAACATTTTAGGAAAATTAGAATGGACATTTTGTGGAAGTTGTGAAATTGGGGATTAGGTCTAATAAAAAGATTATAAAAGGATAAAAAGATTATAAAAGGATAAATAAGATAAATGGAAAACAATGATGTTATATGCCCCTTCAATTGCTCTTAAAATATTATGTATATTTTTAAATTAAATTATAATATTTTCTAAAAATGAACTATGATACATTAATTACCTTTAATCTTTGCATGCAACCACCAATAAAAGCCACTTTTTTTCATGCATTCTCTTTGATGTCAACTCAATCAATTTAAAATTTGGTTCAATATAATGCTGAAATTGAGTGCATTATTGGTTGAGTCTTCTAATATGGTAGTTAGGCATTTTCAACATTTCACATAATCACTTTCTCATTTTTGGACAAAAAATAACAATGATAAGATTAGAGAAATGCATGTACACATTTCACTCATTTTTGGAGGAGAAATAACAATGATAAGATTTAGAGAACTACACAATGCTTTATTTTATCGTTGTTTGTAGTGATGTGAATACCTTCTTGAATTTGATTTGATATTTTTATTCAGAATTCATATCCAAAATTTTTGTGTCCATTCACTTTGTGAAAATATGTAAAGTGGTCATCATCTAAAATGTTGAAAAAACAAAGTAGCATGAATAATTTCCCCAAAATAAATGCATACATCAAAAATGCCATTTTCAACACACTAAACACTCCGAAAAAAAATTTGGCGTTTTGAAAGTAGAATCATTTTCTTGTTTGTTTTTTCTTTGAAATAAATTGTTATGATACATTTTTGTTATTTCTTTTTATTGAAATAGTAAGTACTAATGGAATAAAAACCCATTTTAGACATATGTTATATAAGTTAGAACATAATCCTATCATAAAAGCATGCCATTATAATAATAATTTGTGTTGTAAAGCGTAAACAATAATTATAAGTTATGGAAGGCCCATAAAACATAACATCAACATTGCTAATTCTTTTAGTGCCAAAGAAAAAGAGAATACTACCACTTCAACCCCCACCTCCTCATATGGAACTGTGTCTTTAATGATATGGCTACTCATTTCAACCTTCCTTAAAAGAAAGAAAGAAAGAAAGTATTTTTAACATCCATGAGGCTAAAAATAGCTTATGGGACTCATATAAGTGAGACAATTAACATAAGAAAAGGACTCATAAGATTAGATTGTTTGAGTATTATATGTGAAGAGCAATTGCATCATTTGGATAAACATCTAATAAAAATTTTATCTTTTCCTAGTGTCCTTTTTCCTTGTTGAACAAAAATTTAGATACACCTAAAAATGAAAGACACCTTGGAGATATTTATATTTAAATACCTTTAATCGTGTGTTCGTTTGAGAAGTCCTTCATTCATGTTAGGTCTCAGATATTCAACCAAAATTTGTACCGAGCCTTGTCTCTTTTTAACATACTAAGTTAGATGAAACTAATCATAATGAAAATGGAAACTTAGTAGACAATTTAATATTCAAGAAATCATGCTAGCAAATAAAAACCTCGTTAGCATGAAATATATAACAAAACATAAATGTTTAATATAATAAATAATTGTATTTCTTTTCATGATCACTTATATAGGTCTTACATTTCCTCCTATTTAATATCAATATATCTAGGAAATGTGAACTCCTTTATTCTTCAAAAAATATTGGTATAAGTAGCATCCATGTATTTTTGACCTTTGAATTTATGCATAAGGCATTTATATTGTAAAATAAATATTTATTTATTGTCAATTACGCGTTGTTAGGTTGGTAAAAACAAAGCATTGTAAATGTTGTCATTGGAATTCAAATATCTCCAACAATATGTGTTTGCTTATGTTTCTTAGTTGTATGTAAGTACTTGTGACCAAATTGGGGATATGTGCAAATCATGGAAATATTTCGAGGAATGGATACCCTTCACCCATAAATTATTAGCTAGAAGATTCTAATCAGAATGTTGTTGGAAACACTTACTCATAAGTGGAGTTAGATGTGTCGTCCACATCCCAATAAGTGGAAGCTAATCACCAAAAACAAAATTTTTATTTATTTATTAATTTGTAAAATCGAGTTAAAATACCATCTAATAGTTGCTTTCAATAAAATATTGATTGTAAAAGCATGATGATGATCAAACAATATAGTTCTTACTTGATAGTGTTAAGTGCACACTATGCACCCACCACTTGTGCACAAATGTATAGGGGATCAAGGACATGTGCCAAAGAGAGTTTGACCATCAATGTTGTGACAATCTATAAGAAGAAGAAAGCAACAACATTTGTGTTTACAACTATTTTATTGTGAAAGTTGTACAGCATTGGGAACCACTAACAAGGCTAGGCCATATACTTGCTCCTTATAGCATTCTTAGTTGTCGATGGGAAGTGCATTAACACTAACATGATCAAGAATAAGTGTTATTAAAAGCTAATGGCATGACATAGTTGACATTATCTAAGAGACATTGATATTACAAGTGTAATGATTGAAATACACCCTTTACTACGAAATATTATTAAAACATGATGAATTGAGGCACAAAGTCTACAATATAAGCGTATGTGCAATTTGCAAGGAATAATTATCAACTCCGTAAATTTGATAAATTATTCTATGCAGTAAGTAGATGACAAAACCCTTAGAAATTTTGTCTCATTACTATCTTCTAATAAAATATCAATTTTAAAAATTATAATTTTTCCTTTTTTTTCTAATAAAATATCAATTTTAAAAATAATTATTATTATTATTATTTAATATAATTAAATAGATTGAAAAGTTTAAACAGTAGTTTTTGTCACCACAACGACATATGTAAAACAACTCTGCATCATAGCTTAGTCTCTATTAGATAACTTTGACATAAAATTGCATGTTGCTATGCTTGTTATCTAAACTGGTACTTATAACCATAACAAGTTGGAAGGTAGAGTTTGCAAAAGGACAAGAGTGTTGCATTTAATTTTGTTCAATTTTTTATCAAAAAATGAAAATTTGCAAGAAATACAATCAAGTTAACAAACCCATTGAATGCTTAAATGAGTTGCGTGGTAGGACTGACTATGTACATGTAATATATTTGGTTATTTATTAGATTATAAATCTTCCGGGAAATCACATGAGAATTTTAGGACCGACGCGTTTCGAACTACCAACTGTAGTTTATCGTCAGGATAATGAAGATTAGCTAATCAGACAAACCTATTTATACCAGGAGGAGAGAAGCAATGGTCAAAACCAAAGAAAAGTTAAAGAACAGTTAAAATTAAAAATATAAACCAAAAATAAATGGTCAAAAATAAAAATAGAAATAAAAAAAGAAAACATAACTAACCCAATCCTAAAAATGCTAGTCAAAACTAAAAATAATATAAAACCAAAACTAAAAACTAAAATGACACCCAAAAAAAATAAATAAATAAAAATAATATAACAAAAATAAATTAAAAATAAAAATCAAATAAAAGTCAAAGTTCAAATGAAAAAAAATAAAAATAAAAAAAATTTAATAGATAAAAACATTAATAGATAAAATGTTTAATTAGGATTTAAAAAATAAATAAATTAATTAATAAATTAATAATAATAATAATAATAATAATAATAAATAAAAATAAATTAATTAATAATAAAATAAATAAATTTTAAATTAAATAAATAAATAAAAATAAAAATAATATATATATATATATATAATTAGAAATAAAAATTTTAGTAAAAATAATAAAAATAAAATAAAAGATATAATCCATAAATAAATTAATAAAGTAATAAGTAAAAACATTAATAAATAAAATTAAAACTAGAGAAAAAATAAATAAATAAATAAAATAAATTATAAATATCAAATCATATAATAATAATAATAAGATAAAAAACATAAAAATAAAAACCAAAGAAAAAAGGAAGGACCTTTACAAGGAGTGAAGAGATGGAATCCAATAACTACTAACCTTCTATCCATCATCCCTTTTCAACGTACAAGGCCTCTTCTCAATCTCTAACGCCTCCCTAAATTTCCGGTGATGGAAATGATCCACCCTAGCAAGGACCCTAGCGTCTTCCAAACAAATATGATGCTCCGTCTTCTCCGTATGCTCAGCTAGCGCTGAGGACTTGGTTCTACCATGTCTAATATCAGCAGAATGCTCCTAGATCCTCTTATTAATCGACCGACCATTTTCGCCAATGTAGGGAGTCCCACAAGAGCACGGGATCAAATAAACACCTTTCATGCTTTTTGGGTCCAACTTGTCCTTAACCGATTTAGGACCCCAATTTTCTGAGCAGGAAAATGATGAGAACCAGAATGAAGATACTGCTCAGTGTGCGTCTTTTTCCGAAAAACACGATGCGAGAAAGAGCCATTATTATTTCTAGAGATGAGAACATCAAGGAAAGGAAGGCTCCCCTCATTTTCCGTTTCCATAGTGAACTTAATGGAATCAGATTGATTATTCAAGTGCTGATGAAACGCCTTTAATTCTTGCTGTCCATGAGACCAATTTTTTTTTTTTAATTTTTTTTTTTTATTCATTTTATTTATTTATTATTATTATTATTATTATTTTATTTTTATTTTTATTATTATTATTATTAATTTATTTATTTATTTATTTTTATTTTTTTTAATCCTAATTAAACATTTTATCTATTAATGTTTTTATCTATTAAATTTTATTTTATTTTTCATTTGAACTTTGACTTTTATTTGATTTTTATTTTTAATTTATTTTTATTATATTATTTTTATTTATTTATTTATTTATTTTTTGGGGTGTCATTTTAGTTTTTAGTTTTGGTTTTATATTATTTTTAGTTTTGACTAGCATTTTTAAGGTTGGGTTAGTTATGTTTTGTGTTTTTATTTCTATTTTTATTTTTGACCGTTTATTTTTTGTTTATATTTTTAATTTTAACTGTTTTTTAACTTTTCTTGGGTTTTGACCGTTGCTTCTCTCCTCCTGGTATAAATAGGTTTGTCTGATCAGCCAATATTCATTATCCTGATGATGAACTACAGTTGGTAGTTCGAAATGCATCGGTCCTAAAATTCTCATGTGACTTCCCGGAAGATTTATAATCTAATATGTTATGGATCACAGAAGCTTGTACTCTCAAATATTTGGTTATTACTGAGACTTTTTCAATTCAATCAAACAAAAACTAGAAATTTAATAAATTAAATTTACAAATAAACAAAACAACTTCAATCCAAATTAACACAAATTAAATGGAATTTATAAAGAGGGGAATTTGTCTTATTTTATATGAACACTGAGTTCCATTGAAACTATGCCAAAATAATAAAACTAGGGAAAACAAGCTAGTTCAACATTATTTCTTTATCAAGGTCGTGAAGCATTTAATTTAGAAATAAAATTAGGTTGAATGTGTTAACCGTGTGTGTGTGTAAACAAAGTAATGCACATAGTAATAAAATCACAAGGAATGAAACTTCATTGGCATGTCAAGTGATTTATTCGTTGTTTTATAATGCAAGTTTGTAAAACATTAAAGCAAGGGTGGTATTAAACTAGAATGAAATATAATAAGTGGATATCATTACCCTATCTTTCAACTTTTATTGTTGAGGTTTTTTGTAACACCAAAACCTATAGGCATTAGTAAACTTCTAAACCCTTAACATTACTTTGAGTGAGAATTTTTCCATGTTTCCACGTTGGCAATTAGTCCACGTAATTGATTCCTAGTGAGGTGGGTGTGATAATTACTCCAATACCCCCCTCCTCAAATGCAACTCAAGGAATCATACCAATGCTAAGGCTCTGATACCATATTGAGATTTTTCATCACACGAAAACCATAAGCATTAGTAAACTTCCAAACCTTACAATTACCTTGAGTTGGTGGTTAGTCCCATGTTCCCAGGGTGGTAGTTAGTGGATGTAATTGATTTCCAATGGGATGAGCATGATACTTACTCCAATATTATTGACATTGATCATGGTCAAATAAAAAATCTTTATGCTATTTAAAGATGTCAAAACACATTTTTAGCCTACAAAGAATTTGTTAAAATTTTGAGGTGCATTGGCTTAGGAAACAACTTTGATACCACGAGTAATGTTTCTTGACCCTTAAGCTTGAAACACAACTATCTATATAGATAATATAATCATAAAAACCAAATAAAGAGAAATACACTCATGTGTTATGATAATCAAATGAAAGAAAGCAATGTTCACTTGCCTCTCAAAGTGGAAGACCTTTCATTAAGCAAAGCTCCAAAGTCAATAGTAACTAATAAGACATTTTATAACCTCCAATCTCTGTAATAAATACTCAATAGCAAAACTCCAACTATTGATATTCCATCATTAATCGGTACCCACTAATTAGTTAACCTTATAAAGTGGAATGTTTTACATCAAATAACTCTCCATTGTTAATTAATGAAATTTATTCAAAGAATATGATAACATATATCTATTGATTAACTCTTAAATTTCCCCATAAAAAATTAAAGTAAAACTTTAATGTAAAACATGGTATTTATTAACAAAAATAATAATAATAATAATAATAATAATATTAGTATAAATTTTATTTCAAATTAAACATTAACGTGTTATATATATATATATATATATATATATTTTATTTCAAATATGAAATATTTTTAATAATTTTATTATTAATAATAAATATTTTCTTTAATAGCAAATGAACATTATTTATTTTTTATTCACTATAAAAAAAACATTGGTTAATTAAAAAATTATAAATAAAGATATCTATTTTCACATTATTGAAAAAAATACACTTTGTTTTATTTATTTTTCCCAAATACAATTTTTTGGTTGGTTTGACTAGTGAAATTTAAACCTTGATTTCATAATTTACCTAATACTTTGTAACATAGATATTAATATGAATATAAAAATCCAATTTACTCTAATTAAAAAATTAAAAAAACTAAAAACTATATTTCACTTTTATTAAATATTTTACCATAAAATAATTTAAAAAGCTTTAAAATTTAAATAAATTAATTTTATTTTTAAATTATAAATATAAACCAATAATAGGAAACTATGTTATCATAAATTATGAACTATAATTATCACAACTCTTATTAACTATAATTATCGCAACTAATTAAATATGATTAGTAATGGTATAATTAAATATGATTAGTAATGGTATAACGTGAAACCTTTGTGCCACTGTCCTTTATATTATTTAATAATTAATGATGTGACGAGTAGGAGAGTGTTCACGTGACAATTGAATTTGACAGTATCGAAGTGTGTAGGAAAAAAAAGCCACTCATATATATAATTTATAATATAATAATTATTAATATATATTACATTAATAAATAGTATAATATGTGGCTCAAGATGTAGAATAGAGGATGGTAGGGTGTAATCTTAAGTCACTCTCTTATGTGAAGGTCACTGGTTTGAAACTCCATGGGCAAAAATCTAGTCATGTTAAGGGCTAGTGTGGCTTGGATTTAGTCCTATTAAGGGCTAGAGTGGCTCAAGGCGGGTGCAATTTCTGGGTGATTTTCACGACTTAGATGCCCCTGGGTAGCGGTTTCTCAAACCACATGTCAAGCTTGATATAATTTATAATGAACTCAGACTGCTTAAGTTGCTTAACAAACAAAGAAATAAATATATCGTATAATATGCTAAATATAAATTATATTGTAATATAAAAATTTATTAGTAATACTATTGAAATGTAAATTAGTTAGTATAAGGTATATTATTAAAATATTTTTATATAAAAATTGTTGATGTAAATCTTAATTTGCTTGCATTACTATAAGAATAGCAGTGGGTATCTTATGATTATTGTGTGTCTCTAATAGTTTTTTATTTTTATTTTTATTTTTGGATGTGGTTCACAAACTTTGGAGATCGATGACTGCTATGTCCACGAAAACGGTCCCAAGTAGATCCACCCATAGGGATTAGTCTCGTCGGCTCATTTCAGAGCCTAACCCAAAAGATGTCGAGGATAATTAACCCCATGACCTCCCATAGCAAGGTGCTTATGGGACGAGTACTCAACCAATTGAGCTAACCCTCGGGGCTATATGCATTTGATAGTAACAATGATAACAATAAAAAATTAACTTTAAAATATAAACTTAATTTAGTCATTAATTCTTCTAGTTACTAAATATTTATAACTATACATATATAATTAATTTAATTTAAATTTAAAAATATGTAATTTTAATAATCACGTGCATGAATAATGTTGATGATGATGATGATGATTATGTTAGAAAATTATATATTACAAAGCAATGGAACAAATAAAATATATGCGGAAACACAAACACAAGAAACACATAAAACCAGAGAGACACAGATATACGTAGTTCACCCAGTTTGGGCTACGTCCACCCCGAACAAGCAGTCCTTCTTTTCTATTATCCAGCAAAATGAAGAGACACAACCTACAGCAGATCCGCTGTAATACCCTATGTTCTCTCTCATAGTATCCCTATCTATTTCTCGCTCTGAGAATACACATACAATACACAGTCATAATACAATACCCTCATACAAAGCGAGGGGTTGCCTTCTAGGGAAAAAAACCCTAAACTAAACATAATTTCTACCGTCAGATCATCCGCCTAATGAACGGCCCAAATTGACTAGAAATTACTATACTTTTACAAGGAAATTTTACATCTGTTTTTAGCTTCAGGGGTGTTGCCCCCGAAACCACCCGCCATGGGGGGCCTCCATAAAGTCGCAGTCGGCCCCCCCTGGACCCCCCAGGCAGCGTTTAATTACAGGCGGCATTGCCGCCCCATTAAGGTACAGGGGTCCAACGCTGTGATACAAAATAAACAAGATAATCAGGCTCCACACCCCATAGAATAATGTTTATTAAGACCAATATGGTCTATGAGACCTTAAGAAAGTAAGATATTAATTGAGACTCTTTAATATTTTGTTTTTATGATAAAAAAGAAGGGAGAGAAGTGTTCCTAGATCACTATAGTTTCGTTGACTTAACAAGTAAAGAAGGTTGGTAGTATAGCAAAGGTTTTGGAAATGAGAACAGATGTGAGTAAGAGTCGGGCAATCCAAGAGAAAGTGTTTTTCATCTTCAACCCTCTTAGTATCGCAAAGGTGACAGATTCTTCCATCCCAAGGTGTTTTGGGAATTGACCAACTCCCGGTTCCACTTCGAAGCTCATGAGAATTAGTTATTATCTTTGCAATGTTTATTTTCTTCCTAGCATTGGTTAAGACAGAAAGATAATTTTGGTTAGCAAGATTGAGGTTGATCACCTCTTTGGAATACCTTAAATTCCTTTTCCCGTCTAACACCTTATCATCTCACAACTTATCCTTAAAAGCTGGAAGTAATAGTATTTTTAATATTACCTTTATTCTCTAAGATGATCCCCTCCTTTATCCCCCAATGATTGAGCCAAGACTGTGAATCCTTATGCTAATCTTGCTTGAGTTGAAGGTGGGGGTTTTGGCTAGAGTTAGAATCAATTTTTGGGAACCTCTTGGCATCCATGCTGCAAAGCTTCAGATACCTAATCTTGCTTGAGCTAAAGGTTGGGGTTTTGGCTAGAGTTAGAAGCAATTTTTTGGAACCTCTTGGCATCCATGCTGCAAAGCTTCAGATACCTAAACATAGCCATGCTTTCCTTGGAGGAAAGGCTAGCTTCAATCAAGAGGATAGGGTAGGGAGTGTTTCCTTTAATCTTGAGGCTGTAAGTTATAATTTTCTTTTGGATCAGCTCAATCTTCTGCCACGATTCTATATATATTCTGCAACCCCAAACCTCACATCCATATAAAATAACAAGGGTGGCCAAAGTCTCAAAGAGGAATTTTTTTTCCCTCTATACTCAAAGATCCGTTGACTTACAATTTTTTTTCCAACTCATAATAAGCTTTCCAGCCTCCTATTATCCTTTTTTCAATGTTATAATTCCAGATGAGCTGATGATGAATGTCAATACCTAAATATTTGTATGAAGAAGTCTTCTCCAAGTAATTGTTATCATAAATGAGAATATCGTAGTTTATTTTTTGGATTTAAATATCATGAATTTAGTTATGTCGGTGTTAACAATCATGCCCATCTTGGAGGAATAATCATGGAGGTTCTAAGTTGCTTGTCAAGATCATCATGGCTTTTGGCTAGAAGAACGATATCGTCAACATAAAGGAGAAGAGTAATGACCATACCAATGAGCTTCAGGTAATCGCATCCTCCAACTTCCAAACACTCTTCTAGCTTATAAGTGATCAAAGACTCACAAAATCGCTTTGGTCCCTGATGATGGATGGAGTAACCATCTGAAACATTGGACGGATAAAAAACATTATATACTTCACTTCCAAAAATCTCCAACAACACTTCTAGCTTATCAATGTAAATGCCAAAAAAAGTGTGGGATAGGGGACACCCTTGCTTAACTTCGACATTGCATTTAATTTCTTCAGACCAACCCTTAGTGGTCTTAAGCTTAACAATGACATTCTCATATAGCCTAGTCACAACAACCCACAGCTTGAGAGGAACCATTATCTCTTTAAGTCTTTGCCATAACTTATCCCGAGGAACTGTGTTGAAAGATTTTCTAAATTCAACAAAAAATATAGAAGAGATCAATTTTATTATTGCGACATTTCTCGGCAATCATCCTAAGAGTAACAAGATGGTCAATAGTTGAGTGATGTCTCCTAAAACCAGCCTGACCTTTAGCTCTTTTACCATGGCTTTCAAGCAAGAGGCTAATCTTCGTTCTAAAATGAGCCCATACAGTTTGGCTAAAATGTGGCTAATCATAATGGTCCTATAGTTAGATGAAACATTTCTATCCTTATTTTTAAAGATAAGCACAATAAGGCTTTGCATCCAAGGCTTAGGGTCACCATGTTTCATTGCTAAATTGAGGAGTTTGTCTATATGAGGAATGAGGATAGACTTTCCCATTTTGAAAATTTCAGCTCAGTAGCCATCAATATTCCTAGCTTTCCTGTTAGCGAGCTTCTTAATCCCGAAGTCCACGTCTTCCAAGGAAAATATATCCTCCTTTATATGAGTGTTTAAGATGTTGCCCATGGTGTCTAGGGAGTCATAAAGATTCTTGAGATATATATCCTAGTTCTTTAAGGGGATCAACTTATTTTCTTTCATTTTACGAACAAGTATATTCCTCCAAAACTTTTTAGGCGAGATAGATATCCTAGCTCTTTAAGGGGATCAAATTATTTTCTTTCATTTTACGAACAAATATATTCCTCCAAAACTTTATAGGCTCAACTTTAGAAAGGTGAAGAAGACGCTCTTGCCTCTTATTTATATAAGACCCCTTCTTCCTTTTGATAAGAGATTTGTACATACCTATTTTATCAAGCTTTAATTTTTCGTTAGGAGCATCTCTAATCAATTTCCTAGCAATTTTCTAACCATTATCGTACCAAGGGTTGGAAGTTCTATTATTATTTTCATACGACACCTCGGTAGAAAACTTATTAATGGTAGTGGAAAGAGTTGTAGTAAAATTGTGGTAGGGGTGATCAATTTTATCATTATACATTAAGAAAGCTAAATCCCCTTTTAAATCCTTTAAGAAGAGGTCCATTTTACTTCTTCAAAACGAATGTGTCTTTCACTCTCACAATTCTTTTGCATGTGCCTAGTGTGCATCTCAAGGCTTAGAGTTAATGATAAAGATTTGTGATCAAAATCAAACTTGTGGTCATTTAGGAGGTCAAAAATTACAATATAGTTGAGAACATGGGTATTTATTTTAAGAATTATTATTATTATTATTATTTTGGTAAGCTGGGCTATTCTATTAATTCGAAAACGTAAAAGTTACATATGCTACAGGCTGGGTTGGCAAGCTACGCTTAGTCAATCCCAACCTTTGTTACACGGTTTCTAGGCTGCCTCAGGGGAGGAAACCAACCAAAACACAACTTGGTGACAGAAAGTTACATTGTGCGCAGTAGCATAGGCATATCTAAGGAGTACAAAGTGAACGGTAACAAAAAGGAACTGATAGCAAGATTGACAGAAAACATGAGAGATTTGTGTAGCTGCGGAGGTTTTACTTTTCGTCTTCATCATCACTGTTGGGGACTTCCTCGTCAATGGGGCAACTAGGGGCCTGTGCAACAGCTTCCTCCACATCTACCACAGTATGCCTGGGATTGTGGACGGGTGCGCAGAGGATGGGGGAGTTTGGATCTACGCCGTCGGGGACACACGTCCAAATGCCATCGGAGTCCATCACCTAGATGTCTGAATCCTCATCTTCCTCCTCCTGTACTGGCAGCGAGTTAGTTTTGCGGTGTTGGAGGTGCATTTGGGGAGAGATGGTGGACTTCCTTGGGCTGCGTTGTCCTCTCTATGCAACTTTCCCAGGGGCTTTTGCATTCTGCTCGGGATAACAATCAAAAGTGCTGGAAGAGGAGCCTTCCATCGACTCAAGGCGATTGTCCTTGCCACGATGATATCGGCCAGGGAGAGCCCCTCTATGTCCTCCTTGGATAGTTCTCTGGCGAAGTCTGGGAGCCATTACGTGCAGAGGTAGGGGAGAGCAATTCAGGGGATGGTACATAAAAAGGCAAGCAACGCTGGGGCTCAAGGAGTAGGAATAGCTGGGGGAAAGGTGCACAGGAAGGGGTGCGACAGCCCAAGGGAGACTGCGTTGCGCGACTCAGAGAATAGAGCTTCGCAACCTTTTGAATTCAGGGAGAAGCCAGAGCAGAGTTAAAGAGGCGAAAGGAAAATATAACAAACTTAGTATTGAAAAAGGCCGAGAGCTCATCTTTTTAAAGGGGCTAGGGTGTGTGCGAGGAGGATAACATTGAGTGGGCTTCACACGCATCTACGTGTTATGATTAATCACCTGAGCAGGCTCGAGTGAAGGGGAGTGGCTGCAATACGGGTTAATCATGGTATTCCTTAATGGTGAGAGATGTGAGGTGATACTCTGGACCTGGTGACGCAGTTCCCGTCCTCTCGTCATCATTCTCGATTCTATGAGTCTCGTGCGAGTGACTAACAGTTTGAGGATCCGCGACAAGTGAGGCTCCGCATAGAAGATCTCTACCTCCAGGGGAGTGTGGGATGTGATTGTCAACCGTGTCAGTTCTGTCACCCGCATCCGGGGATTATTATTATTATTATTATTATCCAATTTTTAAGGTCACATCCAAGCCAGACACCAAATTGGTGTATGAGACCCCCTTGTTTGTGGGACAAGGGACCCACTTTCGCGTAGCGATTTGACTGCTAAGTCTATTAAGGCATACATATTCTACCCCCTCTGGTTTTGACCCTGTGACCTCTTAGGAGGAAACACATGGTCTTAACCATTAGGCCCACTCAAGTTGTATTATCTCTATTCTTACAATATATATATATATATATATATATATATATATATATATATATATATGTATATGTATATGTATATGTATATGTATATGTATATGTATACATATACATATACATATTGTAAGAATAGAGATAATACAACTTGAGTGGGCCTAATGGTTAAGACCATGTGTTTCCTCCTAAGAGGTCACAGGGTCAAAACCAGAGGGGGTAGAATATGTATGCCTTAATAGACTTAGTAGTCAAATTGCTACGCGAAAGTGGGTCCCTTGTCCCACAAACAAGGGGGTCTCATACACCAATTTGGTGTCTGGCTTGGTTGTGACCTTAAAAATTGGATAATAATAATAATAATAATAATAATCCCCGGATGCGGGTGACAGAACTGACACGCTTGACAATCACATCCCACACTCCCCTGGAGGCAGAGATCTTCTGTGTGGAGCCTCACTTGTCGCGGATCCTCAAACTGTTAGTCACTCGCACGAGACTCATAGAATCGGGAATGATGACGATAGGACGGGAACTGCGTCACCAGGTCCAGAGCATCACCTCGCATCTCTCACCATTAAGGAATACCATGATTAACCCATATTGCAGCCACTCCCTTTCACTCGAGCCTGCTCAGGTGATCAATCATAACACGCAGATGCGTGTGAAGCCCACTCAATGTTATCCTCCTCGCACACACCCTAGCCCCTTTAAAAAGATGAGCTCTCGGCCTTTTTCAATACTAAGTCTATTATCTTTTCCTTTCGCCTCTTTAACTCTACTCTGGCTTCTCCCTGAGCAGAGTATATATATATATAGTATTACCGGATTCTCCTGATCTAACAAATTAATCTTATGTTAAATACAGAATCCTTCCACTTAATTCTTTGCGGAAATTAAATCTCCAATTGAAAAACACATGAAGAAAATCAATCGCACATAAATCCCAGTTGTTTAACGGGAAATATTAAAGCTAAAAACCCCAACTATCATATATTATGTATATCAATGGATCATGTAACAGTCTCATACAAAGCTTAGCACATCAAGCTCTCAATACAATCAACAACATTACACACTGTCATGCAAAAATTTGCATATCTATGCACCAATTTCTTGCCTCCTGACAGCCTGCCTCCACTGCGCAATCCCTGTTGAAGAAGACACCTAAATGAATTCGAATTGGCCTTGCCTTGACTTTTCAATCCTCATTGGCATCTCCAATGTGTGTCAGATGCATTGAATGCATCACTATAGTCACAACAGATAGTCCATCTCACCCTTTCACCTATCTCTCCACTGGGTCTCCACTGGAACTGACATGCAAGTAGTTAACTGATGTATTGTTCAGTTGCAAGTGAGTTATTAGTTATGAATTAATTATCTAATTAATTCACTAAACTCTCACTAGTGTATCTTTCAGTTAGAACTAGATACAACTAACACAACTGAGTTTAACTCACTTAACTGAGTTAAACTAAATAACAACTCCCATAACTACTCTTCCAACTTTGTCACAGCTTTGCCACTTCATTTCTAACCGAGTCCTCCATGCATGAGTCACCAACCACCCTAGGAATTGCGTAATTCCTTCAACCCACTAATTTTCCAAATCTGTTCACTGAAATAAAGTGCTCCAAGAGAATAAGTTGATATTTATTGTCGGATTATTATTAAGGGATAATAATAATCGACATGCATCTATTTTTATATTAGCGATCTATAAATAGACTTCGCCCAATATTATAAAAATAGAATCTCATCTATTTTTCCAACTTGATCAACCATCTACAAATAGCATCCTACAATTTATAGAATATGCTCACCATGTCTAAAAATAGACATACACCTAAAAATAGCCCGCAGGCCCCACTTAATGAAGGTGTTTAATTTTTACTAAGCTCATCATCTTGTTGAATCTCAACACTCCCTCTCAACAAGATAGGGATTATCCTTCATCCTGATCCTGCCTCTATGGTATTTGAATTTGATCTTGTTGAGCGCCTTCGTTAGAATATTTGCATCCTGATCTTCCGTAGGAATGTACTGAAGCAACACGATCTTCCGCTGCACACAATCTCTGATACGATGATACCAGATATCTATATGCTTAGATCTATCATGAAACATAGGATTAATCAAGAGTTTAATGCAACTCTAATTATCACAATGTATCATTGTAGGTTCTAAATTAGAACCGAACAAACCGACCAGGATCTTCCTCATCCAGATAGCCTCACATGCAGCTTGACTTGCCGCCATAAAATTTGGTTCTTGGAATCATTTGATTGATTTTTGTATTGTAAGTGGAAAGAAGGTCTATACATTCATTCCAATAGATCCCTAAAACTTTTGTAAATTTTTTTCCCCCTTTCGTTAACTTCCAGCACCACTCCAGATGAGCTAAGGAGCAATTCATTTTCATTTGCATGTTCTATTTTTTTTATTTTCTTAGAACAACATTCATTTTCTGAGTTGTTGGTCCCTGTAGAACATTAAACATATGTGAATTAATAGACTATTTGACACATGTTATCTAAAAATTTTAAGTATATTATTAATGATAATTAAAAAAATAAACTCATATTGGATCGATAGTATTTTTTCATTCACCTAATTCATCATTTTGCAATTTTTCCATCAAGCTTTTACACTCCTCTGGTCCTATATCATAAATAATATTATCGAGCTTCATCATTTTGTGGCTCTACATGATACACAGTAAACAATACATATTATTTAAACTTACATATAGTTCAAAAATAATATTTTTTATAAATAATTTACAAAGAACTTGCCTTTTTTTCTTTTCTTGATGTGTTATCAGTATTTTTGTTACTTGATCTCTTGTCAGTCATTTCTTTATCAATCTGAAACCTATACCATATCATTCATTAATATATTTATCAATAAATTGTCAACTTTTGAGGTAAAAAATAAATCTCAAGAAACTGGTGCGCCTTTCATGATGTACACACCGTTTTCAGTGCGTGGTAGTATTAAAAACGCACCGCAAAAATAGTATAATAGACCGTACGGTGCATGGGGTATTGTAAACACACCGCACAAACATTGCAATAGACCGTACGGTGATATCCTTGTAACATGGAGCATCAGTGCCCTATTTCATATATGGCGCACTGATTTTAAAAAAAATGTTTTGAAAATTTTTATTACAGTACTTGCGTAGTGCGTTGTATAATACAGCGCACCCATGCACTAGGTTACATAGGGCGCACCGATAAAACAAAATCCATTTTTTCCAAAAATTCACGCAATTTCCAAATGGATTAGGATCCGACTATGCAAGTCGTCCCGTGGGTTAGATGTCAATCTAAAATAAAAATCCCTAATTCTAAAATCACATAAACAGGGAGGAGCAAGGGAAAAAACAAAAAAATGAAGGGTTTAGGGTAAAAATGGATAAAACTGCAGAAAAAGTAAAAAAAAAATCAAATTTAATCACGAGATGGTTTGAAATTCTATGATAAAGGGTTTGAATCACCAGATGTTTGATTTCTAATTGTTTGAATACTTATGTTCGAACATATTTCGCTGCTCCATAGTGCCCTTGTGCTCTCTTGCTCTAGGTATGTCTCCTGCAAATATCTGGCTGAAAATTTTAACAAAAATAGTGAAATAATGAAAAGTGTTTAGTATTTAAAGAATTATTTTTTGAAATTAGATTTTCGAAAATATTTTTCCGCCCATTTTTCAATTTGCCACTTTTATTCACTTAAGAAAATATAGTTGCGCTTTTTTTATTTGCATTTATTTGTCACCGGTGCATCACTTAATAGCACGGCACCGGTGCGTTGTTTTGTAACACTAGCACCAGTGCGGTTATATGTACAATAGCACCGATTTGCAGTTAAGGCACCGAAATTACTTTTAGGTGTGTACACCAAAATTTTGTGAACTCCAACCATAGAAATTGAGAATTATAATTTTTTTATTCTTGAGAATTAGAATTAGAATTAAAATTGAGAATTGGAATTGGATAAATTCTTGATGGAATTTTTTTATTCTTCCAATGCATTTTGTTTATTGCAGGAGGTCCCCATTGATTATGTGGAGAGAATGCAATGTGGGGCGTGTGAAGATGCAATACTACAGGGCCCAAGTGGGCAATTATGCATGTGAAACTTGTTATAATTGGCACTTAACTATTTTCAACCAATATGTTTTAGAAAATAATCTGCAGATAGACGGATGGCTTTCCAGCAATTAGTACATATAATCTGTAGAAGGGTAATGTTCTGGGAGCAATGACAACGAGTCCTTCATTCTTCATTTGTTAGCAGAAGAAGACCGATTTTCGACTAGACGATTTAGTTATTACATGTGGGGGCAATGGTTTCCCATAGAACATGAGTATAGGGTTGAGCAGAGGAAAGACATTGCAAAATAGGCTATTACATTAGTTTTTCCAATGGGAAACCGATTTGCAGGTGGAAATATGGTAGTTGCAGGTATCTATGCTTTTCTTCCCATAGAAATGGTCACTGTATTTTCATTTATAATACAAGAAGACATTTCACTGGTTTCATCCACAGGACCACAGCTCATTCAGGTTCAATTGAAAGCCAAAGATGTGATTTTATGCGACGTCCGCTTTGCCGGTAAAAGTTTATGTAAGCCAACCGAAGCTCAGACAATACTCCCAGCTGCTTTTAAACGCATTCTGGAGAATCTTTCCCTTCATGGGACCTACCAGCCCAATCAACAACGTCAATTGATATTTCTTTGTTGTCCTTAAGGGAATGATAATCCTTCCCTTCATGGTGCCTCTTGGCTTTATCAACTGCCTCGATTGATCTTTCTCTGCCATCAACTCTGCTCTCCATTTCTCCATCATGGGACCTCTTAACCCTATTGTCGGCCTCAACTGAATGCTCTCTGCCACTCTCAACCTGTACTCCTCTTATACTCTGTCGAGCTCTGTAGTCGTATGCATCCCTGTAAGCGTCTTTGTCCATCTTTCTGTTTGAATCACTCATTTTCTCTGTTATAAACTTCTCAGCTGAAATTCGAACTCTTGTATTTTCAAACCCTCATCTCCTAAGAAAAATTCTTGCCCGTGATTCGAACTCTCTGCTACTCCAATACTGCACTTTACAGAAGAACCCTATTCCGGTGCACGTTGTTTTATAGGCGCACCGGGGCGGTTTGTAAATTCGAGTTTTTTTTTTGGCGCGGTGTTTTATGACGCACCAGTGTGGAAGTGTTCTGAAGCACTAGTGCGTCAGAGTAATAAGACGCACCGGTGCGTGTTATGATGATAAGCGCACCAGACTGTATAAGGTTCTTTTTTTTGTATGTAAGATCATAATAAAATAATGATAATTCTAAAGTCCATGAATTTATTTGCATTATTTTCTAAACTTTATTATGTTACAAAAATTCATATTATTCTAGATTTATTATTTTAAAATTATTTAGAAATTTTTAAATTTATATATTTTAATAAAATCATTTCATATTAATACAATTAAAATTTTCACATTAATACAATTAAAATTTTACAAATATTTTACATACAATTACTATTAGAATTACAATTACAATTTTAATTTTACATACAATTAAAATTTTACAATTACAATCATTTCACAGTAATACAATTAAAATTTTACAAATACTTTACAATATACGATTAGAATTAGAATTACATTTACAATTATAATTACAATTTTACAAATATTTTACATAGAATTACAATTAATATTACAAATACAATTACAATTACAATTTTAGAATTTTACATACACTTACAATTACAAAATGATTACAATTTTACAATTTGTCATATATACAATTACAATAATTCTAAAGCACATGAATTTATTTGCATTATTTGCTAAACTTTATTATGTTACAAAACTTCATATTATTCTAGATTTATTATTTTACAATTATTTACAGATTTTTAAATTTAATATTTTAATAAAATCATTTCACATAAATACAATTAAAATTTTCACATTAATACAATTAAAATTTTACAAATATTTTACATACAATTACAATTACAATTACAATTTTACAATTTCACATACAATTACGATTAGAATTATAATTACAATTTTAATTTTACATACAATTACATTTAGAATTTTACATACAATTACAATTACAATTACAATTTTACAATTTGTCATATATACAATTACAATTACAATCATTTCACAATAAATTAAATATTACATTTACAATTAAAATTTTACATTAAATATTTTACATACAATTACATATACAAATACAATTTTACATACAATTAAAATTAAAATTAAAATTACGATCACGACATAATATTTAATAAATCTCATGGTCATTTAATATTAAATTAATTAATAAGCATCGGGATCATGATAACCATCGTACAAACATCATATGCAACTAAAAAACACATTCAAACATCAAATTAACATTATATATTAGCATCATCACAACACAAACATCAAATATATATACATTTCATGTCAAATAACTCATGTTATCACATACACATCTATCTGCAACCTAAACATTAAATGAACATATCTAACATGACCTAACAATATACACATCATGATGATCACCAACATGTAAATTAAGTACAACTGCAACATGAACATAAAATGCATGGACCATATATATGTATAACTAAATAATGTTAAAAATATACAACTGTAATATAAATGTCATGGATCAACTGGTGGTAGTACGTCAACATCAATAGCAGTACTAGTGGAGGCCTGCGCAGTCAATGGTGCAGCCTCGATGGTTAATGGTCGAGCCTGCTCATGATCATGACTAGTACTAATGGATGCATCAGCTGGTGGTAGTACAACATCATTATAAGCAGTACTAATGGAGGCATGCTCATTCAATGGTGTAGCATCGACGCTTGATGGTCCAGCCTGCTCATGATCATGACTAGTACTGATGGATGTTGCAGGCTGCTGATGACTGGACGTGGCCGATGGTCCAACCTCATCTCCATGATGACTACTATATGTTAGTGGAGCCTCATGCTCATCAGGTGCAGCGGGAGGTGAATGATCATGAGATGAGTTGTTGCTTGTAGACTGTCCATCACGTGTTGTGGCTCAACCACGCCTATAACGTGCAACAGTCATCCTCAGTTGCATAACAACTTTCGTAGCTCCTACGACATGCCGCATCAAGATTTACATGTCACGCGGCATGCCCCTCCACATCCATATTAGTCTCTCATCGGCCTGTATGTCTCTGTAATGAGCGGGCCTGATGCATGCCTCAACAATCAATGCACTGAGTTGGTCGCCCAACTCCATCCTATATCGAGTATCAGGTCAACCACACCTAGCAAAAGGCAGTATTGGGGCACCAGCATGAGGAGCATGTCTCTCTCCACTGGCCTCCTGATCATGAGCCTCGGCATCTGCCATGTCTTGATCGTCATCAGGATCCACACCTGGATCATGTGGTGGTTTCGGCATCTCCTCGCCATCAAAAGAGCCAATGTCTTCAAAATATATACAAGCACACAACAATAATTAGACAATTTCATTACACAATTTAATAAAAACAAGTTAAAGAACATGCTAGAATAAATTTAAATATATAAAACAGTAATATTACCTCTATCATCTGGCAGCTCATCAGCTGTGAAGAGGATGTTGGCACACCCTCACCAATCCAATCCAGCATTACGGAAAGGGGACCATAATAAAGGGATGCAACTCGTCAACACTGGCTAGTAAAACCAGTGCATCATGTGATATCCTAGCTGGAAACATAGTCTCTCCCCTCTTGGGCATCATCTTCCCCCACATGTGCATCCAAGCCTCCAACATCGGCCTACGAGGCTGCCGAACAAAAGAAATCCTCATCTCTGGAAACCTCTCAAAAAATAAACAAAAAAGCTCTGAAGAAAAAGGGAAGTTAACCCTCCCTTGTGCATGAGCACAACATCTATCTAAGGCCATACAAAACTGTCGCAAAAAAATGGCAGACCACTTGACAAGTCGTGGCTCCTGTACTAAAGAATCAACATAATATAAAAGTAGGCAACTAATGCGTTGCCCGTCACTGGTGTTGTGTGAAATGGTAGAAATGAGAAGTGATAGGCACTACACGTCCTGTCTACCAAATGCACCAATACGTATCTAACCTCCATGGACTTGAAACTCTGGAGGAGACAGTAAATTTGCTCCAATGTATCTCTGGGAGTAAACTAACTGACTCCCTGCTACACAACTAGCTGGAACCTCTGGGAATGAGGGAAAATCCACCCCTCTCCTCGAGAGCCCTGTAATGAAATAAATATCCTCCTTAGTGCGTGTGTACCACTAGTCAGGACCAACCTTGAAAGCCTGTCGATGGGCATTCCACCTGCGGATAAGATGTCTCAAAAAGACACTATGGGCCTTTAGGTAAGTAGCCTCCTCATAGAACTTGAGGAGGCCTACCTGCCTTAGGAGCCCCTAGGTATCTGTTGTAATAGGGTGAGGGTACACATCTCTCTCCCTCTCTCGTGCCTCCCACTGGCGAAGCATGTCATACTTCTCCGCTTGTTGTTGTTGTTGTTCCTCCTCTTCTCTCTGAATCATTGACATATTAAATAAATTTTTTTATTAAATTAGACATGCATTTAGGAATATAAATAAATAATGTTTTTGGAAAAAAAAACAAACTCGTCGGTGTGCCACAAAAACAGTCATGCACCGGTTCCGATGCGGCTTTTTTTGTAGAACAACGGAGGCGGTGCCCCAAATGACATAAAATGCACCATATGCGGTGCACCTGAAATTTTCACAAGCCCCGTTGACTATATATGGTGTCAGAAGAGCGGTGCGCTCACTAAAATATACGCCCCGGCGCGTATAGTCGTGTTAGCGCACTGACTTCCTCACAAATTATATAGTCAACGGTGCGGTCTTTTACCCAGCCGCACCGTTGACCCTGTTGGAATGCCAAATATGGTGTGCTGACAGACACTGGGGCGGATATATCCGTCAATGCATCGCATTGCTATTCCCATGGTCAACGGTGCACCCAGCTAAATGACCGCACCGTAAATGTTTTTTAAATTTTAAAATAATGTGGGGCACCTTTCAGTACCACCCCGGAAACAGTGTGGATACCGTTAGCACCGGTTGCGATGCGGCCTATAAATTTTACAGGCAGCACCGCATACCAGTGCGATTCGAATGGTTCATGCGCACCGCGCGACAAATTTTTTTTTTTTTCTTTTTTAATGGTTAATTTTAAGGTTATTTCAAATTTTAATCCGCTAGAAAGCTTAATTATGGAAAAACTAGAAAAATACATGTACATTTCGCCGTCGAGAAGGCATATTGGCTGTAGAATTTGCAAAAGAAAATTTTCCCACCGTTTTGCAAAATGCAAGCTGGATATTAGTGGCCAATGCATAACAGTAGTGCATGCAATGGGTGCAATGGGAGCACCGATGTCAGGGCGGCTCAGAGAAGGATAAATTGCACCGGTGCTTGAGAGCTCTGGATTACTGAGAAAAGTGAAAAATGTGGTTTTTTGGCCGTAATTTTTTTTATTTAACCCTGTTCTGGTGCGCGGGGTTTTATAGGCGCACTGATGCGGTTTCTTAAGAACGCACCAGGTTGTTTTAGATTTGGTGCGTTGTTTTATGATGCACCGGGGCGGTTACTTAACACCGCATTGGGCTGTTTCATTTTTGGCATGATGTTACAGTAATAGGACGCACTAGGGTGGAATAGTGTTGAAGCCCCAGTGCTTTACAGTAATAGGACGCATCAGGCATGTCTGTATGGAGCGCACAGTGTATGGTGTGCCAATGTTTTGTGTGAGCGGTGCTTCCTCTTGTAGAGCGCACCGGTGATTGAGAGCAGAAAAGTGAAAAATGCGGTTTTTTGGTAGTAATTTTTTTTTTATTTAACCCTTTTTCAGTGCACGTGTTTTATCAGCGCACCGATGTTGTTTCAAGCGAACGCACCAGTTCGCTTATTTTTTGGCGTGTTGTTTTATGACGCACCGGCGCGGAAGAGTTTGTGCGCACCGGTAATTGAGAGCTCTAGAGCACTGAAAAAAGTAAAAAATCCGGTTTTTCCCGTAATTTTTTTTTAACCCTTTTCCAGTGCACGTGCTTTATAGGTGCACTGATGTTGTTTCTCACGAACACACCGATCAATTTGTGTTTTGGCGCGTCATTTTATGATGCACCGGTGTGGGTTCTTAATACCGCACCGGGCATTTTCAGTTTTGGCATGGTGTTTTATGATGCACCAGCGCAGAAGAGTTTTGAAGCACCGGTGCTCTACATTAATACGACGCACCGGGCGGGTGTGTACGGAGCGCACGGTTTCCAGTGTGCCAATGTTTTGTGTGCATCGGTGCTTTCGCTTATAAGGAGCACCGGTGCGATGTTGAATGATAAGCGCACCAAGCAGAAAACATCCGCAAAACCCTCTACCCACCAACCTCCTCTAGTAACCTTCTCTAGAAACGGATGTATGGGGTATTTTTATAACGGGTTCCTGAAAAACATCTGCTAGAGGGTCTTTTCCTTGTAGTGTACTAGTCTTTTGTACTTGTTCTACAAGTCATTTAGCCTTAACAACCTATTTCTACACCTTATACTCAACACTTTTGCTAAATCTGTGCATTATGGTTATCTTGGCTTAATTTCCAAAATCTAGAAGTTCTACCATTTTCTTCCTTAGGATCCCTCTATGTGCTCCTTTACCTTATTTTTTACCATAAAACCAGTCTTTGCGGACGTTGTCTTAAGCCTTGGGGGCTAAGCCCTTTTAAAAACTCTGTCGGGGTATTTTCCCTTTGTTAACAACTCTATGTCATTGGTCACAACTCTTAGCTATTAAAGCCCTCCGCGAGCCTACTTCTTTGTTATCAGTTCTTTCTACCTTTGGTCCTAACTCGATGTGAGGCAAACAGGTACTAACCAAACGACCAGTGCTTATAACACTGTTACCGATGAAATAGGTAACCTGACCTCAAAACGGGAACTCTAGCCCAAAAACTTTCAAAAAACATGAAAAAACACCCCCAAAAAAAAAAGTGTGTCTTCCAGAACGCACTTGTTTTTTTTTTAAGGTCAAATTTCAACATTTTCTAAAATTATGCTAAAAACAAAATTGTTTGTTGAAAAAAGGATTGAAAAAACACCCCCAAAAAAAAAGTGTCTTCCAGAACGCACTTTGTTTTTTTTGAAGGTCAAATTTCAACATTTTATAAAATTATGGTAAAAACAAAATTGTTTCTTGAAAAAAGGATTGAAAAAACACCCTCAAAACAAAACCAGTTGATGCTGGAATAACAAAAAAAAAAAATGTATCATACTTTTGGCATTTTTAAAAATAGAAGTAACATTTTTTAATTTTAAAAATTCAAACATTAAAAAAAAACCTAAAATTTAAGAAAAAAAATAAATTTAAAAAATAAAAACATTTAAAAGCTTAAAATTTAAAAATATATGAAGATAAAAAAAATAAAAATAAAAACAAAGTAAAAATTTTAATTCAATCATTAAAAAAAACCTAAAATTTAAGGAAAAAAAATTAAAAAATAAACCAAAAAAAAAATTAAGATTAAAATTTAAAAAAATATAGAAATTAAAAAATAAAAATAAAAACAAAATAAAAATATTAAATTAAAAAAAAAAAAACAAGTTAAAAAAAGAAGGAAATTGTAAAAAATAAAATATAGAAATTAAATTTAAAAAAGAAAAAGAAAATGCTTATTAAATTTAAAAAAAAAGAAAAAAAAATTAAAACAAATAATTAAATTTAAGGAAATATATTAAATTTTAATAAATTTAAAAATTCAAAATTAAAAAAAAAACACTATTCAAATTAAAAGGAAAAAAAAATAAAAATTAATTAAAAATAAAAAATAAAAATAAAATACAATGAAAATATCAAATTTAAAACAATATATATTAAAAAAACAAATAAACTATAAAAAATAAATTAAATTTAAATTATAAAAATAAAATATATATATGAACTTAAATTAAAATAGGTATATACATCAAATTTTATTAAATTAAAAAAAAAGAGGTTAATATTAAAATAACAAATTAAATTTAAAAACAAAAATATTAAATTTTAATAAATAAATGAATAAACAAATAAATTTTAAATATAAAAGAAAAAAAAAATATTGTTAAACGAAAAACTTTAAAAACTTTAAAAATCAATTAAAAATGGAAAAATGAAAAAAAAAAAAAGAAAAAAAATATTTAAAAAAAAAATGAAAAAAAAATTAATTTAAAAAAATTAAGTTTCATTAAAAAAAAATCTAATTTTAAATGCACAATTTTAATTGAAATATAAAAATATAAAAATTTTATGTAATTAACAAAAAAAAAAAAAAAAGTAAAACATTTAAAAAAAAATATTAAATCGAAATAAATTAAAAAAATATATATAAAATTTATTGAATTTTATAAAATTATATTAAAAAACTAAACGTAAAAGTTAATAACAAAGAAAAATTATGAAATTAAAAAAAAAAAAAAATCAATTAAATAAAAAAAAATGGACAAAATTTAATAAAAATTATTAAAAATAATAATAATAATAAAAAATTTAAAACAAAAAAAAATAATAAAATTAAAAAAAATTAAAACAAAACGAATTTTATTTTAAATAAATAAAAAAAAAAATATATTTTGAAATTTAAAAAAATTTAAAAAAAAAATTCAATTAAAAAAAAAATTTAAAAAAAAAAAAAATTAAAAAAAAAAAATTAAAAAAAAACAATTAAAAAAAAATAAAAAAAAAATCAATTAAAAACATCGTTTAAACTCACGGCCCGCCCGCTGGGCGGCGCCCCGGGGGCGGCCCAGCCGGCCTCCCGGGCCCCCGCCGCCTAGCTGGCGGGCCGTGAGTTTAAACGATGTTTTTAATTGATTTAAAAAAAAAAAAAAAAATTAATTGTTTTTTTTAATTAAATTTTTTTTTTTAATTTCAAAAAATATTTTTTTTTTCAAAAAATTATTTTTATTTTAATTTAATATTTTTATTTAAAATAAAATTCGTTTTTTTTTTTATTTTTTTTAAATTTTTTTTATATATATGTACATCTATTTTTATTTGATTTTATTTTTGTTTTTATTTTTTAATATTTTTATTTTAATTTGATTTTTTTTTTTAAAATTTGAATTTCAAAAAATTTAAAATTATTTTTTTAATTCAATTTTTTTATTTTAAATTCAATTTGTTTATTTTTTTTTATATTTAATATTATAGAATAATTATTTTTTTAAATTTAAAATTTAAAATTTATTTATTAAAATTTTTAAATTTTAATTTAATTTAATTGTTTTTCTTAATTTTTTCGTTTATTTAGTTTTTCATTTTTAAAATCTATAAATGGTTTCACTAAAAAAAAAAAACACTAAATTTATGTATATTTGTTTTTTAATTATTTGCACGTGGTTTTTTTCATTTTTTTTGTTTTTTAATGATAGGTTTTTTTTTTTATTTTTTATTTTTTATATTTTTATTTTTATTTTCTTTTTCTTTTCAATTTTAATTGTTTTTTTTTAATTTGTTTTTTTTGTAAATTTTAAAAGTTGTATTTTTTTCCTTATTATTATTATTATTATTTTTTAATTTATATTTTTAAATTTAAATTTTTTATTTTTTTATTTTTTTTTCCTAAATTTTAATTTTGTAATTTTAATTATTTTAAATTTTTTTTAAATATATATATATTTTTAAATATATTGTTTTTTTTAATAAGTTCGAAAAAAAATGTTTTTGATTTTTTTTTTTTTTAAATTTTTTGGTGAATTTTTGTTTTTTTTCTTTAAATTATGTGTTTTTTTCTTCAAATTTTGTCATTTCCTTTGATATAATTTTCAAATATTTTTGTTTTTTTTTAATTTTTGTTTAAATTTTTTATTTTTATGAGCTATTTTTGTTTTTTTTTACATTTTTATTGGTTTTTTTATTGTTTTTATATATTTTTTTTTATCTAAGTTTTGTGTTTTATTACCAACATGAAAATCACCACTCTAAAAAAAAAAAGGTTGATGCAACATCAATACGTTTCAAAATTAGCATGAAAATCACTGCTCTAAAAAAAAAAGGTTGATGCAGCATCAATACGTTTCAAAATTAGCATGAAAATCACTGCTCTAAAAAAAAAAGGGGTTGATGCAGCATCAATACGTTTCAAAATTAGCATGAAAATCACCGCTCTATTAAAAAAAAAAAAAAAATTGATGCTGCATCAATACATTTCAAAATTAGCATGAAAATCACTAACATTTTAAAACAAATATTCATACTTCATAAATAAAAATTTTAGAGTGTCAAAAATGTGCACCAAAAAAAAAAATGGTGATTCTGCATCACCACTTTTCAAAATCGGGTGCTTTTTATGCTACCAAAAAAAAGTAGGTAACATTGCGGTTACCTATTTCATCGGTAACATTGTTTTATTTGTTCCTAGAGCCTCCACGACTATTTAAATTTTGTTGCACCCATGGTCCTCCATCTACTACACGTGACCATGTGCGGCCGCACAACCCATAGCCCCTTTCGTCGACACTTTGAATAATTTAAATCTCTATAAGTTACGATATTCTAGGATCTAGGTTTGTCGTTTCTGTGGGGACCACCCAACTCCTAATTCATTGGTTGTTGCTTTTCCTTTGTGTCTTGGTCCGTTCAGCTTAGCACCACCGCAAAATGCAAGAATTCGAAATGAACAGGCTCTTAACTTGCATGTTAACTTGTCTTTGTGGGGTCTTGTTGGTACCTCTTTGATTGGATTTCGCTCTGTCCACATGCCGATATGTCCCGGAACCTGCCGCCTGACACCGCTGCCAAATTCACAACATTGAATATTTTGGGCTAATCCTTCCAAGATGACATCATGCTTAAGTCACTCCTACCATGTGTCAACCTATGAGTGGTACCACTTGTCACCCCAAAAAAGGGAAATTTGGGTGCCCAAAAATACCATATATTCCTGCCACATGTCCATCACTAATTTTACCATGTCATGATGATGTCACCATCTGTGTCATGCCCTGTGATCAAGTGCTCCAAATTATGCTAAAAAATGAAAGTTATCGGAATGGTATGGAACCTAAATTACCGCGTAGATCTCATCATTTTGAATCTGTCACAACTCGTTTCATGGAAAACATACATCGCATGCTCCCAGAAACACGTTTTGTCCACTTTATCAAGCATGCAATTTTTTTTTTGAAAAAAAATACAGGACAACCCAGTCAGCAGCCAATACCGCTGACTGGGAATTCCCATGTGGCATGTTGACTGGTCAATGGTATATTCTCTAGCAAATGATGTTGCTCCAAGTGGCATGTTTCCATTGGTTTGAAATGGAAAGTTTTAATTGAGTTTTGGGTGGCCAATCGCAAGCTACCATGTGGCATGGCCAGGGGCACCACGTGGAAACCCGAGGGCCACCAAAATTTTGGTCAAGGTCCGAGCAAAGAAAGGGGGGTTGAACTTGCAACCTCCAAGCAACTAGCATAGAGTCTTTATAACCGCGCCATAGCATTTTTTTCTTAGCAGATAATGTTTCAGAATATATTTAAAGTTCAATAGTTTGAGGTTTGGGAGTGGGGGCCAAGGTCTAGCCCCAGCCTTGGTCACCATGCCTCGGGGCGGTACCATGGGTGGGAGGCTAGCCCCGCGCTTCCCACACTACACTAACATTAACATCAAATCGTCCGTCAACAGTGCCACATGTCTACCCAAGCCACGAAGATTGTGGTCATTAAACCACATGGATTTTAAATATGTGTGGGAGTTTTAGGGGCGGGAGTTAAGGTCCTAGACCCCGGCCATATGGCCATAATGTGGCCCCCCATATGGCCATGTTTTTCGGAAACAAGGCCTTAATGGTCAAATTGGCGCGGCGACAGTTTCTCCCGGAAAATGGGCAATTTGGCACTCGATTAGTGAATTTCAGGGAAAAATTGTAGGATGGTGCCGGATTTGGTGGATTTTGTGGTGTAGTTAGTGCCAAAAACTTGAGGAAGCCATTTAACTAAGTCATTTTTTGACCAAATTTGAGGCAGAAAGAGGATGGACATGTATTTTTAGGAATTCTAGAGCCATTGGAGCAGGCTTCATCATTGTTTGAACATTTCAAATGTATGTAATCACACTTTTGAGAATAATAGAATAGGGCCAAGCCATTGGAAGCTGGACCAAGGAGATGTAACCCAGGCGGGGTGAACTCCTTCATCATGTGTTTTTTTGTTACTGTTTATGGTGATGTTCATGGACTATGTTGTATGTTGTTGTTCAGTGGATTTTTTATGTTAATTTTCTCAATAAATTCACATAAAAAAAAACTCATGGTTAACTTGCAATTTACCTCATAATCCTCAAGCACTTTGTTTATATTCTGAATTGGAATTTAGCACAACAAACACTAATTTTCCCATTCAGATAAATTTGGTATCAAAGCAGTAGGTTTACTTGTGCAAGGAGGATTTAATTTTTTTGCAAGTGTTTAAATGCTTACAAGGTTGAATCTCAAAAGAGGAGAAGGAAAGCTTGTGGGTGCAGGTTCTCAAGTTGGAGCAAGGAGAAGGCAAGCTTGTGGGTGCAGGTTCTCAAGTTGGAGCAAGGAGAAGGAGGGCACAGTTTCCACAATCTCCACCACAAGATTCACCTCCTATTGTACCTAAGGCTTTAGTAAGCATGTCTCATGAAGGAGGAAATGGTAACATGATAGAGGATTAGAAAGCTTTTAGGAAGGCTTTCTTTGACATGACAGATATGGTGAAAGTCCTCTTTGAAGAGAGGAATACAAGGTTGCAGGGTGAAAGCTCCAAACCTCCAAGAGGATAGAGTTCTCCAGGATGAGGAGTTAATGGAAATGGTGATAAACCACCATCTAATCCACCATAATCCTCACCACCATCTTCACCTTCATCTTCATTCTTCTCCACTATTACAACCCTTACTCATACTTATCAATATACCTCAAAAGGAATTGGTGAAACACCCTTGTTAAAATTTCATATTAAATTTGAGTTGCCTATGTATAATGGTGAAGTGAATGCATAGAAGCTTGAAAATTTGGGTTCATTAGTTGGAGGTCTACTACAGGATTCAAAACCTTCAAGATGGTGATACAAAGATTCAGCTAGCTTTCTTGAGACTCGAGGGTGCAACACTAGTATGGTGGGAAGCCAATACACAAGATGAGATAAAATAAACATGGTAAGATCTCAATATTTTGTTCCAATTTCATTGTTGCAATTAAAATACAATTTTACCCTCTAGCCTATATGCAGAAAGCCATCATGAATTGGCAGAACTTTAGACAACTTAAAGGCCAAAATGTGTAAGATTACACCCAATAATTTAGAAGAAGAGCTCTTTATATGTTAGGTGTTGATTTGCATCCACAAGACACGTTGTTGAAGTATATAGGGGGTTTACATAACTACCCAAGGCATCCTTATTTTCAATCCCACTAGTCTCTATGAGGTTTGTGTGCAAGCCCCTCTCCTTGAGGCAAGAAGGAAAAATATTCCAGAAGAGGGTAAAAAGAAGTCATTTAAGGGTGGAGAGAAAGGAAATGGTTTCAACGGAAAAGGAAAGAAAAATGCATCCGTTAAAAAGGAAGTAGAGAAAATGACATGCAAACATTGTTCCAAACAGTGTCACGATGACGAATATTGTTGGAAGCTTCATCCAGAGATGAGGCCCAAGAAATTCAACAACAAGGGGAAACAAAAAAAATTGGCAACCACTCAACAGGATTTGGAATCCGATTCGAGTGATGAAACTAAAATTACAGCCATGGGTATGAAAGGAAAAGATTCATTTCTAGCAATAGTTCATCAAATTGTCACACTAGTACTCCAAATGAAGAAACAAGGATTGAGTTATTTCATGAAAGGGTTATTTCAAAACATTAAAAAATAAATAAATAAAAATAAAAATCGACACACTATTTGATAATGGGTCTCAAGCTAATTTGATATATTAAGACTTAGTCAAGAAAATTAATCTTGAAACCATTTCACATCCCAAACCATATCCATTGGGTTGAATATGCAAGAACACAAATTTACAGGTTACAAGAAAGTGTATTCTTCGGTTTGTAATCACAACAAACTTCATTGACGAAGTTGAATTAGATGTTATACCACTTGATATTTCAAGAATTGTTTTGGGTAGTCCTTACCTCTATGATATAAAATCCATCTTTTATCGCCATGAAAACAAGTACCACTTGTTCAAAGATGGTGTGGAGTATATTGTGAGAGCTCATCACAAGAAACTAAATATTTCATTAGTTAATGCAGTACAAATGAAAAGGCTAGTGAATTCAAGCAAGAATTTTGTGCTTCTTATGATTAGACCAAAGAATGATGTTGATTATGAAGCATTTCAAGGTTGTGATCCAAAGTTAAAATCTGATTTGTTTGAACTGGTTAATCAAAATAATGAGATGTTTCAGGAACCAAAGGGATTACCTCCCAAGAGGGAAATCCACCATGAAATATAGTTGCAGCAAGATTTCCCTCTTCCTAACATTGGCATGTATAGGATGTTGGTGATGGTGAGTGTTGAAATCAAAAAGAAAATTCAAGATTTGTTGGACAAACGGATCATCCGACCAAGTACTTCGCCATGCGGGTCACATATTGCGTTGGTGCCAAAGAAGGATGGAACATGGCGCATGTGTGTGGATTTCCATGCATTGAAAAAAAATATGGTAATTAACCATTATCCACTTCCTAGAATAGATTATTTACTTGATCAATTGAAAGATGCAAATTATTTTACTAAGTTGGACTTAAGGAGTGGCTACCATGAAATTAGAATTGTTGAAGGTGACATTTGGATGACAATGTTCAAGACAAAACAAGGTTTGTTTGAATGGCTAGTTATGCCTTTTGTTTTATGTAATGCTCCTGCTACCTTCATGTGTGTGATGAATGATGCGTTGAGGCCATTTCTTGATGCTTTTTTTATAGTCTACTTATATGATATCTTGATTTTCAGTAAATCACGTGATGAACATGTCATGCATGTAAGTAAAATACTTGATGTCTTAAGGAAAGAACGGTTGTTTTTGAAGATATCAAAATGTGAATTTGGTAAAACTTCTTTGGTGTACTTGGGGCATATTGTTGGAGGAGGTGAGTTGAATATAGACCCCTCTAAGGTTGAGGTCATTCTAAATTGGCCAACACCCAAGACAGTCACTGAGGTAAGAAGTTTTTTTGGAGCAACCCAATATTGGAGGAAGTTTACTACTAACTTCTCTTCTATCACAACTCCATTGTATGCATTGAATAGTGTTAAAAAGGTCTTCCGGTGGGGAGGAAAGCAGCAAAAAGCATTCGATGCTTTGAAAGAGAAGACCAGTTTAGCCCCAGTACTTACACTTCTAGACTTGAGACATCCTTTTGAGATTCAAATTGATGCAAGTGACTATGCCATGGGCGCAGTATTTATGCAACATGGTAAGCCCATTTAATTTCATTCAGAAACTTTCAATGGTTCAGTGATTAACTATCTTACTTATGACAAGGGGCTTTATGCTTTGGTTCAAAGTGTGAAAAAGTGGAAGCACTACTTGATGGGAAATGAAACCATCATACACATCGACCACCAACCATTGCAATACTTGTAATCGCAAACTAAGTTGCAGCAATCAAGGCACTTTAGATGGATGGGTTTCCTACAACAATTCCACTTGGTCATCAGGTATAAGAATGGTGTATACAACAAGTTTGTTGATATGCTTTCTAGACCTATTGTTAGTGCAGCTACTTTACTCAAGCATAATTTTGTTTTGCATGAAACCTATGTTGAGCAATATGCATTTGATAATGACTTTCTGTTGAGATTCAACAAGATGATGAGCTTCGTGAAAAGATTCGCCTTCACTAAGTGGGCTCGCGGGCTTTTTTTTGCTCAAGTCTATTTTTAGACTATGTCTATTTTTAGACATGTCGATCATATTTCAGAAGTTGCAGGATGCTATTTGTGGATGGTTGATCAAGTTGGAAAAATAGATGAAATTATATTTTTATAATATTGGGTGAAGTCTATTTATAGATCGTCAATCTAAAAATAGATGCATGTCAATTGTTATTAGTTCTTAGTAATAATTAGACTCTAAACATCATAACGAGGTTGGTTAACTTCTCAGTCATCATAATAGTAAAGCAATAATGATACATTATCATGCTATTCCCCGCGTTTAGAGATTTCCAATGTGATAGGATCCCTACCAACTCAAGGCGTAGTTAATACGCTGAAGAAGTAGTTATGAGTTATATTTAGTTTAACCTATTAGTCTCGCTTGAGCTAGTTGTATTCAGTCTAATCGATTGATACACTAGTGAGGGATGCACCACTAGTTAATTAATTCACAAATAATAATTTCATTAATTAATCAAGAATACACGCTAACTACAGTGCATGGCAGTTTCAGCGGAGACCAGTGGAGAGATAGGTGAAAGGGCAAGATAGACTATCTGTTGTGACTATAGTGATGCATTGATTGCATCACACACACATTGGAGTTGCCAATGAGGATTGCGCAGTCAAGGATGGAGTAATTCAAATTCATTCAGAGCTATTCTTCACAGGATAACGCAGTTGGAAAAAGCAAAGATGTGGCAAAAGACTCTACAAGTGATTTTTCAAGATTAGGCCTGATTAGTGTATGACGATTGTACTATACTGAGAGCTTGTGATAAACTTTGTATGCTTGTATGAGATTTTCATATGATCTCCATGTTACATAATATATAGTTGTGGCTTTCAGCTTCAGGCTTTCCCGGTTAAAAACTCTGTTATGTGCGATTGATAATTTTTGTTTATGCTTCACATGTGTGTGCAATTAATTGTTTCCGCAAAAGATCAACAAGTAGAATTGATTCTGTATTTTGCATAAAGTTAAATAGTGTGAGATCAGGAGAATCAAGGACATATGCATGCTTAGTGCATATAATTTCTACACTTTCAATATGTTTATGCAAACTTGAGTCAAAGCAACCAAGTAGAGGAATTGGATTACCATGTATCTAATAACTTGTTGTATCATTTGGGCAAGCTTTTTATTCCATGGGAGGAGAGAGTGATTGTCATAAGGGAAGCACACACTTCTCTTATTATTGGACATTTCGGTGTAAGAAAAACAGTGTTACATCTTCAGAGGTATTGTTATTGGCCTTGTATGCTTGAAAGTGTGTCACATTTCATCAAAGGTTGTTCATTGTGTGCAGTCAGTAAGCCTAGTAATAGGAAGTTAGGATTTTACACACCACTTCCCGTACCTTCACGTCCATGGGAGAGTGTTTCTATGGATTTTGTAGGAGGTCTTCCATTGTCAAAAAGAGGTCATGATTATTTGTATGTAGTTGTGGATAGGTTCAGGAAGATGTATATATTAATGCCATGTAAAAAGTAAATCACATTTGAACAAACAACTCGACTATTATTTCAACATGCTTGGGTTCATTTTGGGTTGCCCACATCCATTGTTAGTGATCGTGATTCTCTATTTGTTGGAAATTTTTGGTCAAGTTTGTGGGAATTGATGGATACCAAGTTGAAAAAGAGTACAACCTTTCATCCACAAACAGATGGTCAAACCGAAGTGCTCAATCGAACAGTCATACATCTTCTTCAAAGATATTGCAACAAGCATCCTAAGTGGTGGGATGAAAACTTGCACTACAATCAGCATGCTTACAACTATGTAAAACGCTCCTCTACACAAACATCTCCATTTGTGGCATGTCTTGGATACTTGCCTAGATCGCCATTGGATTTCATTTTTGGGAAGGATGTTTCTATTGATGGCCATAGCGACATAGAAAAATCCAAGAATTTCATAGAACAAATCTAATTGATACATCAAACAGTTCAAGATCAGCTTGAAAAGAGCCAAGGCAAGTTCAAAGCAAGGCACGACAAGCATCAAGTAGATCACAAGTTCCAAGTTGGTGATGAATTTTGGCTTCACATTAGTAAAGAGAGGCTTCAAGGGGAAGGTAAAAACTGAAACCAATCTGTTATGGTCCTTTCAAAATTATGGAAAAGATTGGTGACAATGCCTTCAAGTTATATTTTCCTTCATACATGTAAATTTACTCTGTTGTTAATGTTGAGAACTTAAGGTTGTATGAGCCTCCGTTGATTAAAGATCAAGGAGAAAATGTTCAGATTCCATCTATTGAAGATTTTCTCCTGAATAAAAGAACAAGGACATAAAAATGAGGGAGTGTAGACTACCTTCGTGTGGGTATCAAAGGAAAAAATCCAAGCAAGGACAAATGGATCAAGATTGGAAAGGTGAGGCAACTATACCCTCATCTGTTGAACAACTAAAAGTGATCTTTTGGGGTCCAAAAGCTTCCAGTGCGGAGGAGTGATCAGGTGATAAAAATTATGCTCAAAAATTAAAGTTGTCAAAATGGTTTGGAACCTAAACAACGGCATAGATCTCGTCGTTCTGAATCCGGTGCAACTCGTTTCGTGGAAAACCGACACCGTATGCTCCCAGAAACGCGTTATGTCCGCTTTGTTAAACATGCAAATTTTTTTTTTAAATGCAGGACAACCAAGTCAACAGTCTATACCATTGGCTAGGCATGCCCATGTGGTAGGTTGACTGGTCAACGGTATGTTATCTGGTGAATGATGTTGTGCCAAGTGGCACATTTCCATTGGTTTGAAATGGCAGGTTTCGATTGGGTTTTGGGTGGCTAATCACAGGTTGCCATGTGGCATGGCCAGGGAACGCCACGTGGCAGCCCAAGGGCCACCAAAAAAATTTTCAAGGTCCAAGTGGAGCGGTCAGGGGTCAAACCCGCAACCTCCAAGCAACTAGCACAGAGCCTTTGCCACCACACCATAGCATTTATTTCTTAACATATAATGTTTCAGCATATATTTAAAGTTCAAGAGTTTAGGTTTTGGGGGTGGGGGCTGGGGTCTAGCCCCAACCCTGGTCACCATGCCTGGGGGCTGGACCATGTGCAAGAGGCCCCCCACCGCTCGACCCCCGCCCCCCACCCCCACTACACTAACCTTAACATCAAAACGTCCGCTGATGGCACCACATGTCCATCCAAGCCATGAAGACCACGGTCATTAAACCGTGTGGATTTTAAATATGCGTGTGGATATTTGTGGCGAAAGTTATAGTCCTTGGATAGATCTTTCTAATGATGTATCATGTGTGTCAAACGGAGATAGTATGCCAAAGTTACGTCCCTGGGAAGTTGTAACACCAATTTACCCAAACGGGGCCCATAGTTTTGGCGCTTCATCTCCTAGGGTTAGGTTTTTGGATGTTTAGAGTTCTCCATTGTTTCTCAATAATAAATAGGCCCTCGAGCCTCATTGTAACTCAGTTCAGAGGCCTATAGCCGCCACATCTCTTCTCAGAGATAGCTACCAGTGCCCTAGCTAGTTTATTTCCATTCTGTCTATAAGCAAATTTCAGTTCTTTGAAATTAATGAAATGAAGTGTTATTTTCGCTGCATCTCTATATTTATGGTTATGTCTTTATTCTGTTGCGTTCCTGCATAAATCCGGATCAGTCGTATCAGAGCGGTCTGCTTTTTCTCAATCCTTATTTGCATGTCCCCAACGAGGTCGGGGTATAAGGAGTTAGGGCTCGATCTGGTGGAACCTTTGCAAGATCAGCCTCGCAAACCCCGACGGACACCCATGGGGGACGAAAAGAAAGATGAGGGAGCAAGAGATCCTATCAAAATATTGCTCGAGGAGGCCCTCGAAAAACAAAGGAACGCAATGATGGATAACTTTGCCCATATCCTTCAACGGCTGCCCACCGGCGGTGCATCTGCATCCATCAGCCACTCTAGACGTGCGACTCCTTTTAAGGTACAAGTAAATTTTGACATTCCCTATTTGAGGGTCAAATAGATGCAGATGTCGTAGATAGATGGTTGAATCTATTAGAAGGATATTTCTCGGTTCATGACTTTTCCGACAAGGAGAAGATTATTTTTGCACTCCTCAAAGCTGCCCCCCATGTCAAGGACTGGTGGGAAACCCACTGTGAGAAAAAGGACGAGATAGAAACCTCTGTGTTCTCGGTCGTACCCACTTGGAATTCTTTCCGAGACGCCGTCAAGGAACAATACTATCCCGTGGGGAGCTTTGAAGACAAGTACATAAAATGGACCACGCTGCGGCAACAAAGGGATCAAGATGTGCATGAGCTGACAAATCTGTTCCATACCATGCGCACCAAGTTGGGTATCAAAGATTCAGAGAAACATCTGGTGCTAAAGTATCGCAGTTTTCTGCATAGATACATTCAGGAGGAAATGGAGTTCCTTGACATCTCCTCGCTTAGTACAGCATACCGGTATGCTGCCAAGATTGAGCAGAAATTCAAACAGAAGAAGCGAGACTTTGGATCTACGAATCAAAAGCAAGGGAAAGGTGCTCCCAAACCGCAGAACAAAGGACAAAGCCAAGGCATGGCGACTCAAGACAACCTGTCGAAGCCACAAGCAAAGAACAACACCGCAAAGCCAAAGAAGGACACGGGAAAGTGGTGTGAGTTCCATAAGAGCTCCACTCACAACACAAGTGAGTGTCGGGCCAAGCAGTCGCTAGTGGCCGAGATGAGGGCTTCTGAGTCAGATGCATGCTCTGACTCTGAATCAGAACCTGAGAAGGCGAATGAAAAATGGAAACAGATTATTGATGCGGAGCCCAACGCCACTGTTTCCACTGCAAAGATCCAAAAGGAGGAACCGGAAGATCCAGAGGAGGAGGAACGTCTCTTCCACTCCCATATGTGGGTAAAGGGCTCCCCGGTACAGTTCATTGTCGACAATGGGAGCCAAAAGAACCTCATTTCAGCAGACGCCGTGAAGCGGTTGGGCTTGCCGACCACAGCTCACCCACATCCATACACCATCGGGTGGCTTCACCAAGAACGAGATCTCCGCGTCAGCCAGCAGAGCCGCCTTCCCTATAGCATCAAGCCCTTCACGGATGAGGTATTATCTGACGTTGCTCCTATTGATGTTTCTGATGTATTATTAGGACAACCATACTTGTGGAAGCGTCATGCTGTGTATGAGTCGGCCTCGCGCTGTTATTGTTACTTTGGGAAATAAGTTGTACAGGATACCAGACGTACCACCTCCTGCCGCTATCTCTTTGGTTACTGCCAAAACAATGTAGTAAGCTCATTTCCCAAACCAGGAAATTTGTTTTCCTGATGATCCGCCCCCAGGGCAAGAAGAAGACTGTGGCCACAACCTCCAAACAAGGCTCCTCTGCACGAAAACAACAAACGGATAAGGTTGTGGAGGAGTGCGAGGACATCTCCACCTCTATCAGGTCAAGCACCCGATTGATCTAACCCCAAGTGCGCCGCTACCAAATGGACCGATCTATCGGCGCTCTGTTCTGGAGAACGATGAAATCAAGAGGCAGATTCAGGAGCTGCTACAGAAAGGTCACATCTGACCAAGTTCATCGCCCAGTGGGAGCCCGATCGTGTTGGTACAAAAGAAGGATGGGACGTGGAGACTCTGTATTGACTATCGGGCGCTGAACAAGATCACTGTCCGGAATAGGTACCCGATCCCACAGATTGATGACCTTCTGGACCAACTCAAAGGTGCAAAATATTTCAGCAAGATTGACTTGAAGTCGAGGTATCACCAGGTACCGATTAAACCCTCCGATGTGTGGAAGACTGCCTTCAAAGCCAAGGAAGGCATTTTCGAATGGCTGGTCATGCCTTTCAGGTTGACGAATGCTCCCGCAACCTTCATGAGGATGATGGACAACATCTTGCGGCCATTCACCAACTCATTTGTAGTGGTGTACTAGGATGACATTCTGATCTTCAGCCAGACTTGGGAAGAGCACCTTCACCACATCCGACAAGTCCTCCAAACACTGTGGCAACACAAGTTGTGTGCCAATCTGGAGAAGTGCACTTTTGGCATGACCCAGGTTCAATATCTGGGATACATTATTTATGAAAGGGGGTGCATGTGGATCCAGCCAAGATCCAAGTCATTCGGGATCGCTGCACCCCCAACTACTATAACAGAGCTTCAGCCTTCCGGGTCTTCATGACTCTACCGAGGTTCGTGTTGGGATTCTTTCATATCACTTGGCCCTTAAGTCAAGTCACCAAAGGAGGACCGAAAGAAAAATTACTTTGGCTCGAATCTCAAGAGAAGGCATTTGTATAATTGAAACATCGTCCCTACTCTTCCCTAGTGGTCACATTACCAGACCTATAAAAACCACTTGAGATCGAGACATATGCCTCTGACTATGTTATTAAAGGGCTTTACCAACAGACATCCAGTATAATGCATGAGACATTGTCTGACATTGTTCAAAAGTATCCCACTTAAGACAAAAAAATGTATTCCATTGTGAAAGCTTGTCGAAAATGGAAGCATTACATTTTGGGGAAGGAAACAATCATCCACACATACCACCGGCCCCTGCAGTTCATACAGACAGAAGGGAAGTTGCAGAATGATCACCATCAAAAGTGGTCCACATACCTGCAACAGTTTCATTTGAACATCAAGTACAAGAATGGTAGCACAAATAATGTTGCAGACTGCCTCAACCAACCACCGATCATGGTGCTCACCACCATTCTCAACTCTTGTGGGCATGAGACTTGATTGGCCGCTTTCCAGTGAGAGTGACCCGTAATCGGCCACACTTACAAGGCACTCTTGGTGGGTACGCAAGTTCCAAATTTTCACCTCCAAGATGCACTTTTATGTCACATGGGACACCTTTGTGTTCCTTCATACGAGCATGCCAACATGATATGGGAAGCACACTACATTAATTGTGCTAGCATTTCTGGGTCGAGTAGAAAACAAATAGGCAATCTGTGTAATATTTACCGTCGAACCTTCGAAAGGATTTCGAGTAGCACATCAAATCCTGCACTGCTTGTGCCATTACCAAACCGACCATCAAGAAGCAAGGCCTATATACTCCGCTACCTACCCCTAGTTGACCTTGGGAATCCATCTCCATGGATTACATGTCGGGCTTTCCTTCTACTAAGTAGGGAAATGACTGTGTTTTAGTGGTCGTCAACAGATTCTCGAAGATGGCCATTATGGCGGCCTGCAAGAAGAATATCACAGCAGAAGCCACTGCTAGACTCTTCTTTGAACGAGCAGTGAATGCAATTTCGGGATCCCACAACATCTATCAGACGGATAGTAGATTCCTCAGCACATTTTGGTCTAGCCTCTGGTCAATGTTGGATACCAAGCTCACCAAGTCCACGGCTTTCCATCCCTAAACAGATGGCCAGACAGAGGTCATCAATAGAATGATTGTACACATTCTGTGCATGTACAATTCAAAGCATCCACGCACATGGGATGAGAGCCTCCCCTATGTACAACATATTTATAATCAGGCTCTCCACAGTTCAATCGGCCATAGCCCCTTTCAGGTGGGCTTGGGATTCCAGCCACTATGTCCCATTGACGTAGCCATGCCATTTGCAGCTGCTCAGGCCAATTCAGCTCATTAGCAGGTTATACTGGTTTGTATAGAGCTTCATCGAGCGATTCACATATTCACCAACAAAGTTCATGATATATTGATAGAGCCAATTCCAAGTACAAGCAACGCCATGATCAACACCGGCATACATAACCTGTGTATACAAAGTATACACATTTCTAATACGCCTCTCATTAGCCTCACCGCAAGCTTCGCCCGCTTCGATACGGGTTGTACACCATCATTAAGGCTGTAGGGAACAATGCCTTTGAGCTCAATATTCCACCATTCCTTGGTCTGCACCCAGTCTTCAATGTGGATCGCCTTCGTCCTTACTTCCCACCTCTACTGGACACCTCAGACATTGTAGAACAACTCACACCAACAGAGTTAAACCCAGACTACATGGAACAGTGCCACCAAAGACATATCATGGACATGAAATTAAAGAGCACTCGCAACAAAATATCCAACCGTCTCGGTTGTCAAAGCCGGCCAACTCCCCGCACCAAGGCAAGTGGTTCACTTGGGGACCAAGTTCAATGAAGTTTCCTCATCTCATGGAGGAACTCAACGCAATGGGACCATTGCTTTCTTAAGGGGGAGAACATAGCAGGTGGTATATTGCATACCCGCCTATTCCACTGGGGCTCCACCATTGTCTTCTTTAGTTTTTCGCTGCACAACTTATTTAGCGCTTTTCGGTCCCGAACTTCCTGGAGTCACGAGGCCCTAAACGACGTTTGGGCATCGCGCCCAACGACAGTATCTCTCGTTTTCAAAATGACATTTGTAAAAAGTTTAGTTCTCCGATAGATCTTTCTAATGATGTATCATGTGCGTCAAACTGAGATAAGCAAGATGCCAAAGTTACGCCCCTGGGAAGTTGAAACACCAATTTACCCAAACAGGGCCCATAGTTTTGGCGCTTCATCTCCTAGGGTTAGGTTTTTAGATGTTTAGAGTTCTCCATTGTTTCTCAATAATAAATAGGCCCTCGAGCCTCATTGTAACTCAGTTCAGAGGCCTGTAGCCGCCACATCTCTTCTCAGAGATAGCTACCAGCGCCCCAGCTAGTTTATTTCCGTTCTTTCTGTAAGCAAATTTTAGTTCTTTGATATTAATGAAATGAAGTGTTATTTCCACTGCATCTCTATATTTATGGTTATGTGTTTATTCTGTTGCGTTCCTGCATAAATCCGGATCAGTTGTGAGCTCTTCCTCTGGCCAACGGCAACCATCCTATTGTTGTTGTGTTTTCCACCTCAACCCGATGGCTTAGACCTGGGCATCAAGCTTTCCTGTCGAGGTGAACGCTTCGGGGTAAGCCTTACGGGCCAACTGTACTATGGGCTCCACTTTCTCCCATCCACTCTAATGGCAGTTCTTTTTTGTTTCCATTATGGCTTCCACATGAGTCCAAAGCTCTCGCTTAGAGGCTTTTCCATTTCTCCTCTGCTGCATTTGGCATTTATCCATCTTTGGTTAAGCGCTAAAGACTCCACCAAATTTATTTAACTCTGTTATGATAGCCTTAGGGTCATAGAGCTTTGACCAGTACTAACTTTCAATCCAGGAAATCATTTTGGGACTTTCGTATACCGTTGGAAAGATATTTCAGAGCTCTATCCAACTGGATGGCTTACACCTTTACCTAAGTTGATATGGGGCTCCGGAATTTTCTCTAAAGCCTTTGGACCTTTTTGTTTTCCATTTTGTCATGATGCTCCATCCTTGACACCGGTGCTGCCTCTTGGTTGTTATGAAGACGTGTCTCCATCACCCTATTGCCATTAATCACAACATATTTCAATAGAGGGAAGTTATGTGTGGCATCAATTTATGGAGTATCATTTGCATGACATCCAAATGTGAATTGAGTTGCCAACAATCATTGTCATAATCTTACCAGTGACTTACATGCCTTCCAATAAACACACGTCATTCAAAAGAGAGGGAAAAAACAATTATTACTTTTGGTTCTCTACAAAATATTTTAGTTGTATTAATTAAGAAAATATGTGTGGTCTATTTTGGAATAAGTTTTCAAAATTTTTAATTTTCTTATATAAAGTTGTATAGATGGTTTAGATTTAATAATCTGATAATATTCATCATCATATACGCAATCTAATGGATGAAATCAAAGGTTTCCGAACTATTTTTCCTTCTCAAAACTTATTTGATGTGTTTGTGTCCCCAACTCTATACTCACATTACAAATTCTAAGTTTTACATAAATGGCTAAATGATACATAAGCATTTTGATGGCTTTCGGGGTAGTACGAGCTATATAAAAAAATTCATAGCTTTCACTTATTAACCTACATTGACAATACTTTACTTTTGTATACTATAACCATCACCTTAATGAATATTTACTCATGTTTTTTGAGAAAAAATTTGAAGGATGGAAATTTATCTTAAAGTTTAGTAACTTTGGCGAATCTTCCTAGTCGTTAATAAGCAAACTATTAAATGTTTGGTTATATTTTTGCAAAAAAAATCAAGTTTTTAATAATTTTATATAGTATCTATAAAAATTTGATGATTTTAAAATTAAAAAAATATATATATTTTATAAAATTTGAACTAACCATTTTTAAAAATAATAAAAATTGACTTTTTTTTAAGTATAGAAAATTAATCTATCTCAAAATATTAATTATTAAAATTTTCCATAAATTTCTTTCATCCTTTTATTATTTAAATTTTTATAAACATAATTTAATTATATATTTATTTACAATAGTTACACATTGTTAATCTCTTTGACACTTATAACTTACATTTGCATGGATTAAAATCATTAATATATATTATAAATAGGAATTTCTTCCATTGCTTTAATATGAAATTGCAATCCTTAATATGATGAGATTTTTGGAATATCTAATTTTAATTTAGGTAGATAAGGTATTATAAATATGAAGTTGCCATCCATTGCTTTAATATGAAGTTGCCAATCCTTAATATGAGATGATTTTGGAATATCTAATTTTATATGAATTTAGGTAGATAAGGCTCTATTGATTGCTTTAAAATTAAACATATTCCATCCATTCTTCAAGAACATATTCCATCCATTCTTCATCACGTCTTGATGTGGGGAAACTGGATCAGGTTTTGCATGCAAGAGGTCAAGTTATTTTGTATCATTCCATCTTATTAGTTAAATATTTGATTTGATTAATTTTATCTTCAAAAGAGTAAATATCTTTTTAAAAAATATAATATGAAAATTTTAAATTAGAAAATGAAAATTCAACACCCTCCTCGCCATAATATAATAATATATTTTCGTAACAAACACAGAAAAATTCCAATGTTGGTTGCCGGTCTTGAAAGCTTTATACAAAATATATTAACATGCGGTGGTGACTAGGCGGGCAATATTCAGACAACTCAAATGCTTCAAAACTCTGTAATCTTTCTTCAAAAATATGGCCATCTAATCTGCTGATGTGTCACGTGCCTACTTATCCTCAAGGGCGCACGTGCACCACGTCATCTGTTATTGACAAGTAGCTGCGAGATCCTTTGTGCAGACTCATCGATATCATCAAATACGTCACCGGTGGAGGATACGTGTAACACCTGCCACATGAGAAAAGCACTTTTGATTGGACAGTGATCTTTCCATGTCAGCAAACCCGAAACGAAATAAAATAAAAGACTGCTTCTTTGGTAGATATTTTTCTCGTATTCAACTTTTTATACATTTGTAGGTGAATTAGTCACTTGCAACAAATCATTTATCCAAATTTCATTTTTATTATTATGTAAAATGTATAAGGCTTTTTTGTTTATGGGATAAGGGATTTATTTTGCGTAATGATTTCACTGCTAAGTCTATAAAGGCATACATACTCTATCTCTCTGGTTTTGAACCTATGACTTCTTAGGAGGAAACACATGCTCTTAACCATGTGACAAAGAAGAAAGAGAACTAATATAAATTAATATAATTATATAAATTAAATAACTAACCACATTTGCATGAAGCAAATGTCTCTAGGGTCCGCTATTGAACAATACTTGTTGATCAAATCTGTTGAGGCCATTGATCAAATGAAACCAATGGCATGTCTAATTATTCCACAAAGATCTAGCATCCTTGTAGACATATAAATCATGAGCAATGGTGGCAAGGTTAACTGACTCCGTCATTACATTGGGTTGGCCATTGAAGTCTTGGAGGAAATCGATCAGAAATTTCTCCGAGAGACACCATTCGAAATCGCTAAGACCGAGATTGTGGCAAGTGATGGAGCAACAATGTCGAGGATTATTTATGTCTCAAGCTCTTTCTCTCAAGAGTTTAAAAGGATGCACACCAACTAAAGCTCTGAGATCCAAGATCCAAGAACGTGAGTTGATAGGAATCCATGCACGTAAGTCGACAGGGAAAGAATCTCTATAGCGGAGATTGAATCTATCTTGGAAGATTGGGAAGGAGGCCTTTCACGCTTGGAGTTCAAATCAACGAGAGCCGAGATTTAATATGGTGGTCATGAGGGTCAGGGTACATAGGGCATGCTTCTTTACATTGGTGTTAAAGTCGACTAACCACATGGAAAATGTTTATAAGATTAATTCGAAAGAGTTTTAGGAAATGGCTCTCCCTTAGTGCCCGTCATTTAAAGCTTGGTTCTCATGGCTATTATTATGAAGAGTGCTTGGACTTTGTCATTTTGGGCAATGCCCACATGAAAGGAATTAGGGTTTAATGGCTTACTACCACTGTTGCATACCAGAACAAATAAATTGGGCCATGACTCACAGGTCTCAGGATCAAACCAAAAAAATAAAACTCGATATTTCTTTTGATCCATCTAATATATTCGAAAAAAAAATAGAGACATGGACCCCTGCTCTGCTGAGACTCATTAAACTGGTTGCCAAGATGGATTATCTCTCAGGTATCAACCCTAATCCAACCAATAATAAAAATGTAGGTGTTATAAGGGCGTTTATAATACTCCTTGCATGATAGAAATAGAAATTCTTGAGTGACGTGGCAAGTTTGATTAATGATTATGAAAAAAAAAACACCTTGAAAGATTGTGTTCACATGGTAGAACATAATGTGTTACCTATCTACATTATTCTTGTTGTGCACATGTACTTGGTCTTGACCGCAAATGGTACCGAGTAGGACAAGACTAGCCTTGGTACAACTTCCTATGCAATGTGATATGAACAACACCAACATCTCGACATCACTCAACCACCCCATGTAGGACTCAAACCCCTAAGCTAACAATTATTTCTGACGGATCCAATAAAATTGTAGAAAAATACATAATAATAAATATATATATATATATATAAGCCTACACCTAAGGTTAACTTCACATCACTCTACCACCCCATGTGGGACTCAAACCCGTAAGCTAACAATTATTTCTGACGGATCCAATAAAATTGCAGAAAAATATTAAAAAAAAACCTACACCTAAGGTTAACTTCAGTGCGAGAGAAAAAAAAATATTAATAAACATCAACATCAAAAGGAGAATGGAGAGAAAAATGGCTTGCTTTAGGGTTCCAAGAGATTGTTCATTGTGTGCTTACTACATCTTTGAGTTGTTAATTGGGAGTTTCGCAACAGTTCGAAGGAAAGATTGGTTCCTTCATTGTCCCATATGTTTCCGTGTTTTGTCCAAGAGGCTGACGTAGGCTTATAAAATCTATACATGCAATGTCGAAAATCAACGTGATGAATTGACAAATTAAAGTATTTTCACGTACGTACCCTCTCCTTCCCATCTTTGATTTATATCTTATGTTGAGTTGAGTTGCATGGGCCATGGTGCCGTTGGTGGCGACACATTAGGGCCCACAAAAAAAATATGTTACGTCCTCAGGGCCCACGGGTATGCATAGTGTGTGCCTCAAACTTTGTAGGAGGAGAAAAAATTTCAGATTACGTTAAAAAATTTGGGTGGGAAATCCTATCTCATCTAGGCCAGATGCCTATATACTCTCTATAATTTGGTCTCCTTTAAGGAAAGATGGGGTATGCTTGTAACTTGCCAATGCCTATAGCCTATAGTATGAAGGGAAGGTGCTTCAACATACATCACAATAAGAACTTTGTTTTGATTCTAAATTCAAGGTTGAGCGAAGGTGTTCCAAGAACTAGTGTTACATGTTACATGTTTTAGGAGTTCAAATGGTCCATCTACATTCTTTAAAGATGTAGTGAAAGGGAAGCTACTTCTGAATTAACAGAATCAAAATATTTTCGACCTTGATCAAATGGATCATCCACCTACCATGGAAGTTAACTTTTTAGCGATAAACACCATGTTCATAGTTTTTCAAACAAAGACGGTTATCTACAAGTTTAATGCCTTCTGGCCCAAACAGATGCTTTCGCTGAGTGGGATTTTGGTACTTGGACCCCACGACATATATTTGTGCTCCAAATGATTCTTCATTGTCCAATTTGAAATACAAAAAGACTTGGATTTTGCTTTCAATGAAGGACCATGGTTTTGGGGTAGCGTTGGGCTCTTTATTACTCCATGGTTTCCAGATTTCGATGCAACAAATATGGTAGTCACGACCTTAGGCTCCCAAATCTCTCACTTCCTTTTTGGCACCATGAGGTCTTGGAGGGCATAGTAAACACTCTCGGCAAGTTCAAAAAAAGGGGCATCAAAAGCACAGAGAAAGGTATTTTCACTTTCGCCAGGATCTTTGCAGAGGTAGACCTTAGCAAAGGTCTACGAAATCACATAATATTGCAACATAAAAACTTTCGGTGGTACCAAGCTTTAGACTATGAGAATATGGCATTATGATGTCGTTTATGCTTTCAAACTAGGCACTTAAAAAATGAATGCCAATAGGTAAAAAAGTATCCAAAAAGGAAAAACACACAAAATCCAAAAGGGTGCCAATGTACCGCCACACTTATCTCTAAAGTAGCAAAAGAAGAAAATTTGAAGAATCTGGTAAGAGACGATGGGGGCATTATGGATCAGAATGAAAATGCTTCTCAACATCAAGGAGGGACAATTATAGCATATATTTAGGAGTGTAATAAGTAGATAAACATGAGTCTCAAAGAGTATGGTAAATTGGGCATAAAGCGTGTCCATGTATCAGAAAGTTCAGATTCAGACAAGGAGCATCCTATAGTGTTATCCGAGAGCAACTTGGCTCTGGTTCCAATGGACCTCAAATTTGGGGATTGACAACCGTTCATAAAAAAGAAAGGGAAGATATATAATTTCTACAACACTTGATCTTCCTGTTTGTAAAATATTTAATTCTTATTGTTTTTTTCATTTCTTGCTTTTCTTCAAGGCCACTATGGCAACCCTTTTTAAATGCTCCCAAGCATATGTAATGTAACTTTTTGCCACACAAAGATCTGGGTAGATTCTTGAGGAATGCACATTTTATGTGTATATATACAAAATGTATTTTCTTTTCAATCATGAATGAAAGTATGAGTTTCTTTTCGCAGGAAAAAAACTATAAACATCAACACACTTATCATGTGATACATTTTACATTCCGAGAGTAAAAAATATAAAAATAATTAAATTTAAATGTAAATTATTAATTATAAAAAAAGTAATATCCGACTTAATTATATATAAACACTTTAAGTCATATATTAATTCTTTTTATAAATAATAATAATAATAATAATATTTGTGTTACTTTATAAACTTTTTAAGGGCTTACAATATACTCTAAAACCACTTTTGCTTGGTTAAGAGCTCGTCTTCTTAGGAAGTAAGGAAATTAGTTAACGACCCAAGACCCAGAGGCATCTAGATAAAGAGTGATAGCTTTCCCCCTTACGGACCACTAGCGAATAATTCTAAGTGGCATGGTATTCCTTGAATAACAATGATGAGTCAGCTTGCATTTGTGGATAATAGCCAGTGATGGTTGTCCCCATTGTTGGTTTGACAAATTATTTATGATAGGTTTTCCCACTATGTTAAAAAAAAGAAAAAAATGGCAATGTGGAATGTATCATGAGTTAAGTGTGCTAATGTCTATAGCACTACTAGCCATTTAATTTATAAAATTTTATGACTATGCTAGTTATGTTGATAGACGTGCCCATTTTGGAATAGAGCTTCGATAATTTTAATTTAATCATCAATAATTATTAGGAGAATGATGGGGATTTAACCTCCACCTAATATTTTAAAATATTCTTAGTAGTAGTCACAAATCAAAGGTCTAGAATTATCTCAAAAAAAGTTACATGTGTTTTACCCTTTTATTAAATTGATTAATTAAAAAAAATGTCATATGAATAAGTGTCATATGAAATGAGTATGGTCTTTTGGCCATGTGGTATTGATAAGCCATGGTATTAGCGCATAATATTGTCACAAAGCTTATTTGTAAGTTAAGAATATCAATGATAATTATTATTAATAATTAAAAAAAAAATTATTGTATAAGATAAGCATCTATACATGTAACAAGATTCTTAATCATGAAGATTTAGTTAATTTTTATGATTTTTATTTTTAGTCTTGACAATGTAAAATGTATTATAAAGTAATTATTTTGATGTTTCTCATAAATTAATGCTAACCATTTAATTTATATGACTATACTAATTAAATTAAAAAACAACCCATTTAATTTAATGACATCACTACCATTTCTACTCTCCATGAATAAGTGATGCTTAACATTTAACATAAGCCTCTTGTGAAAAACATTTAACATAAGCCAAAACAATGTGATTAGATTGTTTCATTATCATACATGAAAAGTAATTGTATAATTTAGTTAAACAATTTTTTTGGATAAACCTAAAAATGATGACATAGTGGAAATATTGTTATGAAAATACCTTATGTCTATATATCCATGTGAGAGATCCTTCATTCCATTATGTAATACATAGTTTCAACATTTATGTTAGGTGTAAGGGATATGCATTCAATCATATTCATCCAAATTTTATACCTAACCTTATTGTTTTTTTACATGTTAAGTTAAACAAAATTAATCATAAGGTATATGCATTTCACCTATTTTTTTACCTAATCTTAATCTTATCTCTTTTTTTACATGTTAAATGAGATAAATTAAACAATTTAACATTTAGGGAATCTCTCTAGTAAACAAAGGGATCCTCAGCATCAAAATTGTAAACAACATAAATGTTTAATACAAGTAACAAGCATCATTCTTGCCTTAATTACTTATATAAATATTAAATTGTTTTCTATTTGATATCAATATACCTCGAAAATGTGACCACTTTTGTTCTTCAACAAATATTGGTTTAGGTCTTGAATTTATAAATAAGGTATTCATATTATCAAATTAATATTTATTTATTCTCAATCATGCATTATTGGATTGGTAAAAGCGGGGCATTATTAATGTTGGCATTGGAATTGAAGTATCTATAATAATATGTATGTGCTTATGCTCGTTAACCATATGTAAGTACTTAGTATTTCAATTGGGTTTATGTGCAAATCATGGACATCTTTAGTGGAATAAATACCCCTTGCCCATAACTTCTTAACCAAAAGATTCTAATTGGAATGTTGGAATGTTGTTAGTAGTACTTACTCCTAACAGGAGGAGTTAGATGTGTTATCCAAATCTTAATAAGGGTAAATCAATTAACAACAAAAAAATATGTGTTTATCACTTTATAAGATTGAGTTAAAATCATTTAATAGTCGTTTTCATTGAAAAATTGGTAGTCAATGCATAATCATGATTAAAGCATAGCAATGGCTACTTTAGTCCTATCAAGTACACATTATGCCCCTACCACTTGTGGACAAATGTATAGGTAATTAAGCAAAGTGTTAAAGAGTGTTTGACCATTAATTGTGTCCACAATCTACAAGAAGGAGAAAATGATTGCATTGATGTTTATAACTATCCTATTATGAATTTTTTGGTGTGAAAATTGTATGGCATTGGGAACCACCAACAAGGTTAGGGAATATAATTGTTAGTTCCAATATTCTCAATTGATGATGGGAGATGCGTCAATACTACTGTGATCATGAATAAGTATTGTTATAAGCTAATGGCGTGACACAACAAGTTGGTAGGGAGTGAGTGCATACATACTTATGCAATTTTTCAGAATATGTAGCAATGAGGTGTCATCCACAACCACCAACACCATCTACATTTCTTGAGGAAATCATTTCCATCCCCTTAGGTTGACAAGGAGATTAAACATGTAGGTAAGTTGATTAAATCGCCCTTCTCAAGAGGTCTTGAGTTCACGTCCAAATGTTGGTAGTTTCATATAGTCATTCCAGCTTGGGTTTTACTTAGCAAAGTGATCACTCCATAATGTAACAAGAAGACCTTGGATTTATAGAAAAGTAAGTCCCCCTAAGTCACCATTATTCAATCATCCATGGCAGGCCAAGGGATAGTAGACCGAGTTATAAGGGGATATCAAACCTATATTTGGAGAAAAAGGTCAAATTTAGGGTTCTTCTAAGACTATTATGTGCCTCCATATTGATGATAATACACATAATCTCAAGCAATTGAGAGGGGCTCCATGTAGAGAAACACCACTATTACACTCTCATATAAGTCAAATTTAGAGTTCTTTAGTGATTACCGCACTCTCCTATTAGCCATATGAGGCATAATCTCAAATAGGGTCAGTGATTGGTGAAGCAACTATGATAGTAGTGTAAAGTGTGGGGCAAGATGAGATATCAACATAAGTTTAATTTTTTAGGGATATTAGCTATAAGATGCATAAGCTGGAGGAGAAGGGACAAAAGTATTTGATGTATCCTCATAGGGAGTAGATTTAATGTGTCCTCACAAGTAGTTGATAGTGTGATATTTTCAACCATTCTATTTTATTTCTATTTTTATTTTTGTCATTGAAATTGGTAACTTGTTAGAGTGAGTTAGGCGAGACTTGCGATTAAAACAACTAGTTTCCATTATAACCCAAGAGTATATCAATTAACTCGCAAGCCAAATATACCAATAATTTATGACTTTAAAAAGACTCGGATATCTTGAGTCACCTTAGGGGCCTTTATCCTAAGTGGTGTCTACCCTTTTAGCCTTATCACATCGAGCCAAGTCTCGAAAACTTTGAATCCTTCCATAAGTCATTATTGCAACTACTCCAATACTCTTCTAACTTCAAATATCTCGAGTCACCCTAGGGGCCTTTATCCCAAGTGGTGTCTACCCTTCTAGCCTTATCACATTGGGTCAAGTTTCAAAAACTTTGAATCCTTCCATGAGTTGTTGTTGCAACTACTCCAACACTCTTCTAACCCACTTTATATATTTGTCCTTGGGGAATGTTGTAACTAGTAAGATGAAACCACACGTCCATCATTATAATCATTTTAGTTCAAAATCACATCTTAAGAAAACATTAAATTGAAAAATGAGACCTCAAAATCTGCCTCCACTATAATTATGTCTATAGACATTTCCCCTATTGGAAAGTGGCAAAATAATCTCTCTTCTAATCATAAATCTCAATCTTGTATTCAAGAATAAAAGATATTGATATGTTTTCATCGTCTCCTCTACAATAACGAATGAAATTTTTAATATTAACTTTCATGCATCTCTAAATCTAAAGGTTTATCATTACAAAACTTATTTACTTATTCACATTTACCTAATACTATTATTACTATTATTGAAATACCATATCATAAACATAAACCTACCAATAACAAGGTAACATGCTTTTATAAAATGAATCATGGGTTCATGAGCTTATGCATGTGGACTTACAAACGTACTATGAATTTAGTCTCTTCACTATAAATTCCATTGGCAGGAATTGGCACGCTCGCAAATTTTCTTGCTTATCATTATATATAACAGTAAGCACAACTATATGTTATCTCCCACAAACCTAACCACACCCTTAGGTTCTCTTGTTGGTCCTCACTTAGCATAACGTGTAAATTTCTCTTAAGCCAACGTGGTGGTGATTCGGCAGGCAAATCAAATGTTTCAAAACATTTCAAAATGGAGTTGTATACTGATGCAACATAATAGTTTGGATGACGGTTTTTTGTCAGAATTTGGTAAAAACAAATTCAAAAAATCAATTAGTTGGAGTGTTTGAATTACATTTTTGATAATGGAAATAGATTCAACACCATCAAAAACCCTAAAAACACCCAAAGTACTAAAATTTATTGTAACCCAAATTTTCAAAAATCTTTGCTAATTTTTTTTATAATCTTACCCTAATTTCTAAATTATTTTATAAGTTTTTTTATACTACAACCTTATTCTTGCTTTAAAGAATATCACCATCTGATAAGCTGACGTGTGACATGGCAACTTACCCTTGGAAGATATTTTAATCACCTCCGAAAACAATTTAATATATATTTATTTATTGCAAGTGAAATGCTTCAAAACTTTGAATTCTTCGTTCAAAAATATCGCTATCTGATAAGCTGACGTGTCACATGGCAACTTAGCCTTTGGGAGATATTTTCATCGCGTGCGACAACAATTTAATATATATTAATGAGCCAATTTATAATTTAATATATTTATTTATTTATTTATTTGAAAGTTGTTGGAAGGTACTCACGGCAGTGGGAAAAAGCGGGAGGAAGCTAACCGGGCCCACCGCCTCAGCTTTTGGAAGCACGCAAAAATCTTGGAGACTCCGACAGCCGAAAGATTCTAACGGCCTCGTAATATGTGTGAATTATGTGATAAATAATCATTCCGCATGGGGTTCATTGTGACATGTAAAGTATGTGATAAACAAAACAATGATTTCATGGGAGGTTTTGAATGTTGTATAATGGAAAAGGATTTTCTACACATAATTGGATTGTATATATGGGTTGTAGTTAAATATAGGGTGGAAATGGTTATTTTTATTATTATTATTTTTTTTTAATTTTAATTAAAATTTCATAAATATTTTTAAAAATTTGAATTTAAATTGTCTAATTTGTATAATTGGAGTGTTTCAAGAGTTTTTCAGAGTTTTGAATATATTTATGTATTCAAAACTGTATTTTTAAATAACAAAATTTTTTGAAATTGTATTGCTGAATTTTGGTGAATTCTAATGAAAAAAACTATTTCGTCTTTAAGTTAGACTATATATATATATATATATATATATATATTAAAAGAAAATATCTTTGAAGTTTTTGTTGATGTTTATTACCAATATTACATGATCATTCACTTTATTAATGAGTTCATCTTCATGGAAAGACTTCTTCCCTTTCTTTGGAGGTTTTTAGTTTTTTTTGATGTGAATATCATAATGTTTATATTAGGATTTAAATTCTAGTCAATAGAGAATAAAACATTGAACTTAATCTATGATTATATTTTTCTAAGTTATAAGGATTTCATTAATTTTGATATTCTTTATTTTTGTTTTCATCATTTTTCTATCTTCAATGAGCCATATAAATCTTTTTATTGACTTTTGTTATTGTTTGATGCATTTTTTTTAAATAATGACAAATTTTGAATATGTTAGCATAGATACCATTACCCAATTGAATTTAACAAAATCTACTACATTTAATATGAATTTGTATTTGTGTAAAAGGCACACTTCATGAAAATTGAATGTAAGGATGAACAACATTTTAGGAAAATTAGAATGGACATTTTGTGGAAGTTGTGAAATTGGGGATTAGGCTAATAAAAAGATTATAAAAGGATAAAGAAGATAAATGGAAAACAATGATGTTATATGCCCCTTCAATTGCTCTTAAAATATTATGTATATTTTTAAATTAAATTATAATATTTTCTAAAAATCAACTATGATACATTAATTACCTTTAATCTTTGCATGCAACCACCAATAAAAGCCACTTTTTTTCATGCATTCTCTTTGATGTCAACTCAATCAATTTAAAATTTGGTTCAATATGATGTTGACATCATTATTTTTATCAATTGAGTGCATTATTGGTTGAGTCTTCTAATATGGTAGTTAGGCATTTTCAACATTTCACATAATCACTTTCTCATTTTTGGACAAAAAATAACAATGATAAGATTAGAGAAATGCATGTACACATTTCACTCATTTTTGGAGGAGAAATAACAATGATAAGATTTAGAGAACTACACAATGCTTTATTTTATCGTTGTTTGTAGTGATGTGAATACCTTCTTGAATTTGATTTGATATTTTTATTCAGAATTCATATCCAAAATTGTTGTGTCCATTCACTTTGTGAAAATATGTAAAGTGGTCATCATCTAAAATGTTGAAAAAACAAAGTAGCATGAATAATTTCCCCAAAATAATTGCATACATCAAAAATGCCATTTTCAACACACTAAACACTCTGGAAAAAAATTTGGCGTTTTGAAAGTAGATTCATGATTCTTGTTTGTTTTTTCTTTGAAATAATGTTATGATGCATTTTTGTTATTTCTTTTTATTGAAATAGTAAGTACTAATGGAATAAAAACCCATTTTAGACATATGTTATATAAGTTAGAACATAATCCTATCATAAAAGCATGTCATTACAATAATAATTTGTGTTGCAAAGCGTAAACAATAATTATAAGTTATGGAAGGCCCATAAAACATAACATCAACATTGCTAATGCTTTTAGTGCCAAAGAAAAAGAGAATACTACCACTTCAACCCCCACCTCCTTATATGGAACTGTGTCTTTAATGATATGGCTACTCATTTCAACCTTCCTTATAAGAAAGAAAGAAAGAAAGTATTTTTAACATCCATGAGGCTAAAAATAGCCTATGGGACTCATATAAGTGAGACAATTAACATAAGAAAAGGACTCATAAGATTAGATTGTTTGAGTATTATATGTGAAGAGCAATTGCATCGTTTGGATAAACATCTAATAAAATTTTTATCTTTTCCTAGTGTCATTTTTCCTTGTTGAACAAAAATTTAGATACACCTAAAAATGAAAGACACCTTGGAGATATTTATATGTAAATACCTTTAATCATGTATTCGTTTGAGAAGTCCTTCATTCATGTTAGGTCTCAGATATTCAACCAAAATTTGTACCTAGCCTTGTCTCTTTTTAACATATTAAGTTAGATGAAACTAATCATAATGAAAATGGAAACTTAGTAGACAATTTAATATTCAAGAAATCATGCTAGCAAATAAAAACCTCGTTAGCATGAAATATATAACAAAACATAAATGTTTAATATAATAAACAATTGTATTTCTTTTCATGATCACTTATATAGGTCTTACATTTCCTCCTATTTAATATCAATATATCTAGGAAATGTGAACTCCTTTATTCTTCAAAAAATATTGGTATAAGTAGCATCCATGTATTTATGACCTTTGAATTTATGCACAAGGCATTTATATTGTAAAATAAATATTTATTTATTGTCAATTACGCGTTGTTAGGTTGGTAAAAACAAAGCATTGTAAATGTTGTCATTGGAATTCAAATATCTCTAACAATATGTGTTTGCTTATGTTTCTTAGTTGTATGTAAGTACTTGTGACCAAATTGGGGATATGTGCAAATCATGGAAATATTTCGAGGAATGGATACCTTTCACCCATAAATTATTAGCTAGAAGATTCTAATCAGAATGTTGTTGGAAACACTTACTCATAAGTGGAGTTAGATGTGTCGTCCACATCCCAATAAGTGGAAGCTAATCACCAAAAACAAAATTTATATTTATTTATTAATTTGTAAAATCGAGTTAAAATACCATCTAATAGTTGCTTTCAATAAAATATTGATTGTAAAAGTATGATGATGATCAAACAATTTAGTTCTTACTTGATAGTGTTAAGTGCACACTATGCACCCACCACTTGTGCACAAATGTATAGGGGATCAAGGAGATGTGCCAAAGAGAGTTTGACCATCAATGTTGTGACAATCTATAAGAAGAATAAAGCAACAACATTTGTGTTTACAACTATTTTATTGTGAAAGTTGTACAACATTGGGAACCACTAACAAGGGTAGGGCATATACTTGCTCCTTATAGCATTCTTAGTTGTCGATGGGAAGTGCATTAACACTAACATGATCAAGAATAAGTGTTATTAAAAGCTAATGGCATGACATATTTGACATTATCTAGGAGACATTGATATTACAAGTGTAATGATTGAAATACACCCTTTACTACGAAATATTATTAAAACATGATGAATTGAGGCACAAAGTCTACACTATAAGTGTATGTGTAATTTGCAAGGAATAATTATCAACTCCGTAAATTTGATAAATTATTTTGTGTAGTAAGTAGATGACAAAACCCTTAGAAAATTTGTCTCATTACTATCTTCTAATAAAATATCAATTTTAAAAATTATAATTTTTCCTTTTTTTTTTCTAATAAAATATCAATTTTAAAAATTATTACTATTATTATTATTATTTAATATAATTAAATAGATTGAAAAGTTTAAACAGTAGTTTTTGTCACCACAACGACATATGTAAAACAACTATGCATCATAACTTAGTCTCTATTAGATAACTTTGACATAAAATTGCATGTTGCTATGTTTGTTATCTAAAACTGGTACTTATAACCATAACAAGTTGGAAGGTAGAGTTTGCAAAAGGACAAGAGTGTTGCATTTAATTTTGTTCAATTTTTTATCAAAAAATGAAATTTTGTAAGAAATACAATCAAGTTAACAAACCCACTGAATGCTTAAATGAGTTGCGTGGTAGGACAAGAGTGTTGCATTTTATTTTGTTGTTCCAATTCTTTTGAAAAAATGAGAATTTATAAGAAATACGATCAGGTTACCAAACTCATTGAATGCTCAACTTAGTTTTGTGGTAGTGACTATGTACATGTAATATATTTGGTTATTACTGAGACTTTTTCAATTCAATCAAACAAAAACTAGAAATTTAATAAATTAAATTTACAAATAAACAAAACAACTTCAATCCAAATTAACACAAATTAAATGGAATTTATAAAGAGAGGAATTTGTCTTATTTTATATGAACACTGAGTTCCACTGAAACTATGCCAAAATAATAAAACTAGGGAAAACATGCTAGTTCAACATTATTTCTTTATCAAGGTCGTGAAACATTTAATTTTAGAATAAAATTAGGTTGAATGTGTTAACCATGTGTGTGTGTAAACAAAGTAATGCACATAGTAATAAAATCACAAGGAATGAAACTTCATTGGCATGTCAAGTGATTTATTCGTTGTTTTATAATGCAAGTTTGTAAAACATTAAAGCAAGGGTGGTATTAAACTAGAATGAAATATAATAAGTGGACACCAAAACCTATAGGCATTAGTAAACTTCTAAACCCTTACCATTACTTTGAGTGAGAATTTTTTCATGTTTCCACGTTGGCAATTAGTCCACGTAATTGATTCCTAGTGAGGTGGGTGTGATAATTACTCCAACGCCCCCCTCCTCAAATGCAACTCAAGGAATCATACCAATGCCAAGGCTCTGATACCATATTGAGATTTTTCATCACACGAAAACCGTAAGCATTAGTAAACTTCCAAACCTTACAAGTACCTTGAGTTGGTGGTTAGTCCCATGTTCCCAGGGTGGTAGTTAGTCAATGTAATTGATTTCCAATGGGATGAGCATGATACTTACTCCAATATTATTGACATTGATCATGGTCAAATAAAAAATCTTTATGCTATTTAAAGATGTCAAAACACATTTTTAGCCTACAAAGAATTTTTTAAAATTTTGAGGTGCATTGGCTTAGGAAACAACTTTGATACCACGAGTAATGTTTCTTGACCCTTAAGCTTGAAACACAACTATCTATATAGATAATATAATCATAAAAACCAAATAAAGAGAAATACACTCATGTGTTATGATAATCAAAGGAAAGAAAGCAATGTTCACTTGCCTCTCAAAGTGGAAGAACTTTCATTAAGCAAAGCTCCAAAGTCAATAGTAACTAATAAGACATTTTATAACCTCCAATCTCTGTAATAAATACTCAATAGCAAAACTCCAACTATTGATATTCCATCATTAATGGGTACCCACTAATTAGTTAACCTTATAAAGTGGAATGTTTTACATCAAATAACTCTCCATTGTTAATCAATGAAATTTATTCAAAGAATACCATAACATATATCTATTGATTAATATTTTCTTTAATAGCAAATGAACATTATTTATTTTTTATTCACTATAAAAAAAACATTAGTTAATTAAAAATTTATAAATAAAGATATCTATTTTCACATTATTGAAAAAATTACACTTTGTTTTATTTATTTTTCCCAAATACAATTTTTTGGTTGGTTTGACTAGTGAAATTTAAACCTTGATTTCATAATTTACCTAATACTTTGTAACATAGATATTAATATGAATATAAAAATCCAATTTACTCTAATAAAAAATTAAAAAAAAAAAGTAAAAACTATATTTCACTTTTATTAAATATTTTACCATAAAATAATTTAAAAAGCTTTAAAATTTAAATAAATTAATTTTATTTTTAAATTAGAAATATAAACCAATAATAGGAAACTATGTTATCATAAATTATTAACTATAATTATTACAACTCTTATTAACTATAATTATCACAACTAATTAAATATGATTAGTAATGGTATAATTAAATATTATTAGTAATGGTATAACGTGAAACCTTTGTGCCACTGTCCTTTATATTATTTAATAATTAGTGATGTGACGAGTAGGAGAGTGTTCACGATTTGATATTATCGAAGTGTGTAGGAAAAAAAAGCCACTCATATATATAATTTATAATATAATAATTATTAATATTTATTACATTAATAAATAGTATAATATGTGGCTCAAGGATGTAGAATAGAGGATGGTAGGGTGTACTCTTAAGTCACTCTCTTATGTGAAGGTCACTGGTTCGAAACTCTATGGGCAAAAATCTAGTCATGTTAAGGGCTAGTGCGGCTTGGATTTAGTCCTATTAAGAGCTAGTGTGGCTCAAGCCGGGTGCAATCTCTGGGTGATTTTGACGATTTAGATGCCCCTGGGTAGCGGTTTCTCAAACCACATGTCAAGTTTGATATAATTTCTAATGAACTCACACTGCTTAAGCTGCTTAACAAACAAAGAAAAAAATATATCGTATAATATGTTAAATATAAATTATATTGTAATATAAAAATTTATTAGTAATACTATTGAAATGTAAATTAATTAGTATAAGGTATATTATTAAAATATTTTTATATAAAAATCGTTGATGTAAATCTTAATTTGCTTGCATTTACTATAAGAATAGTAGTGGGTATCTTATGATTATTGTGTGTCTCTAATAGTTTTTTTATTTTTATTTTTATTTTTGGATGTGGTTCACAGACTTCGGAGATCGATGACCGCTATGTCCACGAAAACGGTCCCAAGTAGATCCACCCATAGGGATTAGTCTCGTCGGCTCATTTCAGAGCCTAACCCAAAAGATGTCGAGGATAATTGACCCCATGACCTCCCATAGCAAGGTGCTTATGGGACGAGTACTCAACCAATTGAGCTAACCCTCGGGGCTATATGCATTTGATAATAACAATGATAACAATAAAAAATAAACTTTAAAATATAAACTTAATTTAGTCATTAATTCTTCTAGTTACTAAATATTTATAACTATACATATATAATTAATTTAATTTAAATTTAAAAATACGTAATTTTAATAATCACATGCATGAATAATGTTGATGATGATGATGATGATGATTATGTTAGAAAATTATATATTACAAAGCAATGGAACAAATAAAATATATGCGGAAACACAAACACAAGAAACACATAAAACTAGAGAGACACAGATATACATGGTTCACCCAGTTTGGGCTACGTCCACCCCGAACAAGCAGTCCTTATTTTCTATTATCCAGCAAAATGAAGAGACACAACCTACAATAGATATGCTGTAATATCCTCTGTTTTCTCTCATGGTCTCCCTATCTATTTCTCGCTCTGAGAATACACATACAATACACAGTCATAATACAATACCCTCATACAAAGCGAGGGGTTGCCTTCTAGGGAAAAAAACCCTAAACTAAACATAACTTCTACTGTCAGATCATCCGCCTAATAAACGACCCAAATTGACTAGAAATTACTATACTTTTACAAGGAAATTTTACATATGTTTTTAGCTTCAGGGGCGTTGCCCTCGAAACCGCCCGCCATGGGGAGCCTCCATAAAGTCGCAGTCGGCCCCCCCTGGACCCCCGAGGCAGCTTTTAATTACGGGCGGCGCTGTCGCCCCATTAAGGTACAGGGGTCCAACGCTGTGATACAAAATAAACAAGATAATCAGGCTCCACACCCCATAGATTAATGTTTATTAAGACCAATATGGTCTATGAGACCTTAAGAAAGTAAGATATTAATTGAGACTCTTTAATATTTTGTTTTTATGATAAAAAAGAAGGGAGAGAAGTGTTCCTAGATCACTATAGTTTCGTTGACTTAACAAGTAAAGAAGGTTGGTAGTATAGCAAAGGTTTTGGAAATGAGAACAGATGTGAGTAAGAGTCGGGCAATCTAAGAGAAAGTGTTTTTCATCTTCAACCCTCTTAGTATCGCAAAGGTGACATATTCTTCTGTCCCAAGGTGTTTTGGGAATTGAACAACTCCCAGTTCCACTTCGAAGCTCATGAGAATTAGTTATTATATTTGCAATGTTTATTTTCTTCCTAGCATTGGTTAAGATAGAAAGATAATTTTGGTTAGCAAGATTGAGGTTGATCACCTCTTTATAATACCGCAAATTCCTTTTCCCCTCTAACACCTTATCATCTCACAACTTATCCTTAAAAGTTGGAAGTAATAGTATTTTTAATATTACCTTTATTCTCCAAGATGATCCCCTCCTTTATCCCCCAATGATTGAGCCAAGACTGTGAATCCTTATGCTAATCTTGCTTGAGCTGAAGGTGGGGGTTTTGGCTAGAGTTAGAAGCAATTTTTGGGAACCTCTTGGCGTCCATGCTGCAAAACTTCAGATACCTAATCTTGCTTGAGCTGAAGGTGGGGGTTTTGGCTAGAGTTAGAAGCAATTTTTGGGAACCTCTTGGCATCCATGCTGCAAAGCTTCAGATACCTAAACATAGCCACGCTTTCGTTGGAGGAAAGGCTAGCTTCAATCAAGAGGATAGGGTAGGGAGTGTTTCCTTTAATCTTAAGGCTGTAAGTTATAATTTGCTTTTGGATCAGCTCAATCTTCTGCCATGATTCTATATATATGCTGCAACCCCAAACCTCACATCCATATAAAATAACAAGGGTGGCCAAAGTCTCAAAGAGGAATTTTTTTTCCCTCTATACTCAAAGATCCGTTGACTTACAATTTTTTTCCAACTCATAATAAGCTTTCCAACCTCCTATTATCCTTTTTTCAATGTTATAATTCCAGATGAGCTGATGATGAATGTCAATACCTAAATATTTGTATGAAGAAGTCTTCTCCAAGTAATTGTTATCATAAATGAGAATATCGTAGTTTATTTTTTGGATTTAAATATCATGAATTTAGTTATGTCGGTGTTAACAATCATGCCCATTTTGGAGGAGTAATCATGGAGGTTCTAAGTTGCTTGTCAAGATCATCATGGCTTTTGACTACAAGAACGATATTGTCAACATAAAGGAGAAGAGTAATGACCATACCAATGAGCTTCAGGTAATCGCATCCTCCAACTTCCAAACACTCTTCTAGCTTGTAAGTGATCAAAGACTCACAAAATCTCTTTGGTCCTTGATGATGGATGGAGTAACCATCTGAAACATTGGACAGATAAAAAACATTATATACTTCACTTCCAGAAATCTCCAACAACACTTCTAGCTTATCAATGTAAATGCCAAAAAAAGTGTGGGATAGGGGACACCCTTGCTTAACTTCGACATTGCATTTAATTTCTTTAGACCAACCCTCAGTGGTCTTAAGCTTAACAATGACATTCTCATATAGCCTAGTCACAACAACCTACAACTTGAGAGGAACCGTTATCTCTTTAAGTCTTTGCCATAACTTATCCCGAGAAACTGTGTTGAAAGCTTTTCTAAATTCAACAAAAAATATAGAAGAGATCAATTTTATTATTGCGACATTCCTCGGCAATCATCCTAAGAGTAACAAGATGGTCAATAGTTGAGTGATGTCTCCTAAAACCAGCCTGACCTTTAGCTCTTTTACCATGGCTTTCAAGCAAGAGGCTAATCTTCGTTCTAAAACGAGCCCATACAGTTTGGCTAAAATGTGGCTAATCATAATGGTCCTGTAGTTAGATGAAACATTTTTATCCTTACTTTTAAATATAAGCACAATAAGGCTTTGCATCCAAGGCTTAGGGTCACCATGTTTCATTGCTAAATTTAGGAGTTTGTCTATATGAGGAATGAGGATAGACTTTCCCATTTTGAAAATTTCAGCTCAGTAGCCATCAATATTCCTAGCTTTCCTGTTAGCGAGCTTCTTAATCCCGAAGTCCACGTCTTCCAAGGAAAATATATCCTCCTTTATATGAGTGTTTAAGATGTTGCCCATGGTGTCTAGGGATTCATAAAGATTCTTAAGATATATATCCTAGTTCTTTAAGGGGATCAACTTATTTTCTTTCATTTTACGAACAAGTATATTCCTCCAAAACTTTTTAGGCAAGGTAGATATCCTAGCTCTTTAAGGGGATCAAATTATTTTCTTTCATTTTACGAACAAATATATTCCTCCAAAACTTTATAGGCTCAACTTTAGAAAGGTGAAGAAGACGCTCTTGTCTCTTATTTATATAAGACCCCTTCTTCCTTTTGATAAGAGATTTGTACATACCTATTTTATCAAGCTTTAATTTTTCGTTAGGAGCATCTCTAATCACTTTCCTAGCAATTTTACAACCATTATCGTACCAAGGGTTGGAAATTCTATTATTCTTTTTATACGACACCTCGGTAGAAAACTTATTAATGGTAGTGGAAAGAGTTGTAGTAAAATTGTGGTAGGGGTGATCAATTTTATCATTATACATTAAGAAAGCTAAATCCCCTTTTAAATCCTTTAAGAAGAGGTCCATTTTACTTCTTCAAAACGAATGTGCCTTTCACTCTCACAATTATTTTGCATGTGCCTAGTGTGCATGTCAAGGCTTAGAGTTAATGATAAATATTTGTGATCAAAATCAAACTTGTGGTCATTTAGGAGGTCAAAAATTACAATATAGTTGAGAACATGGGTATTTATTTTAAGAATTATTATTATTATTATTATTATTTTGGTAAGCTGGGCTATTCTATTAATTCGAAAACGTAAAAGTTACATATGCTACAGGCTGGGTTGGCAAGCTACGCTTAGTCAATCCCAACCTTTGTTAAACGGTTTCTAGGCTGCCTCGGGGGAGGAAACCAACCAAAACACAACTTGGTGACAGAAAATTACATTGTGCGCAGTAGCACAGGCATATCTAAGAAGTACAAAGTGAACGGTAACAAAAAGGCACTGATAGCAAGCTTGATAGAAAACATGAGAGATTTGTGCAGCTGCAGAGGTTTTACTTTTCGTCTTCATCATCACTGTTGGGGACTTCCTTGTCAATGGGGCAATTAGGGGCCTGCGCAGCAGCTTCCTTTGCGTCTACCACAGTACGCCTGGGATTGTGGACCGATGCGTAGAGGATGGGGGAGTTTGGATCTACGCTGTCGGGGACACACGTCCAAATGTCATCGGAGTCCATCACCTAGACGTCTGAATCCTCATCTTCCTCCTCCTGTACTGGCAGCGAGTCAGTTTTGTGGTGTTGGAGGTGCGGCTGGGGAGAGATGGTGGACTTCCTTGGGCTGCGTCGTCCTCTCTATGCAACTTTCCCAAGGGCTTTTGCATTCTGCTCGGGATCGGGGCACTAACGATCAAAAGTGCTGGAAGAGGAGCCTTCCGTCGACTCAAGGCGATTTTCCTTGCCACGATGATATCAGCCAGGGAGAGCCCCTCTATGTCCTCCTCGGATAGTTCTCTGGTGAAGTCTGGAATTCATTACGCGCAGAGGCAGGGGGGAGCAATTCAGGGGATGGTACATAAAAAGGCAAGCAACACTGGGGCTCAAGGAGTAGGAATAGCCGGGGGAAAGGTGCACAGGAAGGGGTGCGACAGCCCAAGGGAGACTGCGTTGCACGTCTCAGAGAATAGAGCTTCGCAGCCTTTTGAAGTCAGGGAGAAGCCAGAGCAGAGTTAAAGAGGCGAAAGGAAAAGATAACAGACTTAGTATTGAAAAAGGTCGAGAGCTCATCTTTTTAAAGGGGCTAGGGTGTGTGCGAGGAGGATAACATTGAGTGGGCTTCACACGCATCTGCGTGTTATGATTAATCACCTGAGTAGGCTCGAGTGAAGGGGAATGGCTGAAATACGGGTTAATCATGGTATTCCTTAATGGTGAGAGATGTGAGGTGATGCTCTGGACCTAGTCACGCAGTTCCCATCTTCTCATCATCATTCTCGATTCTGTGAGTCTCGTGCGAGTGACTAATAGTTTGAGGATCTGCGACAAGTGAGGCTCTGCACAGAAGATCTCTGCCTCCAGGGGAGTGTGGGATGTGATTGTCAAGCGTGTCAGTTCTGTCACCCGCATTCGGGGATTATTATTATTATTATTATTATCCAATTTTTAAGGTCACAGCCAAGCCAGACACCAAATTGGTGTATGAGACCCCCTTGTTTGTGGGACAAGGGACCCACTTTCGCGTAGCGATTTGACTGCTAAGTCTATTAAGGCATACATATTCTACCCCCTCTGGTTTTTACCCTGTGACCTCTTAGGAGGAAACACTGTTGAAAATGCAGCAAGATGATGGAGCTTAGTGAAATGAAGTCGCCTTCACTAAGTGGGCCCGCAGGCAAATTCTGGTGCAAAATCTATTTTTAGACATATGGAGCATGGTTCGGGGATTCCAGTTTGAGATTCTTGAAGTATGTGTCATGTTGCTAAAAATAGATGAGACTCTATTTTTGAGGTCAAAGAGGTCGAAGTCTATTTTTAGACTGCCTCTCCTTAAAACAGGGAAGTCAAATATTATTTACCCTTAATAATATTTAGATTATAAACAGCAGTTTACTCTCTTGGAGCACTTCAGTTCGAGCTACAGAAGTGGCTCATGCATCTGACAGAGGAATCATGTGGTTCCCAAGGGTTTGATGGCATCATGCATGGTTGACTTCAGTTGGACTTCAGTGGCAGAAGTTTGGAGGAGTTAATGAGACAGCTAGTGGAGTTATGTTCTGTTTATTTTAGTTGAACTGATTGAGATTAGTTTAACTAGCTAATCAATTAGTTATGAGTGGAGTGAATTAAATATTATTTAATTCATTAATTAGTAACTCATTATTCAAATCAAGAACACATCAGTTCACTACAGTGCATGATCAGTTCAGTGGAGACCAGTGAAAGAGGTAGATGAAAGGGTGGAGTTAGCTATCGGTTGTGACTATACTGTTGCTATTTGCAACACACAGATAGGTGGAGTAAGCCCATGAGGATTGCGCAGTTCAGGCTGGTGGTTTATCTATATAAAGAGGCCATCCCATAGCATTGAAACAAGCAATAGAGGCAAGGCAATTGGCGGTGAGTTTTGAACCAGTAACCTGTTCAAAACTGAGCTAGATTGTGAGTAACTGTATGAGAAAGTACCAAGTACTTGTGAGGAGTATTGTACTGAGTTAGTTACTTGATTTCTCCATTATAATATACACAATAGCTGTGGGGTTTTCAGCTATAAGCTTTCCCCATACATACTGTGTTAATGTGTATGATGATTTGATGTGTTATCGCTTGATTTTATTTCCGCATGTGTGATGATCTGAGTGGAAGAGATTAGGTGTTGCATATAAATTCGAATTGTATGTGATCAGGATAGTCTCGGTGGATAATTAATCATTATTCAGCAAATTTCTACAAACACATGGTCTTAACCATTAGGCCCACTCAAGTTGTATTATCTCTATTTTTATAATATATATATATATATATATATATATATATATATATATATATATATATATATATATATATATATATATATATATATATATATATATATTATTACCGGATTCTCCTGATCTAACAAATTAATCTTATGTTAAATACAAAATCCTTCCACTTAATTCTTAGAGGAAATTAAAATGCCAATTGCAAAACACATGAAGAAAATCAATCACACATAAATCCCAGTTGTTTAATGGGAAAGCTTAAAGCTAAAAACCCCAACTATCATATATTATGTATATCAATGGATCATGTAACAGTCTCATACAAAGCTTAGTACATCAAGCTCTCAATACAATCAACAACATTACACACTGTCATGTAGAAATTTGCATATCTATGCACCAATTTCTTGCCTCCTGACAACCTGCCTCCATTGCGCAATCCCTGTTGAATAAGACCTCTGAATGAATTCGAATTGGCCTTGCCTTGACTGTGCAATCCTCATTGGCATCTCCAATGTGTGTCAGATGCATTGAATGCATCACTATAGTCACAATAGATAGTCCATCTCACCCTTTCACCTATCTCTCCACTGGGTCTCCACTGGAACTGACATGCAAGTAGTTAACTGATGTATTTGTTCAATTGCAAGTGAGTTATTAGTTATGAATTAATTATCTAATTAATTCACTAAACTCTCACTAGTGTATCTTTCAATTAGAACTAGATACAACTAACACAACTGAGTTTAACTCACTTAACTGAGTTAAACTAAATAACAACTCCCATAACTACTCTTCCAACTTTGTCACAGCTCTGCCACTTCATTTCTAACTGAGTCCTCCATGCATGAGTCACCAACCACCCTAGGAATTGCGTAATTCCTTCAGCCCATTGATTTTCCAAATCTGTTCACTGAAATAAAGTGCTCCAAGAGAATAAGTTGATATTTATTGTCGGATTATTATTAAGGGCTAATAATAATCGACATGCATCTATTTTTAGATTAGCGATCTATAAATAGACTTCGCCCAATATTATAAAAATAGAATCTCATCTATTTTTCCAACTTGATCAACCATCTACAAATAGCATCCTACAACTTATAGAATATGCTCACCATGTCTAAAAATAGACATATAGCATCCTACAACTTATAGAATATGCTCACCATGTCTAAAAATAGACATACACCTAAAAATAGCCCGCAGGCCCCACTTAGTGAAGGTGCTTAATTTTCACTAAGCTCATCATCTTGTTGAATCTCAACACTCCCTCTCAACAAGATAGGGATTATCCTTCATCCTGATCCTGCCTCTATGGTATTCGAATTTTCTCCTGCTGAGCGCCTTCGTCAGAATATTTGCATCCTGATCTTCCGTAGGAATGTACTGAAGCAACATGATCTTCCGCTGCACACAATCTCTGATATGATGATACCAAATATATATATGCTTAGATCTATCATGAAACATAGGATTAATCAAGAGTTTAATGCAACTCTAATTATCACAATGTATCATTGTAGGATCTAAATTAGAACCGAACAAACCGACCAGGATCTTCCTCATCCAGATAGCCTCACATGCAGCTTGACTTGCTGCCATGTATTTTTCTTCCGCTGAACTGAGTGCCATGGATCTTTGTTTCTTGCTGTACCAAGAAACTGTTGTAGATTTGATACTGAAAACCCCTCCTGATGTGCTCTTTTTGTCCGTTGGGCTGCCTGCATAATCTGCATCCGTGAATCCATGCAACTTCACCTCATCTGTTTATCTGTACCATATGCCATACTCATATGTGCCCCTTAGACACCTCAGGACATGCTTGCCTACCTTCCAAAAGAGCTTGGTAGGCTTAACCATCGCTTGACTAAGCTGGTTCACCGCATAGCATATGTTTGATCTTGTATTAACTAAATGCATGAGTGAACCCACCAACTGTCGATAAATAGTGGCATCCACTACCTCTGCCGATGTAGCATCCTCTTTCCTCCAATTTCCTGGAAGAGGAGTATCCATGGGCTTGCAGTCCTCCATGTGAAACTTACCAAGTATCTCTCGAGCATACTTGCCTTGAGACACAAAAAATTCACCTTCTCGCTACCATATTTCCAATCCAAGGAAATAATGAAGGAGGCCCAAATCCTTCATCTCAAACTCCTTTGCAAGATCTGCCTTGCATGAGTGTATCAACTGCTCATCACCCGTTAGTATTAAATCATCAACATAAAGAACAATGATTAAAAGCTTACCCTCCAACACAATTTGGTACAGGTTTGCATCCGCCTCACTCTTGGTGAAGCCAAGTTTGGTGAAATAGCTGTCGATCCGTGTGTACTAAGCACGTGGTGCTTGCTTCAGCCCATACAACACTCTTTTGAGTCTGCACACATGTGACTCGCTGCTGAAGATCTCAAATCCTTTAGGTTGCTCAATGTACACCTCTTCCTCAATGATCCCATTAAGGAACGTAGTCTTCACATCTATCTGATGAATGTGCCAACCCATTTGCGCTGAGAGATCAAGGATGGTCCTTATGGAAGAATACCGTGCGACAGGTGCAAAGGTTTCTTCATAATCAATCCTCTCGATCTGTGAGAAGCCCCGGGCAACAAATCTTGCCTTATACTTCTCGACGCTCCCATCAGCAGCTTGCTTTACCTTGTAGATCCATCTTGAACCTACCACTGATTTACCCACCGACCTTGGAATAATCTCCCAAGCACTGTTTCTGACAATGGAGTCATACTCCTCCACCATGGCATCTACCCATGTGGGCTCATGCGCTGCTTCTTCAAAAGAAGATGGATCTGTCACGATACACTTGCTCATAAGAGCCATGTATCTAGTAAATCGGTCAGGTGACTGTCTCTGTCTGCGCTGTGATGTAGGGACTCCTACATTCTGTGCCACATCAAGCTTCTATGGTACGTTTTCTGCCTGTTCTGATGTTTGGTTCTGCATGAGTGGACTCCTCCACTCCATGAATCTCCTCCTGTGGCTGATCCACATCTAGAGGCTCATCTTTGGGAACAAGAAGTTCCTCCTCTGCATGCAAGTGTAGCTCCCTCTCAAGCGACAACTTCATGGCCTTCACCTCATTGAATTTTATATCCCGTCGCACCACAGTCATTCGACTGTTTGGAAAATACACATGATAATTATGGGGTGTTTATGTGTACCCCACAAATATCCCAACTCCTGCAGTTGGCTCCAGCTTCTTCCTGGCGTCCTTTGTCACATGAATGTAAACAGATGAGCCAAAAATCTTCAAATGAGAAATATCAGGCTTCTTACCAGTAAAAGCTTCTTCAGGTGTACTCATGCCAAGTACTCTACGAGGACAACGGTTTTGCACATAAACCGCAGTGTTGAATGCTTCCGCCCACAAGTGCATCAATAGACCCTGGTCATGCAACATAGCTCATGCAACAGCCAAGATCGTTCTGTTCTTCCTCTCCGTGACCCCATTCTGTTGTGGGTTATGAGGCACTATGAGATCTCTTCGAATTCCTTCTTTGCTACAGAAGTCTTTGAATTCGTTAGAGATATATTCACCACCATTATCACTCCGTAGAGCCTTCACTTGCTTCCCTGACTCCTTCTCCACCAATGCTTTAAACTCACAGAACTTTGAGAATGTTTCACTTTTCTTCTGAATGAGGAAGATCTAGCATCTACGAGAATAGTCATCAACAAATATAACATAATACTTGAGTTTTGCTGTTGAAGCAACCGAGAAAGGTCCACACACGTCTATGTGAATTCTCTCCAGGATCACTGAAGCACGGTTCTCCTTCTCATGAAAGGTGGTCTTCACAAACTTACCCATAGTACATCCCTTGAACTGATCTGAATGCGCAAGAGTACCCTTGGGAAGTCCAGTAGAAATCTGCTGCAAAATATTCAAGGCGCCATGGTGAAGATGGCCCAATCTCCTGTGCCATAATTCGCCCTCATCCCAGCTCACCACTTCTTCTGCTTTTCCCATCATTGCAGCATAGCCATCTACCTCCAGCTTGTAGAGATTTTTAACTCGAATCCCTATCCTCTTGGTTTGACCCGTTGTTTTATGTCACATGAAAGCTTTTCCCTCGCTAAAAACAACGTCATAACCTCTGTCCTCCAACATAGCAACCGAGACCAAGTTCTTCTTCAGACCTGGAACATGCATAACATATTTCAACAGAAATGGTTTACCCGACTCCTCTCAAAGGTAATGGTTCCAATTCCAGTCGCATTGTATCTACCATTGTCGCCCATCTCTATATCCATTTGGAGATCCTTCTCCTCCAAGTCACTAAACAACTCCTTATCTCCTGTCATATGGAAGGAAGCACCACTATGGAGATACCACATCGATCCCATTGCGCTTGAAACCAAGCATGCGATCAAAGAGAAATCAAGTTCAAATTGCGAGGCTAAGGCCTCACCCACTGCAGCTCCAACAACCTTCTTGTTCTTCTTTTTCTATGGGCAGTTAGTGACGAGATGCCCATGTTCGTGATAGTGAAAACACTTCACTTTGGACAAATCCAGCTTCTTGCCTTTAGCCTTGGATTTTGGATGGGATTTCTTCCCCTTCCCTTTCCTTGCTTTGGCAACCAGAGCGCAATTCTCTTCATCATCATTCTTCGATGAAGAGCCATCCCTGGTATTCTGCCTTATCTCCTCCTGCACAAGTTCCGACCACAGTCACTCCCAATTTGGCAGTTTCCCCAGTCCATTGACAGAGTCTTCATAGCTTTGCCAACTCTTCGAAAGCCCAAGGAGAGCCAAGCTCACCAAGTCATCATCTGCAACTGTAATTCCCACACTCCCTAGCTCATCCCTACATTGGACAAACTTCGTGAGATATTTTGGAATACTGTCGCCCTTCTCCATTTTGATTTTTCTGAGCTTATCTTTCAGTGCCAACTTCCTATGGTCGCTGCTGCTTTGGAAAAGATCTGTCAAAGCCTTCCACATTGAAAATGGAGTGGATTTCCCGTGAAGGCTTGACACAATATGGTATTTCACACCTTCCAACATAATTCTTCTTGTCTTTGCTACCTTCTTTTGTCGTGCTTCAAGTAATGCAACATCGCTAGAAGTAGGCTTAGGAACATCGCTATCGATGAACTCCTTCAGTCCATTATCTTCAAGCACCGCCTCCATCCTGTCCTTCCAAGCTATGTATTTCGAGCTACCCTCAAGGGAATACTCGAACCGCACCCCATTGAAAGTCATTTCAATGAATACTCAACTGTCGTACCAAGAAATTTCTGCAGCAAATTTGAATTGTCCACCAGCACAAAACTCAGCACCGCTTCATTATTGCAATCTCCAGTGATTAACATTGCTCCGATACCATGTAGAAATTTATTAATACTGATACTATTACTGGATTCTCCTGATCTAACAAATTAATCTTATGTTAAATACAAAATCCTTCCACTTAATTCTTTGCGGAAATTAAATCGCCAATTGCAAAACACATGAAGAAAATCAATCGCACATAAACACAGTTGTTTAACGGGAAAGCTTAAAGCTAAAAACCCCAACTATCAGATATTATGTATATCAATGGATCATGTAACAATCTTATACAAAGCTTAGTACATCAAGCTCTCAGTACAATCAACAATCATTACACACTGTCATGTAGAAATTTGCATATCTATGCACCAATTTCTTGCCTCCTGACAACCTGCCTCCACTGCGCAATCCTTGCTGAAGAAGACCTTTGAATGAATTCAAATTGGCCTTGCCTTGACTGCGCAATCCTCATTGGCATCTCCAATGTGTGTCAGATGCATCGAATGCATCACTATAGTCACAACAGATAGTCCATCTCACCCTTTCACCTATCTCTCCATTGGGTCTCCACTGGAACTGACATGCAAGTAGTTAACTGTTGTATTTGTTCAGTTGCAAATGAGTTATTAGTTATGAATTAATTAACTAATTAATTCACTAAACTCTCACTGGTGTATCTTTCAGTTAGAACTAGATACAACTAGCACAACTGAGTTTAGCTCACTTAACTGAGTTAAACTAAATAACAACTCTCATAACTACTCTTCCAACTCTGTCACAACTCTGCCACTTCAGTTCTAACTGAGTCCTCCATGCATGATTCACCAACCACCCTAGGAATTGCGTAATTCCTTCAGCCCACTGATTTGCCAAATATGTTCACTGAAATAAAGTGCTCCAAGAGAATAAGTTGATATCTATTGTCGGATTATTATTAAGGGCTAATAATAATCGACATGCATCTATTTTTAGATTAGCGATCTATAAATAGACTTCGCCCAATCTTCTAAAAATATAATCTCATCTATTTTTCCAACTTGATCAACCATCTACAAATAGCATCCTGCAACTTATAGAATATGCTCACCATGTCTAAAAATAGACATACACCTAAAAATAACCTACGGGCCCTACTTAGTCAGGTGCTTAATTTTCACTAAGCTCATCATCTTGTTGAATCTCAACAATATATATATTTTTAATTTTTTTTTGTAATTTAAATGATTTTAAAATGATTTTAAAATATATTTTTTTCCAAATCCAAATACATATGATTTACAAAATTAATAAATAATTATTACTTTTCCCAAAAAAAAATATTTAAATTTATTAAATAATAAAATATGTTTTCATCAAATATATAATGCTTTAATTTAAATATTCTTTAATAAGGACAAGATGTGGGATGATAAGGAGGTGGAGGGTAAAATGAAGCTAAGATACTATAAGGAGGTGATCAACGCCACTCTTGATAACCAAACTTATTTCTCTATGTTGACCAACACTAAGAAGAAATGAACATTGCTAGGATAAGAACTAATTCTCATGAGCTTCAGAGGGAGACCCGACCGTGGTCTACTCCCAGGACTCCTTGGGACAACATAATTTGTCAGATTTGTGATACTAAGAAGGTGGAAGATGAAAAGCACTTCCTTCTAGATTGCCCGACTCTTGCCCACAGCTGCTCCCAATTCCCTATCATCTACCACACCTCCAATCTTCTTGACTTATTAAGCCAACCCAACTATCTTCTTTCCTTTTTCCTTATCACATAAACAAAATTTTAAAGAATAAAAATTAGGCTTTTTCTTTTCTTGAGGTCCGATAAACCACATTGATCTTAATTTCCTTTTTCCTTATCAGAGAAACAAGATTTTGAAGAATGACAATTAAACTTTTTCTTTTCTTTTCTTTTCTTGACGTCCTATAAACCATATTGATCTTAGTGGATGCTAATCATCAGTAATACTATTATAATTAATTATAAATTATAATGATTTAATTTAAATATTCTTTAATAATATTATAATTAATAATTTTATTTAAATAATTAATTTTTAATAACTAAAGTAGAATTTGTAAATATTTTTAGCAATAAAATTGTTAGAAAAAATAAACTCTTTAGAATAACTTATTTAAAAAAAAATGATTTGGTATAACTCATTATACGATTCTCATAATACTTTTACAATGACAATGATGGAAATCGATATTAAAAGTTTAATTTTATTAAAAAAATTAAAATTACAATGGTTTAAATATTTAAAATTACGAGATATATATATATATATATATATATATATATATATATATATATATATATATATATATTTTTTTTTTTTTTTTTTGAAAAATACATTCATTAGACATTAGCAATTCACTTTTAATCATAAAAAATTACATAACCAACCTTTGTAATTGATATAAAAATGTGAATATCGTTTTAGACTACTCCGCTTTCAAATCTATGCATTCACCTTCTGACTATGTTTAACAAATTGCCCACACAATCCTGTCTAACTATGTTAGGTAGTTGTTTAATTAACCTACAATTTCATTTAAATGGTGAATTTTTCTTTAGAATTTGGGAATAAAATGTGGAGTTGTTTTTAATGTGATTTTTTTGGAGTTTTTTTTTTTTGTTGGAATTGGGCTGAAAATGTTAGGTGAAATCTTGATTTGTAATGTAGGTGAGAATTTCAGGAATCCTGTGTAGAATGATTAAAGAGAATTGACTCTTAAATCATTCTACACACATTCCAGAAATTTTCACCTATATTATGTATATGATTGTGGAAACATTCACACTTTACTTAAACTGTTTTTTACATAATTTACTCATTAAATTTGTCATTTCAATAAATTCATACAAAATTTTATACTAAATAAATAAAAAAATAAATCAAAATTTTTCCAAAACATGTCAAGAAATGTATAAAATTTTCAAAATGTATAAATTGTATTTTAATAGAAATAAATTCAATAGCATAGAGAATACCAAAATCCTAAAATTTCACAACTCTAATAAGTATTTTCAATAATTTCGGCCCAAATTTCCATTGTTTAATTTAGTGCCTTGTTCTCCGAGGAGTACACGTCACCCCTGAGCCTTGAAGATTCAGTGCCTTGGTCCCTTAGGACTCCACTCAATGCCGCTGAAGCTATATAAACCTCACCCCTATATTCAATAAAATTCATCTGCATTGCTGTGTTATGCTCTGCAGGTCTTCTGAGCAATAAAATTCCTTCAGTAGGAAGGGGGTGTATTTTCTCTTCATTTGTCACCCAATACTTCAAGTTGAAGGGTGTCTGTAATTGCATGAGAATTTCATTGTTAAGTCTCACAGAAACATATAAATTTACACGCAGGGAGAACTTTGAGAGCTGTGAAAATGACTGTAACTCCTGGTATTTCTATCGTGGACGGGCAGTTGATGGTGTTGGGGCAATGTGTTTTGTCCAACGTTCATGGGAATATCACCTTGACCCCTGCATCAGGGGTGGGAATGGTTAACGGTGCGTTTTTGGGAGCCACGTCGGATCAGAGCAAGAGTCATCATATTTTTCCTATTGGGCAGCTCGAGTGAGTTCTGCAAATCTTGCCTTCAGGATTTAGCATTTTTAATTTCAATATGCGTATTTATTTTTGGGGGTTGATATATATTTCTCAGAAATGGTATGATATTTTTGTTTTATGTTGGTTTGGGATTCCCTCTGAGTTTGTGAATTTGATACTGTATATTTTGTCTGTGTTTTGATCAGGCTTGTGGGGTGGTCAACCTTTTGAAGTTGGGTTTGTTTTCAATGCCAATGAGCATAATGGTGGCCTTCTTTCTTTGCATTTTGTGATTTGGGAGGTAATATTGGGAGGGGTTGAGGGGTTGTGGACTGGCTTTTTATTCGAGTAGGCAGACAGATCATGGCTCAAATCCTATCCAATGTTTATTAGGATCCACATTATCACCCTGGCAAACGGTTCATACTGATCACTTATGAATGTTCGATGATTATAGCCTGAATGATGGAGGTGAGGCACTCTTTGAATCTTCTTGATCAAAAGGATTTTGGAAGTTGCTCAGGCATGTCTGCTGCTTCCTCTGCCTACCGTGAAGAGAGTGCAGATTAGCTTTGGTGTCTTTTATCTGGTTCATTTTAGTTTTTGAGTTTTCATTTTGATACAACCTCATTCGCAAGGGTTTCAATATAATTTGTGCCTGTTTATATTGTCATTCTTGTGGTTTATTATTCTTTGTAACTTTTAGAAAGTTGGGTATTGGTAGTTCCTGGCAGTTGTGAGAATTGGGTAGGCGAAAATTGAAATTCTAACATATATATGTGAAGTGAGCACTCATATTTTCACTCTGTGTTGGTTGGTTTGCTTGGTTTGCTCTGACCTCCTCATAAGGAATCTACAATGATTCAACTTCGCTGGTAAAGTTTGCCTCTGCAGGCAACATTTGTTTGTTGCGACTAATGAGAATGGGAAATCCTCAGCAATAAAGCAGATATTGTCTATCAGATGTCCATTCTAATGCTTTTCTTGGTTCTATTTTCTTGTTCCATTTTCTTTTTCGCATTTCTTTTCTTGTGGGAGGTGGGTGAAGGTTGATTATCTGTTGAATGGGATGGTCATCAAATTGTTTTAATTTTAGTTTGAGGTTTTCTGTTTATTGATTTTATCAGGGTTATTGATTTTGAGGGAGCTTCTCCTCGCAATCTTTTTATAATTGTTATTACAAGTTTTTGATTGGTTGTTTGTGTCCATAAATGTGTGAAGGTTTGATTATCTGTTGAGTGAGATAGTCATCAAGTTGTTTTCAGTTTTGGTTTGAGGTTTCTGTTTATTGATTTGATCAGGGGTACTGATTTTGATTGAGTTTCTCCTTACAATTTTTTTATATTTGTTATTACAAGTTTTTGATTGGTTGTTTGTTCCCATAAATGTCTTGGTGATGCAGGCCACTTTTCATTTGGTTTTCATCGAAGCTTGATCTTCTTTTCAGTAGCCTATTTTACAGGATGTTTTTGATGCGTTCTTCTCGTTGAGGCTACTGAAATATATTATTTTGCAGTTTTTATGGTTTTTTTTTCAGGGGGTGTGGGGGAGTTTTATCTTCTTTTCAGTAGTATAATTTGCAGTTTTGTAGGCTAAATTTGGTGTTTTATTGGGACTAGCAAATTCAAGATTCTTCAATTCATAGAACGGATATTCCCTGCGACGAAATTGTTCATGGAAAATTGTTGTTTCTGAAGATTAGGGGTTGGAAATCAAGCTTAATTTGAAGGCTGCTTGTGCTGTTAACTTTTTTGATGTGGATTTTCTCTGGGGCAACGATCTGATTCATTTTACTAGTTGTTTCTGTTACAACAAAATATAGTTAGGTTCTGTACGATCTTAAGCAACAGAATGCTGCATTTGCTTTTGTGTTTTACACCTTTTTGGGGGAACATGATCTTGTAATCAGAAGCATAGCTGCATTTGCTTTTGTTTCAGTTTTACACCTTTGTTTTGGGAGAATTTGATCTTGTATAAAGAAGCCTAGCTGCATTTGCTTTTGTGTTTTGCACTTTTTTTGGGGAAGCTTGATCTTGTATTCGGAAGCCTAATTTGAAGGTCATTTTGACTGTTATTTTTTTTAGTAGTCTCATAGTTTACATGATCTACTTATGTAAAACCCGTAAGTAGTAGAATGATGGGTATTGGAATCTATCGTTTTATGTTTTTTAGTTTCAACATGATAAACACCAGAATAATATTTGGATCTCTTGTTTTTTGGTTTTGAATTTTTGATATTTTTTGATGAGGACTTGGTTTTAATAATTTGTGAGAATTTTGAAGGAGATACTGAAGATTATATGCTTAATAATGCAATAAAATCTCATGTAGGAGACTACTGTATTAGGATATTTTTTTGTCTTCAATTTGGATGTTTTCTTTATTATCAAGACAGGGTTTCATTAATTTATAGAAAGTGCATGCTTAAGTGTATGAAATCCTTATCCAGCGTCTTAAATCCTTATCCAGCGTCTTATATTCAGAAAAATGTCAACTTCAATGTGCAGGACGTTTACAATGCATTCTGACAGCTGCAAGAAGTGCACTTTTTGGGGATTTTTTTGGTTATTCTGATCACAATTCTTGTCTATGGGTTACGATGGATGATTTTATATGTATTTTTGCAGAGGCCTTCGTTTTATGTCTTTGTTCCGCTTCAAGCTCTGGTGGATGACACAGAGGATGGGCTCATATGGGAGAGATATCCCATTTGAGACTCAATTTTTGCTAGTTGAGGGTAGTAAAGGTTCACCTCTGAGCACTGGTGTGGGCGATGGCATTGGAGAGCCAACAATCTATATTGTTTTCTTGCCACTGTTGGAAGGATCTTTCAGAGCAGTTTTGCAAGGAAATGAAAACAATGAGCTTGAAATCTGTCTGGAAAGCGGTAAGAATTGCAGAGATTATGAATCGTATAAAATTCTTAATAAGATTCAATTTGTCAATTCCCTGGAGTAAAATAGGCATTTTGATTTTCTCTTGAACTTACTTCGTATTTGTTATTCCAGGAGATCCTGCTGTTGAGACAACTCAAGGAGCTTATTCAGTTTTTGTTGGTGCTGGAACGGATCCATATGAAGTGATTACTAGTGCAGTAAAGTGAGAACTTCAACTTTCTTATTTAATTTCCTTTCTTTTGGAACTTCTCAGATTTCAGTGTCAATGTTCATATGATTAACATCAATTATTGATAGCGCAGGGCTGTTGAGAGGCATTCTAAAACCTTTCTTATTGAATTTCCTCTCATTTGGAACCTGTCAGATTTCAGTATCAATGTTATATGATTAACATCAATTATTGATAGTGCAGGGCTGTTGAGAGGCATTCTAAAACCTTTGCCCATCGTGAAAGAAAGACGGTAATTTCTCATGGAATTGAAGCTTGGTTCTTTCCAATGGTGTCTGAATTTGTTCTGTGTGCTAAAAGTTTAGCTCATCTTGACTTTCAATTGAGAATGAGTCATGACACATATCCGTGTATTGTTTTACTAAGTCATTATAAGTGCTCGCATGTTCTCTGTAGTCTTATGATTTGAATAATTCTCTTGCAGTTACCTGATATACTCAATTGGTTTGGGTGGTGTACATGGGATGCATTTTACACAGATGTCACAGCTGAGGGTGTAAAACAAGGTTTAGAAAGGTATATTATTTCCCCCCCCCACCTTTTATGTTCTATAATCGTATGCCCCCCTTTTATGTTCTATAATCGTATATCAACTCTTGTCGAGATGTAGTTACACAGTGACCTTATCTTAAGGGTCTAGTTCCAAATGTTTATGATTTTTTTTGAATTTCTTAAACAGTCTAGAGAAAGGGGGCACCCCTCCAAAGTTTCTGATTCTTGATGATGGCTGGCAATCTGTTGAAATGGACCCTAATGCAAAGCCTCCTCCAGTTGGCAATTCAGCAAAGTAGGTTTGACCTTCTTTTTTCTTCAAATATGACATTTGAAGACAATAATTCATCTCTCTTTGAAATCTGAAGATAATTTCCTTGTGATTCTCAATCTTCTTGTAGTATGAATATAATTTCCTTTTGATCCTCAAAGTTCTTATAATCTGAAGATAATTTCATTTTGATTTTCAATTTTTAGTGGAACTCTAACCATTCTATGGGCTCATAATTCAGTTTTGCAAATCGGCTGACACATATAAAAGAGAATTATAAGTTTCAAAAAGATGGAAAGACTGGTCAGAGACAAGAGGATCCTGCTTTGGGCCTCAGACACATTGTTACAGAAGCAAAGAAGACCCACAATTTAAAGTAAGCTACTTTGGCTGTCCATTAGGAATTACTCAATTATACTCTTTATTTATCTGTGTGCTCCAAACCCTGCATTCTAGCACTTGCCTCATGAATTCATGAGTTACATTCTTTGTTTAGTGACTAGTTGATATATTCAAACTATCATTTGTATATGCATACTACTTACCTCCATAGTTGATTTGGCATGCCACTTTGTTCTGAATTTATATTAAATTTGTATGATTCCAGGTACATTTATGTTTGGCATGCTATCACTGGTTACTGGGGAGGAGTGAAGCCTGATCTTTCTGGAATGAAGCATTATAATTCAAAATTGTCGTTCCCTGTTGAACCTCGTGGGATCCTTCATCACCAACCCGACGAGGCATTAGAATGCATAAAATTAAATGGATTGGGATTAGTCCATCCCAAAAATGTGTTTCAATTTTATGACGATCTCCACTCGTATCTAGCAAGTGCTGGCATTAATGGTGTCAAAGTGGACGTCCAGAATATTATCGAGACATTAGGTGCAGGCCATGGTGGTCGTGTTAAATTGGCCAGCCAGTATCATCAAGCAATGGAGGCTTCTATTGCTCGAAATTTCCCTGATAATGGGATAATTGCTTGTATGAGTCATAACACTGATGGTCTTTACAGGTCAGTGCCATAGAATTGTGTATGTTTGCATGTAGTAAACAAACAATCTAACCAATCTGACTGACCTTTTGTTGAACTTGTAGTTGTTTTAGTTAGGAATCAGGATACTTCTTTTTTCCATTCTTTTCTCTCCCTTGACCACAAGGGTAACAAATTTGTATTGAATTGTGCATACAGTTCCAAACAGACTGCTGTTATAAGAGCTTCTGATGATTTCTGGCCAAGGGATCCTGCATCACATACCATTCATATTGCTTCTGTAGCCTACAACAGCATTTTCTTGGGAGAGTTTATGCAGCCTGATTGGGATATGTTCCATGTAAGGCCCCTTACAATATATTTACTTTCTGTACATACAAGTTTATTTTCCAAGGTTCAAGTCTACGTACAGTAGCAGATTATTATATTTATTTATTGTTACAGAGTCTTCATCCAATGGGTGAATACCATGCTGCTGCCCGAGCTGTTGGGGGGTGCTCAATTTATGTCAGGTAAATTTTTTGATTGGTTTTAGTCCAAATGGTTGCAAGAGGTATATTCTACAGCTAGATGGGGGAGATGTCCAGTACTTTGTTTGTCCATGCATAAGTGTATGCATAATGTTCCAAATGACAAAAAAGGGAAGATTCTTTCTTATTTAACGCTGAGAGGAAGCAGAAAACTTAAAGGCACAAACCTCAATGTGTTTGCATCTTGAAGGACTTTGTAACTACGTTGTGGTTTGCACCTTGAGTATGAGGAACCACTGCAACCAAATAGATAGGCAGATTAAGTTGTTTCTGCTTTGCACATTTGACCCTTGTTTTTGTTTTAGAGCATGTTGCTCTTAACCAATCTGGTTATCTGGGGCAGTTATGTTTCTTGCTTATTATATAGTTTTTGGGGTAAACATCCACGGGGGATTTGAATTGGTGACTTAGTGTCTTAACAGTGCATCCATTCACCGTCAATCCAAAGCCTTGTGGGCATAGTTTTGCTATATTATATTAATGAGAAATTGTTTTTTTCTTGGATTGATATTGGCAGTGACAAACCTGGTGAACATGACTTTGACTTGTTGAAGAAGATCGTTCTTCCAGATGGATCCTTATTACGAGCACAGCTTCCGGGAAGGCCTACAAAAGATTGCTTGTTTACTGATCCAGCTCGTGATGGGACAAAGTAAGAGAGTCTTTACTTATCCTGGAAATTCATTATTAGTTATGGTGAACTTACTTATCTTCAAATGATTTTAAAAACAATTTTAATGTAGGACATGCAAGCTTTATTGTGTTGTCTTGTCTCTCTGTAGCCTCCTAAAACTTTGGAACTTGAACAAGCATACTGGAGTTCTCGGTGTCTTCAACTGTCAAGGTGCTGGGTGGTGCAGGGTTGACAAAAAGAATCTGGTTCACGACTCCCAACCCAAAGCTATTTCTGGTGCCATTCGCTCATTGGATGTAGATTATTTACCAAAGATTGCAGATGAAAATTGGGACGGTGATTCCATTATATACTCTCACAGAGGGGGTGAGATATCAGTTTATGGAAGTTGCTACTTTTATCCTTTTTCATGAAATTAAATTGTGGAGGTTTCCTAGGTGTTGTGTCCAGTTCAATCTTTTGATTTTTTGTTGGCATATTGCAGGAGAGCTTGTCTGTCTTCCTAAAGGTGCAGCTTTACCGATTACTCTTAAAGCACGGGAGTATGAAGTTTTCACAGTTGTTCCGCTGAAGGTGTGTATAGTTCAAGCTGTTGAACAGTATACTTGCAATTATAACTTCTTCCTTGATAAGGGCTTAAAAGAGAATTAGTTGAACAGTATACCTGTAATTCTACCTTCCTTGATAGGGGGCTTAAAAGAGAATTAATGTGGGTTTGAACAGCATCATTGGCCTCAAAAGGTGCTGATGTGCTTCTACAGCTCAGTATGAGAAAATTGCTGTCACATAGGTTAGGTTAATGCTGATATCATCATAATCTACAACCCAGTGTGGATTAGTCACATAAGTTAAGTTAATGCTCACATCTACAACCCAACCCAGTATGGAATAGATGTTTTCACATAGATTAGGTTAATGCTCATATGATGATACATATTGTTGTTTTTCCACAATACTGGTGTCTAGGATAGAATCTTAAATCACTAACGCTACCAAACCAAGTATTACGACAAGTCTACTTTGCACAACGGAATATAAACAATGATAAATCTACTAGTGCACAAAATATACAAAACTTTTTACAAATTATGTACAATAACCCAATATTTGTTGTATTAATCCAATTGAATAATACAACAATCTAGGGCTCCTGCACCAGGGATAATGGTCCTCAAATATCCACTAGGACAAGCATACAAAATACAAGATACACTGACGACCTAGCTGATGTAGTTGACAATTACAACTGCTTTGTCGTATTTTATACACTGCGGGTCCTTCACTTCCGTTTTGCAGCACTGCCTCTATCAATGCACCAACTCCTTTAGGCCATTGAACTCGGTCTCCACAATCTTCCCTCTAGATGATCATAAGTCCATCTATCATCAACACATAGGGTCTTCACGCTCACTAGCTGCTTCTTCGTCCTTCAAGGCAACAACACTTTGAGACTTCTGCCCACTGTTGCTCCTCAGCGCTTTTGGGACTTGTCTTCCCACTATAGTCTTCCTGTGCTGCTCCAATGAAGATTAACATAGGGCAGGAGGGCTGCCACCTATCACCATCAAATGTCGCTTCTCCAACAATGAAATGAACATGGGCTGCCAAATCTGCTCCTGGTTGGCCAAACCTTGAGCTCCTACAAACTGCCACTCCTAGCAGCCACCGTTGTCTATCAAGGTGCTGCACTTAGGGCTCCAACTTGGGCACTTTCATGCTGCCCTCCAACAGTCCTCAAATGCCCAGTACACCTGTCCAGACTCCTAACTAGGACACCATCCACCTGCATCAAATCAAACTCAAAAACACCACCAAACATACATACATTGCATTTCCAAAGGCTTGTATAAATTGTTGAAGATATGAACTCTGGTTAGGGATTCTTAGCATGCTGCTACAATCCCCTCTTTTCATGCCTTCCAGACCTCCCTTTGACTGCAGCCTCCCTCGAAAAGGTTCCTCCAGCAACTCACTGCCCTCTAGCCCTCATCTAGGCCTCAATACCCAACCACTCAGCCCCCTGTTTAACCAAAACAGAGTTGCGGCCCTAGCTGTAGCTTCTCGGCCCCTTGAACAAGGCAAATTAAGCCTGTTGCGTAGTTGTAGGTGCTCCTCATCAATGCGGTCTGCTGTAGGAGAGAGTTCCACCCGAAAACACCCTCAAAACCATGCAAATATTCTGTCAAACAAAGCGGCAGCCCCCTGTAGCTCCTCAGCCCTAAAAGAGACAAACAAAGAGATAAAAACCAATTCTTCTCTTTGACCTCTAGCCTCTGCTCCAATTTGACTGCCTCAAAAGTGTTTTATCTATGAATGATGCTCTTGTGGATGTGCTTAAATGACTCCAAACTCACTTATATTTATAGACTTCTCAAGGGCTTCATCAAACTTCCCTTGTAGGCTTGACAACTCATTAAGTGACATGAAATAACTCTATTCGACTTGAACAATTCCTGTACAAACCCAACAACCACACAGAAAATTCAAAATCTCCACATCTAGAGCTCGAATTTCGATGATTTTCGCTTCCCTTTTGTCCTCTAACACCTCCAAGTGTCAAATCATTGAAAGTCCTCATGGATTCACACCCACCAACTTGGGTGTAAAGCCCACAAAGTGCTTTTATGGTGCTCTAACCTCCAAACCTCAAACTCTAGGGCTTGGAATGCCTCCCAAGCTACCAAATATCAACACTCCCTCTTAGTGAAGGAGGTACTTGCAAGACTTGGAAGCAACTCGTCATCATCACTGTCACTACTCGCAATGCTCGCCCAACTCCTGGTGCCCACAACTATAGCAACTCCTCTAGCATGGACTACGCCTCTCTTGGAAGTGCCACTGTCACTGGAAGCCTCTTGCTTCTTCTTCTTGTCCTAAAATGTTTCCACTCTCTCCATGATTCCTTATTGGCAGCTATAGAAGCACCCTTGCTCCCCACTAACCACATGCTTTTCTTGGGCTGCAAAGTCTCCCTCTGAACCTGCAAACTCCCTTTAGAACTCGACTTCCTATGAGCCTATAGAATCTAGACCTTCTTCTCCGGAACTTGTACTTGCTCCTCTGAGACTTGCACCTGCACTTGCTTCTCTGGAACCTACACCTGCACTTGCTTCTATGGAACTTGCACCTGGTCCTCCATCGTCTTCTTCCCATGATCTATAGGCTTTCCCGTCAGCCTGTATCGACCATGCTCTCTAACTCCAATCACGACACCTATGAAGCTAGACCTTGTGGGCCTGAGTCTTGCCTTCCCATCTTGGAACAAGACCTCAAACCCTCTTTGCTCGATTGCTAAGCAAACATCATGCTATATCTAAGTCCTGGTACAAACAATACATCCTGAACTCGCATCACCTGTCCTGACTCCATCCTGAATGGCACAACCCTTGGTCCTCTGATCTCTTTCTGACTCGTCGCCCAACGCCATGTGTAACTTCTAGTCCCACTCATCTAGAGTCTCTAACACCTCCTTTGACCTTGCCATATGCTTCGGCGCTCCACTGTCCACATACCATGCAGCCTCGTCGATGGTACCCTGTGAGAAATGAGAGATCAAGGCAAAGTATTCCTTCTCCAACCTCTTGGAGAAATCATCTATCTCGGTAGAAGTGGCGACACCTGTGACCTGCTTCCCTTTCTTCTTCTCGTCATCTCCCTTCTTCTTTGTTGGACCCATCTCGCTACAGTTGAAACACTTGATCTTACTCAAGTCTTTCTTCTGCTTTCCCTTCATTGTCGCTGCAAGTGCCACGTCATCATCTGAAGCATGCTTCTTCGGATGAAGATCCTTGTCTCGCAACTTTTCCTGAATGAAGTCATCCCATAGCCTATTCCAGTATGGAAATATGTCCGTGGCAACGATCCCCTTGATGAATGGCTTCCACTCTGGAGTAAACCCCTTCAAGGCAATGCTTACCATCTTAGGATCTGAAATAGTCACATCGATGGTGACAAGCTCATCTTTGACCTGAGACATCCTCGTCATATATGAAGTTACTCCTTCACCTTGTATCATCTTGGTGGACTTCAACTTATCCTCTAATATCAACACCCGGTTCTCGTTCTTATTCTGGAACAAATTCTGAAGAGCTACCCACATCTCATGTGCAATGTTCTTCCCAGACAAATGAGGTATTAAGGAGTCCTTCAGACCATCTAGGATGATAAACTTTGCCTTCGTATCTGGCTCCTCGTACGCTTCCAACTCATTAGGGTCAGTTGGCTTCTTGATTCCTTTCTCGACGAATTCCCAGATCTTGTTGACTTGTAAGACCAACTTGATCCTTTCCTTCCATGGACTATAATTGGATAGCCCTTCCAACTTGTCCTCATATCAGAGACCAACCTACAACTTCGACATTGTAGTGAGCCCTTCACCTACAATATGATCAACTCCCTCTTAGGTTGTACTTGGTTGTGCACACGCTGATTCACTAGCCCTTCAAAGTAGCTCTGATACCATGTTGTTTTTCCATGATATTGGTGTCTAGGATAGAATCTTAAATCATTGACACTACTAAACCAAGTATCACAACAAGTCTACTTTGCACAGCGGAATATAAACAACAGTAAATCCACTAGTGCACAAAATATACAGAACTTTATACAAATGATGTACAATAACCCAATCTTCGTTATATTAATCCAACTGAATAATACAACAGTCTAGGGCTCTCGCACCAAGGATAATGGCCCTCAAATATCCACTAGTACAAGAATACAAAATACAAGATACTAACGATCTAGTTGATGTAGTCGACAATCATAGTGGTTTTGTCGTATCTTTCATTCTACAACACTTCCTCTATCAATGCATTAACTCCTTTAGGCCACTGAACTCGGTCTCCACAATTTGCCCTCTCACTGACCATAAGTCCATCTATCATCAACACATAGGGTCTTCAAGCTCACTAGTCGCTCCTTCGTCCTTCAAGGCAACAACACTTTGAGACTTCTGCCTACTGCAGCTCCTTAGCTCTTTTGGGACCTGTCTTCCCACTATAGTCTTCTGTTAATTTTTGAACATGTTCTATGCCATTTCAGATTAGGGCACAATACTGAAGTAGATAAAACATACTAATAGATCGATAGAAGACAAGCCAAAACAGAGATGATGAATGGTGGCGTTACGACGATCAGCAGGATGCTTCTACCAGCAAAGTCTCCAATAGGTCATTCAGCCAAGCGTGTCACACATAACCCCAGTGGAACCCAAACAGAGAATACTCCACAAATATGTAGCACCAAGAACGCAACTCCAACGCCATCAAGAGAGAAGAAGATCTCCACACAATGTGTGTAAAATGAATGCCAAGTCTCTCCAATATATAGGCATCTTTGGGGGTGTGTGACACGCACTTTAAGACATTTAAGTCTATATTATATTCTAGGCCGACCTAGCACATAAGTGGAATAAATTCAAAGTCCATGTTCTGCTCATCCGATCGAGATGATCTTTAGATCAATCTTACACCTCTCCGAAAGAGGAATCCAATAAGAATATTGGGATCGTCATCTGAGCAACACAACCCGGAGTTTGGACCTAGTTGTCCAATTTTAACACTCCCTCTCAACTAGGGAGAACTCCGTCCACTAGTGCAATCCAAACATCGTGCGTCATCCCGCCGTAACTTGCTTTGCTGGCCTCTTTATTTCAGAACAGATGTGGGTTAGTCACAAAGACATCATACTTGGCTGACAAATTTAGCCCAGAGGTCCGAAACCTCTATAGGACTCACAAAGAGTCTCATACCAACCCGAAGTTGGTTTACCTGACTCGAAGTCAATTGGAGGTCCGAAACCTCACTAGGACTCAAGAGAGTCATATACAAACCCGAAGTTAGTTTCACTGACCCAAAGTCAGTTGGAGGTCCGAAACCTCGCTAAACTTGATCCCAGATAAAGTGGTTAGACATGTGCCATCCTAGACATAGAGAGTACGGCAATTTCCGATGCATCCATCGGTCTTGCTATGGTCTCTATTCACATTTCCCACCTCATTGGCCAAATGAGAGGTACTTCCCATGAGTCTGAAACTCCATGGGTAGGATGCATACGGGGCACAGATCAGAGAGAGGTAAACCATCTCAATATCATCACTGTGGGGTAGAAACACACCAACTAGGTTCGGCAAGCCTAGCCCAATGGTTGCTTATAGCACCAAAGCTATCCCCAAAAACCCCTTGGAGCTCCCAGAGCTCATCGTCCAACAACACCCTCAGAATAGGGTCGTTCCATGATTCCAAGATTCTCACGGAAGGTAAGGAACATGACCTTCCCCAAGGGCATTGTGAGAATATCCGCGACCTGCTCATCAGTTCCTATATGATCGAGCCTTACGGCGCCTCGCTGTACCATATCTCGGATAAAGTGGTACCAGCACATGCTTGGATCAATCGTGGAACCCGAAATTATATGACAAATGAATCCCCCTCTGGTTATCACAAAGGATAACGGTGGCATCTAGCACATGCTCGAACAACTCACTGAAGAGCTTTCGCAACCAAGTGACTTCACAACGGGTCATACATGCTGTAATGTTTTCGACCTCAGCGGTGCTCAAGGCTACTGATTTCCTTTTCCTGCCTGAAGCAGATCTACTTGTGAAGTAGCATCCAGATGTGCTCTTGCGATCCACCACACTGCCAACTCAATCAGCATCAGTATATCCATGGAGTGTCATGCTCCCGACAGTGTATCTCAACCCATGGTCTATCGTGCCATAAAGATATCTCAAGAGTTTCTTGGCACCAGCCCAGTGAATGTTATGATCAACCATGTGTTGACTCAAGATGTTCACTGCACAACATACGTCCGGACAGGTGTTCACTATGAACAACAGAGCCCCTACGAGTTGACGATACTCAGTAGGATTTGGTAACACGGGCCCAGCAGCGCTGCCACTCAACTTTTTTTTAAAGTTGAGTTCCGTCGGTGTCGACACGGAATTTCAGTCCATCATGTTAAATCTTTCCAGAAGCTTCGCAATGTATTTTCCTTGAGAGAGGAAAATCTCGCTAGGTCTCTGCCAGACCTCCAGGCCTAGGAAGTAGTGTATCGGTCCTAGGTCCTTCATCTTTCTCTCAGCAGCGAGCTCCCTCTTGTATTGATGAATGAGAGGGTCAGCACCTGTCAGGAAGAGGTCGTCCTCATACAACACCAGAGTGAGAGGCTTCTCTCTATCAACCTTGTAGTGAAGGTTCGGATCAGCATTACTATGAGTAAAGCCTAGCTTCATTAGGTAGCTATCTATCCTCTCGTACCAATCTCTGGGTGCTTGTTTCAACCCATAGAGGGCTTTCTTCAACCTGCAGACATGGGTGTCTCGATCCTCTTCCTTTATTGCACCATGCAGAAATGCGGTCTTCACATCCATCTTATGAAGACTCCATCCTTGCGTAGCAGCAAAGACTATACTAGATCGAATGGTGGTATATCGGGCCAGAGGTGCAAATATGTCATCATAGTCTCTGCCTTTCACGGGCAACGAATCTTGCCTTGGACTTTTCATCACCTCCATCAGATCCATGCTTGATCTTATAACGAGGTGACAACAACTTTGTCCTGTGGTCTAGGGACCATATCCCAGACATCATCCTGACATCCTTCCAGACTTTGATGCTTTCCAGTTTCTGCAAATGATCCAGGCTCATATTGTACTCATGGCAGCTAGATACCCTTATATTTATATGGCTTCTCGGTTTTCCTTCGGAATTTCCCCCTCTGAAGCCATATGTCTTTGAGCCATGAGGATCTTCTTTCGTTTAGCAAGGGTATCCACTCAGGAGTTTATACAGTTGTATTCTCCCTCTTAATGCCCGCTTCTCGCTTGAGACAAGACATCTATTTTAAATGAGGGCATCCCAGACACCAACTTGGAAAGGGGACTTAATCTCCCACAGTCAAAGCCATCGAACAGGGTTTGCTGATCATGGTTCAAGATTCCAACAACGTGATCGAAAGCTGCAAAAACTTCTCAGTTCACACTTTAAGTTTACCATTACGCTCCAATGTAAGACTGATACAGTCACATGCTTACTACTACATAGGTGTCTATCTATGTCACTGTCATATAGGGGGAATATATCTACAAGCCTCAGCTTGTGACAAAAGACCTTACAACAACTACCTGTTATTCTGTGGAGATCTGTTGTAGCTTCCTCAAACAACCTTCTAAGACTGCAACTTACTGAACTAGGGATCCAATCTGCCTTGGTTTATCCTGCACTTGAGGCATTGCACCCTGATTTGCTTCCAGATCTACCCATTTTTGGTTATTTCAGAAGACTGCTCCTAGGGCTATCAAAATTTTGCCTAGCTCAATGACTTACATCTTTGCCCATCTCGTCAACAATCTGACCGCTACATAGAATTGCCCCAAGGACTTCTGCAGTCAACCCTTAAAACTTCCAACTCCAAAAAAAATGTGCTTTAGGGCTTCCAAATCTGCCCAACTACAGTTAATGGTTGACTGATCTTCAGTTCTCAGTTCTGCAATTTTTTTTTTTAAATTTGCACTGATATAGGAACCAGTCTGACAGATGTTTCAGACACAGAATTTTCCCTATTTCATGCCAGTGCATACCTTATGTGATACCTTTCTCTTATGTAGATCTAACATAGTCATAAGATACTTCTGCTCATCAGAGTTTCATAAGGGTACAATCCAATCCTGCTCATCAATGTTTCAACCCCAATCATCCAGCAGGATAAATCTCAAGTCATCAATAAATGTTACACGTGTGTCATGTTTATGAACAGATCTGGGCCACATTGGGATAAAACTTCAGCTTCTCTTGCACATAAGAACCCCTCAAATAGGGCATCAAGGATCTATGTCCAACTTTGGTTTGGACCAATGGCTACCCCAGGAGTGACGTCAAATACAGAGTGAGCACACAGTAAAAGAAAACTGTGATAACCGCCTTCAATTTGCTGTGATGATCCCTGAGAAGACTCATCCTTACTTTACAAAAATCCAACCTGCAGATACAGAGATTACCCAAAAAGCACTCTGCCCAGAACTTCCACCAGTATACCTACAAATTTGGCCATTCAGAATCTGGATATAACTATCTCGATGTGAAGATTAGGAACTGAGTAAGAAGAGTATCAGGCAGCCCCTGTCTCTTCTCCCAACCGTTCTGCGTTCCGCCAAAACACCACTCAATGTGTGGGAGCTCCTCTGGCATTGGCAGCTTCTTGGGCGATAAAAGCCTAATAGCTGTAATTGACGGACATGCTTAACTTCGGCGTCAAATTTTTTTTTTTGTTACTTCTTTGCTAGATAACAAAGATTTGGACTGCAACACTTCTCAAACGAGCTTTTGTTTGTATTTTTGAATTATTTTCATATTTGGCTCTTTATTTCGACCACCCATCGAAACTCTACTCAATGTCTCCAGATTGGAGTTGTCTTTAGTGCGACTTTTTGAAGTTTCAGGTGCCGGAATCCGGTGAAAATTTTTGAGGTAAAATCTTGGTTTTTGTTATTCAAACTGGTTTTTTGACTCTATATATGGATTCAACACCCTCAAAAACCTCTTAAGGCACTTCGATTGTGCAAAGTTAGCAATCAAACTTCTCTTTTCAATAAATTCCTGCCGGAATTTAGAGAAATTAACCCGTAAAAAGTCACCGTAAAAGCCTTCAAAAAGTTGCACTAAAGACTACTCGCTCCAGATTTGGTCGCATTCTTATTTGCTGCATTCGGCATCAGATTGGCCACGCATATCTCTAAATTTCGGATTGTTTAGGATATTTTTTGCCGGTTTATCGTTTTTCCTTTAAAGCCAGCTCCATAGCGAAGCTTTGGATGAAGAATGCAGATGATACAACAATACCAGGGAAAAATGGCGGGTTTGGCAAGCAACAAGCGTGCGTCTCCATCGGATCTGCCCGAGCCCAAGCGCTCCAAGTCTGAGGTGCTGTCGGAGGAAGAATCTCTTCGAGTAGACGACTGTGGGAATTCTAGGAATTTGCATCATCCACTGCCCTCGACGACCATCTGCAACGTCATCTGCACAATGATTCCAATAATGATGCTGTGATGAACGATATGCCTGGCAATAACAAGTCCAACGAGGGCATCTTGAAGGTGCAAAAAAAAATTGCGTTTCAATTTCACAGTAAATCGTTCATGAGCCAACGCATTTGCGTGTGCTTTGAAGATCCGACCCCTGTTGAACGACAGGTAACGCTGCTATAGTTTCGGGAGGAGGCCCAGCTCTGACAGAACCCAACTGTTCTTGTGCGATGAGCTGCGGATGTGGGCGGTAACTTCTATGATCGTCCTTCGCGTCAAATTCCGGTGGACAGGCGGCGATTTGTGCAACCATCTAAACAATCAGACCAGTTTAGCCATGAACCTATTTCTAATTTCCGATATACTGGATAGCAAATTCCAGAACTCAAATTTAACACGTCCATGCAAAATAAATGCCTCCGCCTCCTCTTTAAAGATACCTGACGAGAGGGATCCATATCCACGCTCTCCTCCTCTAGCTCCTGTGAGCATCGGGCCGAAGGCTAAGCCTAGGAGAACTAACAGAGACAGTGCTATCACTACGTTCATCATTCGCACTATTCGTAACCCCGTCTAGAGTGTCCTTTGCGATATAAGTTTTGTTGACAATGGAAATAATTTTCAATTTTGCAAGTGCCGTAGCGTGGACAGAACATTTGAATATTTGGCAAATAATAGAATATTCATGGCCAGCCACTAAGACCCTACTGCTTAGGTTAGAATGATTGCTTCCACCACACAAAACTCTTACGAGCTCTCTTAGTCTGCCCTTCCAAATCCATATCTGGCATTAATTCCATACCCACCTTGACTGGAATATCTCAAAGAAACGAGAGCCAAAAAACTGAGTTGACCATCAACAATTAATGAATCCTCCCTGTGTTAAAGGGAGCAGTCCACATATGCTGCTCTTACGCTGTGTCATATTCAGCACTTAGAATAACCTATAATCGTTGGCGTTAGATAAGTTGGGCGTTGTCTTCTTCTAGCTCCGATACCATGTTAATTTCTGAACATGTTCTATGCCATTTCAGATTAGGGCACAATACTGAAGTAGATAAAACATACTAATAGATTGATAGAAGACAAGCCAAAACAGAGATGATGAATGGTGGCGCTACGGCGATCAGCAGGATGCTTCTACCAGCAAAGTCTCCATTAGGTCATTCAGCCAAGCGTGTCACACATAACCCCAGTGCAACCCAAATAGAGAATACTCCACAAATACGCAGCACCAAGAACGCAGCTCCAACGCCATCAAGAGAGAAGAAGATCTCCACACAATGTGTGTGTAAAATGAACTCCAAGTCTCTCCAATATATAGGCATCTTTGGGGGTGTGTGACACGCACTTTAAGACATTTAAGTCTATATTATATTCCAGGCCGACCTAGCACATTAGTGGAATAAATTCAAAGTCCATGTTCTGCTCATCCGATCGAGATGATCCTTAGATCAATCTTACACCTCTCCGACAGAGGAATCCAATAAAAATATTGGGATCGTCATCTGAGCAACACAACCTGGAGTTTGGATCTAGTTGTCCAATTTTAACATCTTCCTACGCTACTCCAATGAAGACTAACATAGGGCAGGAGGGCTGCCACCTATCACCATCGAATGTTGCTTCTCCAACAATGAACACGGGCTGTCAAATCTGCTCCTGGTTGGCCAGACCTTGAGCTCCTCCAAACTGTCACTCCTAGCAGCCACCTTTGTGCATTAAGGTGATGCACTTAAGGCTCCAACTTGGGCACTTTCTCGCTGCCCTCCAACAGTCCTCAAATGCCCAATACACCTGTCCAAACTACGACACCATCCACCTACATCAAATCAACTCAAAAACACCACCAAACATACATACCTTGCATTCCAAAAGGCTGGTGTAAATTGCTGAAGATCTGAACTCTGATTAGGGCTTGTTAGTATGCTGCTACAGCCCTCTTTTCATGCCTTCCAGACCTCCCTTTGACTGCGGCCTCCCTCCAAAAGGTTCCTCCAGCAACTCGCTGCCATCTAGCCTTCTTCTAGGCCTCAATGCCCAACTACTCAGCCACCTGTTTAACCAAAACAGAGCTGCGGCCCTATCTGTAGCTTCTCGGCCCCCTGAACAAGGCAAAATAGGCCTCTGGCCTAGCTGTAGGTGCTCCTCATCAATGCGGCCTGCTGTAGGGGAGAGTTCCATCCAAAAGCACCCTCAAAACTCCATGCAATCTGCCCTCAAAATTTCAAACACAGCAGCAGCCTCCTGTAGCTCGGTCCTGAAAGAGATAAACAAAGAGATAAAAACCAGTTCTCCTCTTCCACGTCTAGCCTCTGCTCCAATTCGGATTCCTCATAAGTGTTTTATCTGTTGTGAATGATGCTCTTGTGGATGTGCTCAAATGACTCTAAATTCACCTATATTTATAAACTTCTCAAGGGCTTCATCAAACTGCCCTTGTGGGCTTGACAACTCATCAAGTGACATGAAATAACTCTAGCCGACTTGAACAATTCCTGTATAAACCCAACAGCCACAAAGAAAATTCAAAAGCTCCACATCTAGAGCTCAGATTTCGATGATTTTTACTGCCCCTTTCTCCTCTAAGGGTCCTCTAACACTTCCAAGTGTCAAATCATCGAAACTCCTCAAGGATTCACACCCACCAGCTTGGGTGCAAAGCCCACATCTTGGGTTCCAAGCCCACAAAGTGCTTTTGTGGTGCTCCATCCTCCAAATCCCGAACCCTAGGGCTTGGAGTACCTCCCAAGCTACCATATCTCGATTCTCAACACATAACAAATAAGAATAATAAAAATAATCATCGTAGACATAACTACAATTTAGATACAAATAGAAAATCATATATATATTAAAATCTGTGTTTTGGATTTAAGGAGTTCTCATGGCTACAGATTGTAATTTTAGGAAATCTATTTTACACCTGTAAGGGATTTGATTTCTCTTTGCACTTGATAAAGCCAAGTTAAAATGGATACCCTCTCTGCATTTAATAAATCTGAATTAAGATGGACACCTTCTCTACATTTGATAAATCTGAGTTAAGATGGATATAAATTGATTTTAATTTTCTCTTAAATAAGTTTTTTTGGGGACAATTTAGATTTATTTTCTTGAAAATAATGCTCTGAAATGTGGGAGAAAAGTGAGTTTTTTTGGGACAATTTTGTTTTTTCTTGAAAGTGGTGCTTTGGAATGTGGGGGCAAAGTGGCCCATGAAGAGCAAACCACAAACCAACCCAATTCCACCCACGAAGGGTAATGAGCAATTGGAATTTGGAACCATGGTGGGTGGCATTTCAGCCACCGCCCTTGCCATTGAACCCTAACCTACCATAACTCCACAGGTGACATTGTTGGATTTCCCTCATCCATGGACTCTCTTAGATGGACGGTGGCACTATGTACATCCATTCAAGGTATTAGAATTTGGAATCCTGTTGGTGGGCTTAAAATGCCCCACCGCTTTAACCATTTAACCATAACCCAAGAGATGGCAGTGTTGGATTTTCTTCTCATTTCTCTAGTCTTTTTGAAAGTGGCAATGTTGGATTTTTCTTCCCGTTTTTCTGGTCTTTTTAAGGTGCTGGAATTTTTCTCCCGTTTCTCTATTTTTTTTTAATTAGGTCTCAAAATATAAGATCTCCTTTGTCTATCAACTCTGAGAATATTGAGCTTTTAAGTTGTCAATGATTCCTTAACAGGTTTGTTTTATATTGTTTTCTATTCAGTGTACACTTCATTGTGGAAATGAAGTGTTGAATGCTATGTTATTGCATAAACATCATGTCTCAAGAGTAGTCCCTCCGCTAGTCGATGTTTGTTGCATCATTCATTTGTGATTGTATTCAGGGTTATATTGCATCCAAGTAAGGTTGTTCTGTTAATGTTGCCTTTCAGATTTTTGCTTCCATTCAAATGGACTTATTCATATCAGCATGGATTGAATCTTGAACCTCTTATTCTAGAGTCGCTAAATTGTTTCATCTGATGCAGGGGTTAGCCAACGGCATCTCTTTTGCTCCCATTGGACTGATCAAAATGTTCAACTCTGGAGGAGCTATTAGTGCATATGAGTTCGATCCAAACACCTCAACAGTGTATTTGAAGGTTCGAGGTTGCGGGGATTTCGGAGCTTATTGTTCTGTGAGGCCACAGGCCGTCTATGTGGATTCTACCCAGATAGAATTCAGCTATGAAGAAGAATGTGGTCTGACCACTTTCACATTGAGAGTGCCAAAAACAGAATTATATTTATGGGACATCAGAATTGACATATAAATATTTTAACCAGTTTAGATTTAGGTGCTGCATAGTTCCCTACTCAGCGGGCATTCTGAAATTGTTTACTAGTATGAATGCAAGAAGTATCACGCCCTCAATTTCACCAAAAGGAAAGCAGTGTTAGTGTTAGTTGTGTAGTTGGGTATCTTAAAGCACTAAATTTAAGGACTAGCGTCGTGACTTGTCATGTATATTATCTTCAGTGCCTCCTAATCTCGATTAGGATGGCAAGGCCATTTAGTAGTTCCAGAAAAATATCTTTCAGGTCTGGCATGTGTTGGGCTTCATTTTAATGCTGCTTTGATGTGGTTCTCATGTGGAGCATTTTGTGATTGAGTTTCCTGTGTCATTTATATAGGTGCAACATACATTCAGATTTTGTATGTTATACGTGCATCTTACATTTAGATTTGTATTTGAGTTTTCTAGGTGCATCTTACATTTGGATTCTTATATTAGACTGTATTACATGATACCATCGTCACAGGAGGGTAATTGACATTTTTTAAGTATCAAAGAGTTTTACATCTTAAATTTATTTATTTATTTATTTTCTTTCTTTTATTTATTCAACCGGTTAACCGTTGAGTTGCATGTTTTATGTGGAAATAAATCTTTACACTCTACAGCATGGTATACACTCTTATTATATTGTGCATATTGTGCTGAGAGGGACTCTCCATTACAGCTTGGTATACACTTATTATATTGCGCTGAGAGGGACTCTATTATATTGTGCATATTGTGCTGAGAGGGACTCTCCATTACAGCTTGGTATACACTTATTATATTGCGCTGAGAGGGACTCTCCATCACAGTATGGAAGAGAAGAGAAGGGAAGGGATGTTGTAATATTATATTATGTAATCTCCATCACAGTATGGAAGAGAAGAGAAGGGAAGGGATGTTGTAATATTATATTATGTAATCTCCATCACAGTATGGAAGAGAAGAGAAGGGAAGGGATGTTGTAATATTATATTATGTAATATATTGTAATGTTGGTTAAATAATTAAAATAATAAAAAAATAAAAAAAAAAATATATTTTTTAATAATTATTAATGTGGACTTGATAATAAAATAAATTAAAAAGTAATTAAAAAAGAAACTGGAGAGGTTAAATTATTTAAAAATAAAATAAAATAAAATATATATATAACAAATTAATGCTTATAAATATTGTTAAAATTGAGGTTATAGAGTCAATTTACCATTGGCGGTTTTTGGATTTCATATTTGACAATTCTTGTTTTTTCCAATAATATTTGTTAGGCCATGAGGTAACTCTGCAAAACTGAATTGTTATTTTGCATTAACACTGATCATAGATATATACATGGAGGGAGAAACTCTTGGGCTTCATCTCCCAGTGTCTCTTCGTATTCTAACTCTCCTTATTTTCTATTTACACTTTCACATATTCATCCAATCCCAATGATTAGGAGTCAACATTCTCCCCTTAAATCTGAAGGGATGTTGGTGAGTCCAATCATCGTTTTGAATCTTTCAAACCTTTCTCTTCCAAGCGCTTTGGTGATGATGTCTGCAATCTCCTCATTTGTGGAACAATGGTGTAGATGAATTGTCTTAGCCTCAACATGATGTCGAATCAAATGGTATTTTGTATTGATGTGCTTTGTTCGATCATGGAACTTTGGGTTCTAGGCCAACTTTATTGCAGAAGTGGTGTCAATCATGAGTGGATTTGAATGCACTTGTTTCATCTGCAAATCTTCCAAAATTTTCCATAGCCACACTTTTTTTTGTTGCTTCAGCTACTGCCACATATTCTACCTCTGTTGTGGAATCTGCTAGAACTTATTGTTTGCGTGACTTCTAGGAGACAACTCCTGATCTAAGAGTCACAACATAACTTGAAGTAGATACCTAAGTTTTTTTTATCTCCATCGAAGTCTGAATCAGAGTACCCAATCAAGCTGAAGTCACCCACTTGGGTATACTTAAGTCCAAAGTCTTAAGTTCCTTCAAGTACTTTAGAACTCTTTTTGCAGCAAACCAATGTCCCTCACAAGGCTTTTGCATAAACCTGGAAAGGATTCCAACAATAAATGAAATGTCTGGTATGGTAGTAGTCAGGTAGTCTAGACTTCTTACAATCGGTCTATACTTTGTTGCATCCACATTCTTTCCTTTAATGGATGTGAGCTTCAAGTTTTGTTGCATTGGAGTAGTCAAAGGATTGCTCTCAGCTATGCCAAAACTATTAAACAAATCTCCAATGTACTTATGAGAGAGGAATATAAACTTCTGACGTTAAGTTATTTCAATACCAAGATAATAGTGAACATAGTCCAAGTCGGTCATTTCAAAACCTTTCCTCAATTCCTTCTTTATGGATACACTATAGCTCTCATTGTTCCTTGTTATCAAAATATCATCTACATACACGACAAGATATACAACTGTTCTGCCAAATTTCTTGACAGACAAAGTTGCATCATCAAGATCATAATGTTTGAAGTTGTGTTTCAGAAGATGCTCAGTTAACTTCTCATACCAAGCTCGCGGTGCTTGCTTGAGGCCATGCAGATATTTTACAAGCTTGCATACTTTGTGTTCTTGGCCCTTCACAACAAATTCTTCTCGCTGGGACATAAAAACATTCGCTTTTGTATCTCTATTCAAGACAACAATTTTTACATGCATTTGATGGACTTTCCAACCATTCTAAATTGCCAAGGCAAAGAGTGTTCGGATGGTAGCCCATTTTGCTGTGGGGGCAAAAGTCACCCTTCCTTCTGTGCAAAATCTTTTGCCACAAGCCTGCCTTTGTGTTTGTCAAGTGAGCCATCAACTTTATACTTGTTCTTGTAGACCCACTTGTAGTCAATTTGTTTGGTTCCCAATGGAGGATCAACCAACTTCCAGGTGTCATTATTTATTAAGGCGTCATATTCTTTTTACATTGCTTCTTTCCATGCATAATGAGAAACGACTTCTTTGAAGGAAGTTTGTTCAAAATATGTAGAAAAATTTAGTTCACAATTATAAGAAATATCAATATCAACAGGTAAAACAAAATCATCTACATCACCTCCATTTTGCTTGGTTTTACTTGTTCTTGTCTTTCCAACCTCATCAAGAGAAACATTTTTAAGTGTTTTTGTCAGCCCTATTGGAGGACATTTCTGAGATGGCCCAGGTTGCTCAGTTGACTGAGTTGAGGTTGAATCAAGATTTATTCTCTCAATTCTGTCAATCACATAACTCAAAGTGTCATCCGTGGCTGGAGCTTCATGTGGGGGAGAGAATGTTTCAGAAGAAAATTCCACTGATTGATCTAGTATAGGGATCCCCCCTTCAAGATATGGAATTTGATTATTGAATTCTTGAAAATGCTTTGCATGTACGAATCTATCCAAGCGATTAAGCTGCTGCTCAACAACATTGTCAGTCTTGAAAGATTCAAGAAATATTACATCTTTAGATACTATAATCTTCTTATTAACTTCATCCTAGAGACAATATGCTTTGGAGGTATTTGAATCCTCCAAGAAGATATACTTACGACTCCTTGCACCAAGTTTGTTTATTTGTTCCTTAGGTATCAAGGCATAATAGGTGGAACTAAAGACTCTAAGATGCTTTATCGAAGGAATGTGGCCATACTGCATTTCACAAGGAGTCTTGTTTCTAATAGCATTAGATGAACACCTATTCTTTATATACACAACAAATAGAACTGCATCAACCCAAAATATCAATTTTACATTCTTGAAAAACATCATGGAACGTACCATATTTAGGATTGTCATGTTCATTCTTTCAGCAACTCCATTATGTTGGGGGTTATAAGGTACAATTGTTTGATGTTTGATTCCATGCTGGTGAAGATAGTTTTCAAATTCATTTGAAGTGTATTATTTTCCATTATCAGTGTGAATAGAGCCAATACGAGATTGTGCATCATTTTCAATCAATGCATGAAAGTTTTTGAATGTTTGAAAAACATCAGATTTGTTCTTCAATAAATAAACCTAACACGTTCTAGTGTAGTCATCAACAAATGTCATCATATATTTATTACCATTTGTAGAAGGAACATGCATTGGGTCACATAACATCAAGTTTTCAAGTGCTCAATGAATGAGTTTCAAGTTTTCTCTGTGCTGAGGAATGTGAATCATGAAAACACTGTTTGCTATGCTTTCCTAGAATACAAACATCACATTGCTTAAGTTTCCTAGGAATTGTAGGAAAACTAGTACCACCACTTTTCTTCAACATACAAAGGCTGTCATAATTCAAGTGTCCAAATCTAGCATGCCATATGTACCTTCATCGTAGTGAGAACTGTATGCAAAGTTTTGTGCAAGAGAAAAGGTACCTTGCAACTTCATAAGCTTTTCTTCTTTCCTTGTCATGACAAGTGAGTGATTTGATGCTTTTATGACCTCAACTTTGCTATCAAATATATCAATGGAGTGTCCTTGTTGGCGGTTGTGGACCAAAGACAACAAGTTTCTCCCCAATTCCGGGAGGTATAGAACATCATGTAGAATAAAGTCTGGAAGACCAGACATCTTGAGCTTGATGGTGCCAAGCCCTGATGGCTTGAGTTTTGACTTATCTGCAAAATATATTGATCCATCCACATTGTCAATGAATTCTTCAAAAAAATATTTCCTAAAAGTCGTGGCAAGTTGCTCCTTGTTAGAAAATACATGGAATGCACACATATATGAAAGATAAAACATGAGTTGCCTATGTTATTCACATGATATACATTTTATAATACATTGGAGTGACCGTTGGATTCCATATTCCAAGGTCTATTGGACTCCCTAAGACCGTTCAACTTCCACATCAACCCTTAGAGGATTATGTGTTCAACATTCCCCCCTTAATTTGAAGGGGCATGTATGAGTCCAAGAAGAGAGTTGTAATACAAAATGTGCAAAAATGCATGGCAACACTAGGTTGAATGTGCTCTCTGAAATGTTGGCATAGGGTGGTGGTTTAAGGATGAACAACAACACTGTAATGCTTAGTGCAGTTCCTGAAACTCTTCTAAATTTGACAAGAAGTTGAAGTATTCTGCTAGAGGAAGTGCTCATAATGCTTTGAAGAGAGAGAACTTCAACCTGGAAAAGGGAGGTATGCAACCTGCGTAAAAAAGGGAGAAACTCAACCTAAAAGGGGAGGTCGCAACTTGCGGTGGTTTAAGGATGACCACCAACTGTGAAATGCTTGATGCAATTCCGAAAACTCTTCCAAATCTGGAAGGAATCCAAAGTCTTCTGCTAGTGGAAATGTCCCCAATTCTTTGAAGAGGGAGAAGCTCACCTTGAAGCTCAACCTGTGGTGGTTTAAGGATGACCACTAACCAAGGACATGCTCAAGCTACAACTTTGAATCTAGTATGGCAGGGTGTGGCTTAGGCTCGCTTGAACTTTTGTGTCTCTCGCTACAACTTTGAATCTGATATGGTAGGTTGTGGCTTAGACTCGCTTGATGTGGCTTTGAAGTTTGTATATGACCAACACTTCCTCCCCTGTCGATACAATGTGAGATGATGGTGAAAACTCAACTGCAACACTGTTCAATACTCTAGAAGAAATTCAGACATATGACTAGAATATCTTCTTGGCTATTGAAGCCCATTACCAAGAAGCGATCCATCCAAGATGAATTTGTGTTCTTGTAGGAGGCTTGTTTCTGAAACATCTGTGTGAAGAATGAGTGGTTCTATGAAAATGCTAACATGGATGAAGATCAAAACAATGATCTTTCATATGGACAACTCGGTCACAATGTTGACATTTAACAACTTTTGGCTGCGAATGTAGAGCAGAATCTGGAATAGGGGAAGGTGAATTGCCATAAAGAAACAAAACACTTTGAAATTGAATGGGCTTGGAATATTCTGGAATATGAAAGGATACCTCCTTGTCATATCCAAGACCTGTTATGTTTCTGTTGCTGACAGGCGCTTCCCAAGGCATGATGATTGGCTTGGGAAGTGTAGGCTGAATTTCAACACCTACATGCAAATATGCTCTTGAACTAGGCGTTGAATGTAAATCAATATCAACTTATATTCTTGCTATTGATGGGAGTCTATCTCAATGTTATGAACATAAACAGGTTCAAAATGATGACTCCACTGTTGTAATTCTTCTTGCTGAAGTTGAGATTCAAGCTGCAAAAACCATATTTTCTTGTGCATTATGTAGGCAGTTCTGAATGTCAAAGAGAGGGTCTTGTTGATGTTTACCTTCCCATCAATAATAGAAAGTATTAGGGTGTTCAATGGCTCTAATATATCATCAAATTTGGTCATTGTGTTCACAAAAATAAACGCTTCTCCTTTAGCAAAAGCTTTCCACGACAAACTTAATTTAGAAGCAACAAAGACACCTAATAGAAATGTGGTTCTTAAAGTTGTTTGTCAGAGAAAGAGAGATGTGCAGCTAAGACTTTCAAACTAGTATACAAAGGACCAATTATCCTAAATCAAGGCAAGAAAATTGAGCCTCAATACTCTCAAATTTAAGTCTTATGAACTTTTGCACTCTCAACAAAGAAATTTCTTTTGATTTGTTTGTAGAAAGGGCCCTTTTACTACTCGACAACCCTAATACTTCTTTCCTTATGGTGAAATTGAGGGTGTGATACATCTTGCATTCAAACTAGTAAACAATTTCAGAATGTCCGCTGAGTAGGGAACTATGCATCAACTCTAAACTGGTTAAAACATTAAAATGTCAATTATGATGTTCCATAAATATAATTATGTTTATGACACTTTCAATGTGGAAGTTGTTATACCACATTCTTCTTCATATCTGAATTCTATCTGGGTAGAATCCACATAGACGACTTGCGGCCTCACAGAAAAATAAGCTTCGAAATCCTCGCAACCTCGAACCTTCAAATACACTATTGTGGTGTTTGGATCGAACTCATATGCACTACTAGCTCCTCTAGAGTTGAAAATTTTGATCAGTCCGATGGGAACCACAACAATACAATATTACATAACCTCAATTATATATTATAATAGGGAGTGGGCCGAGAGGTCAAAGCTCCGTTCGAGCCATCGCTCCATAGGAGTGGAAATCAACAATCATGTACACCAATCATGGGAGAGGTGTTAGTTTTTTAGAGTGGATTTGTGGGAGTTGTATTAACACGAACCATTATTGTTAAGGTGAGGGTCGGTATGGAGCCACAAGAAGTGGTATGAACAGCGCGGGAGGAATGCGAGAGCGGGTTGGTACAAGAGTTGCTGTTGGTGTGTAGTCTACGTCCAACGATGGAGCCGATTTTTTGGTGTGCCGAGAAACGTACAAAGAGTGATCCATCACCTCAAGACAACCCACACTGTCAAGCAAGCTAGTATCCACTTCCAAGAAAACATTACAAGACCACCTAACATATAATCCTCCATGCCCAAGGTGATTAATAGGAAACAAAAACAACCTGAATTTTATCTTCGTGCCAAATTCATGAAATACAATATATGGTTGTCAATGTCTGAATCACATAAATTTCTAATAATCTTGAAACCATCAACGATTTAAATAAATTGATTCCAGCACAGTCGAGGGAATGTTACCAGGAGGGAGCACAGTCGAGGTTGAGCGTTAACAATGCGAGGGATCGGTGTGTATGCTGAGTCGAATCGGTGGGAGCGTTATGGAGCGGTGGTTGTTCCTCCAAATCTTGTCACGAGTTCGATACATGGAGTCAGTGACTGGAGAGAGGGAGCCATGATGGGACATTAACCGTCTGTGTGTGTTCGTTTCAGTCGGGTAGCACAGTGAGAATCTTGGCCTGTGAAGGATAGAATCGTTCTCTCTAAGAGCTAGTGACTATAACTTTTACTGGGCTTTCCTCTCACATGGAGTTTCTAGACCCGCAAACTACCTGTGAAAAAAAGATCGATACTTTTGTTAGGGTCTTTGTGGAACACTCAACACTATTCCATCTTGTAACGATTCTCGAGATTTAGAGCATGCACAAAGGAAGAGGTGAACAGACCCTGATAGAGCGTTGATGGTCAGAGGGAGAGTTGAGCATAAATAGTGACAAGTTCTCTTAAAATAATCAAGAAGAAAAACATAGTCTGGCCATAATGGCAGATCTGACATGATCTGAAAGTGCCCAGGCCTAGCCTACACTCGGATACCATGTTAGAACATACATGGAATGCACACATATATGAATGATAAAACGTGAGTTTCCTATGTTATTAATATGATATACATTTTACAATACATTGGAGTGACCGTTGGATTCCATATTCCAACGTCTCTTGGAAACCCTAAGACCATTCAACTTCCACACCAACCCTTAGAGGATTAGGTGTCTAACACTCCTAAATCAAGCAACTGATCATGTTGATGCTGATTTATGCAGGAACACAATAGAATGCAAATATAACCATAAATACAAAGATGCAGTGCAAATATAACTTCATTTCATTAATATCAAATGACTGAAAGATGCTTATAGATGGAATGAAAATAAACTAGCTAAGGCGCTGGTAGCTTATATCTGAGAATAGATGTGGTGGCTACATGCCTCTGAACTATGTTACAATGAGGATCGAAGGCCTATTTAGTATTTCGAAACAATGGAAAATCCTAAACATCCAAAAACCTAACCCTAGGAGATGAAACCCCAGAGTATGGGCCCTGTCGGGGTAAATTGGTACATCAATTTCCCGGGGTCGTAACTTTGGCATACTATCTTCGTTTGATGCATATGATACATCATTAGAAATATTTATTCAAGGACTACATAGTTGCTGGACCTTTCATGCCAAAAAACCGTCGTGTAGGGCCTCAAAATGGCTTTTGAAGTTCAAGACCCAAAAAAACTGCTAAAAATAGTAAAATGTGCTACAATTAAGGAAAATGAAAAACTGAAAGAAACAATTGTGGGGCCCCAAGTGGAATAGGTGGTTGACCACCAATATCCACTTGTATCATTCCTCCCCCCTTAGAAAGAAATGGTCCCCATTGCATTGAGTTCCTCCATGAGATGATGAATGTCGGAGGTGTCTAATAATTGTGGAAAGTATGCCCAAAGGCGATCCACATTGAAATTGGTTGTCGACCAAGGAATGGGGGAATGCTGAGCTTAAATGCATTGTCGCCCACAACCTTGATAATGGTGTAAGGCCCATATCTAAGTGGTCTGAGCTTCCGATGACCTCCGGTTAGGTGTTCTTTCTACAAATGCAACCAAACTTGGTCGCCCACCTGGAATTTGTGTGGCACTCGATGTTGATCATGTTGCTTCTTGCACTTGGCATTGGATTTCTCCAAGATGTCGTGGACTTATTGGAGGCGCTCAATAAAACTGGTTGCTTTATCAACCTCGGATAGTACATGTGTGTATTCTGTCTATGTGGTCGCATGAGGTATGGCAACATCAGGCAGCGACGCACCTGAGGTCAGATCAATGGAGTGCTTGAGCTAACAATGTAGAGGAACCTCTGTGGGTGAGGAGAAAATGTCCTTGTATTCATCCACGACTTTTTCAATCTGTTGCTGTCGTGTAGGGGAGCCCTGTTTGGAGGTTGTGGCCACAATATTCTTCTTTCCCTGTGGGCGAATTGCAATGAAAATTAATTTCCTGGTTTGGGAAATAATCTTACTGCGTTTCTTTGCAGTAATCAAAGAGATGGCAAGAGGCGGTACTACCTCCGGTATTCCATGAAAATTATTTCCCAAAGTGATGATAACATCATGAGGCCTAGACTCATACATAACATGTCGCTTCCACAAGTATGGTTAGCCTAATAATACATCAGACACATCAAGAGGAGAAGCATCGCACAATACATCATCTGTGAATGGGTTGATGTTGTACAAAAGATGACACTGCTGGCGGACGTGGAGATCTCTTCCTTGGTGAAGCCACCCAATGGTATATGGCTGTGGGTGTGTTATGGTTAGTAGGCCGAGCTGCTTCACGACCTCTAATGAAATGAGGTTCTTTTGGATTCCACTATCGACAAGGAATTGTAGTGGAGAACCCTTCACCCACATTTGGGAATGAAAGAGGTGCTCCCCCTCCTCTGGATCTTCGGGTTCCTCCTTTTGGATCTTGGTGGTGGCAATGATGGCGCTGGGTTCCGCATCGATGATTTTCTTCCCTTTGTCATTCCCTTTGTCCAATTATGACTCATAATCAGAACATGCATCTAATTCAGATGCCTTCAGTTCGGCCACCAACGACTGTTTGGTCTGACACTCACTTGTGTTGTGAGTGGGGTTGTTATGAAATTCACACTTCCCTGTGTCCTTCTTTGGCTTTGTGGTGTCGTTTTGAGTCACCCGCTTTGGATTTTCCCCTTATTCTGCGCTTCGGGGGTGCCTTTCCTTGGCTTCGGATTCACGGATCCAAAGTCTCGCTTCTTCTGCTTAAATTTTTGCTCGATCTTGATGCCATATCGATATGCCGTGCCAAGAGAGGTAATATCGAGGAACTCCATTTCCTCCTGAATGTATCAGTGCAAACAACTACGGTAGTTGAGCACCAAATGTCTCTCTGAATATTTAATACCCAACTTTGTGCGTAGGGTATGGAACAAATTCGTCAGCTCGTGCACATCTTGATCCCTTTGATGTCGCAACATGGTCAATTGGATGTACTTGTCCTCATAGCCCCCCACGGGGTAATATTATTCCTTGATGTCGTCTCGGAACAAATTCCAAGGGGGTGAAACCGACTACAGAGAGGGTTCCCTCCCATCCTTTTTCTCACAGTAGGCTTCCCACCAGTGTTTGACATGGGGGGCAGCTTTCAGGAGTGCAAAAGTAACCTTTTCTCGGTTGGAGAAATCATGGACCGAGAAATACCCTTCCATCAAATTCAACCATCTATCTACGACGTCTGCATATATATGGCCTTAAAATACATGAATGTCAAAGTTCACCTATACCTTGAAGGGAGCGACACCTCGAGAGTGGCTGCTAGATGCAGATGCGCCATAGGTGGGCAGCCGTTGAAGGATCTGGGAAAAGTTATCCATCATCGCATTCCTTTGTTTCTCAAGGGCCTCCTTGAGCAATATTTTGATAGGATATCTTTCTCTCTCGTCTTTATTTTCTTTTTCCATGGGAGGTCGTTAGGGTTTGTGAGGCTGATATTGCAAGGTTTCAACTAGATCGAGCCCTAACTCCTTATACCCTGACTTCGTTGGGGACATGTAAAGAAAAATAGAGAAAGAGAAGATCGCTCTGATACCACTGATCCGGATTTATGAAAGAATGAAATAGAATAGAAATATAACCATAAATACAAAGATTTAGAGGAAATATAACTCATTTCATTAATATCAAATGAATCAAATATGCTTACAGACGGAATGAAAATAAACTAGCTAGGGCGCTCGTAGTTTATCTCTGAGAAGAGATGTGGCGGCTATAGGCCTCTGAATTGTGTTACAATGAGGATCAAAGGCCTATTTATTATTGAGAAATAATGAAAAACCATAAACATCCAAAAACCTAACCCTAGGAGATGAAACTCTAGACTATGGGCCCCGTTGGGGTAAATTGGTACATCAATTTTCTGGGGTCATAACTTTGGCATACTATCTCTGTTTGATGCACATTATACATCGTTAGAAATATCTATTTGAGGACTACAACTACTCACTGAACCTTTCATGCCCAAAAAACATTGTTTAGGGCCTCAAAATGGCTCTGGAAATTTAGGACCCAAAAAACTATTAAAATAGTAAATTGTGCTACAATTAATGAAGCTGAAAAAATGAAAAAAACAATGGTGGGGCCCCAAGTGGAATAGGCGGTTGGCCACCAATATCCACTTGCATCACATCTTTCCATGAAGCAAGTGAATCATTGAACAAGTTTTCATTTACACCAATATTGCAATGTGCCACAACCTAATGAGTGGATTTAAGTGCTTTACCTTTCTCTGTCATAGGTTACCTTTGGCTTAATTTCTTTCCTGCTCAATTCTGTCCCAAGGAATCCTACATGTGGATGCATCATGTCCATCTCTATTTCAATGTATGCAATGTTTCTCCTTGAAATTGTCTGCCCCCCTTCCTCTAAAATTTTGTCTTCCTCTTCGGCCACCTCTTCCTAGAGAAGAATCTTGAGCATCATTCTTCTCTCAATGTGCAAGACACACAACTTCTTCAGAAGACTGAGGCACTGTCTTCTTCCCAAAATCATTTTCTCTCTCAACAAACTTCTTCTCAAGGGAGTCAAATTTAATCTCGTTGAGATTTCCACTTGTTTGCAATGACTCAAGATAATGTGAATAAGTGGGATATAGTGCCTTGACATAAGGTATGAGAGGAATGTCTATTTCAACTCCAGTGTTTTTAATATCATGCATAATATATCTTGCTTCTTATGCTAAAGCAAAAGGGTTATCATTTTTAGGAATTTGGCTTCTGTGATCCATAAGAGTGTATAAAATCTTTCTGTAAAAATCACATCAAAGAATATTTTGTCGACGCGTTTCAAACCAACTAGTGTGGTTCATCATTAGGACAAGATGATGAACCACACTGGTTGGTTCGAAACGCGTCAACAAAATATTCTTTGATGTGATTTTTACCGAAAGGGTCATCATTTTTCAATTCAAGACTGAACAGTTTAATCATCAACTGAACAAGTTCAAGTTCAGAGTGTGAGTCATACAATTCTTTCAACTTCTTCAAAGCATCAAAGGCTTTTGAGAATGATGAAATATGACGAATCACCTCTTCATTTACAGATGCTGCGATCAAGACATATGACTTGTTGTTCTTGTTTTCCCAAATGGAGATCTATTTGTATGAGGTGGGCTTTGCAGGTGCATTGTATCCTTCTCCTTCACAAATTTATTTCCACAGCTCATTAAAAATAAGGGCGTGTTTTATCTTCCAGGACCACTAATGATAGTTCTCCTTGCCAGTGAGAACCACTCCCACAATAGAAATTAGTGAATGCACCATAAAAAATTGATTTGGCCTCAAGACACTTTGCAAAAGGATTGATGTCATTGTAAATTGATTTGTTAAAAAAATATTCAGTTAAGAGTATAAACCCTTAATATTCTTCCAAACTCCATGCAATTTCATACCATATAAATAATATACCAAAATTCTCCTATTTTTTTTAAATCTTCACTTTATAAACCATGATCTTATAAAATTAATCAACGTACTTTATATGCCACTTATACCACCAATACATTCACTATACACTAATATATGAACCAATCTTCACAATGCACAATCTTAAAAGAAAAAGAGGGTCTAGAAACCATTCACCGCACCATTCAAAAGGAGTTTTGTAGAATATTCAACGCAGAGATACCGTCTCCAGCGATACAAAGATTCGAGACATTGCTTTGGAATGTTAGTGCTCTAGAATGACTAGAAATCTGTTGAAGGCGTGCTCCCTTATTTTTGTACTGAGTCAGACTGTGCGTTGACACTACTAACATGTTACCTTTGCCTTCGATCCATCAATCAATCGATCTCTCCATTCAAGCGATGACGATTTTTTTTTTACATATATGTAATGTTCCAAAATTTTCCATGAATAAATTGGAACATTAATTTTGCTCATATTGTGTAGGAGGTGAATAAAAAGGAAGAGGAGGCCTCTTGACATGAATAAAACCCTTCCTAATGTGAAAAGGGAACCTTTGAGTAGCTTATTTTTCACCTCCTAGTGTGAAAAGGGCCAATTGCATGAAGATGAGGTCAAGTTGACCAAGTCAACCAATGCAGCCTAAGGAGGAGTAGCTTGCCTAAGAAGACAACGCAATTTTGGAGGGAAGAGATTCAAATGAAGATGGAAACCCTAAGAGGTGGGACCCAAGGTGAAGGAGCTCACAACTACATAAGGAGGAGAAGGGCAGCTTTGTGGGGTTAGCTTGTGTATTTCGATTTCATGTCTACTTAGACATTTTCTGCAAACTCCTGTTGCTTAGCAGAGTTTGGGAGGGATTCCTGTTTAGGAATTCCTTCTCCTTCATTGAGTGATCTCTTGAAGGGGTTGCGCTTCATTTCTCCCACATCTGGATTTTAGGCCAAGCATTTCTCACATCTGCAGCGTTATTTCTGTAGCAGAGGATGTTGTGTAGCTGGGCAGTGCAGTGGGAGGGTTGTTTCATCTCCTCTTGTGCATTTCCATTCAGTGGAGGGAGTTTCTCTTGCATTGAGGGAGTTGTATAGGAGATTTCAGAGCTGATTTCAGATATTTGCATGTGGCCAACTCATGTTCCATCCATTACAGCGCAGTTCACTAGGTAAACTGCGTTATTCTTGTGAGAGCAGTAGCTGCAGGGTTTGATCCCTTGTTTGAGAGCTGATTCCTTGGAGGAAGGGACAACCCTTCTCCCGGAAAGCTCTATATTCCATTCCTCTTCTGTATTTTTATATTCTCAATCATATTTATATTCAGTGTTGTAGTGACTGCGTTTTCCAACTACATATATTTGCAGATCTGCACTTGTACACTTTGTATTTTCATGAACCCCCTTGTGGGTGATCTTTATTGTGTATAAAGAGGAAAGGAATATCATTTTCTTAGCCATTGGATGCTTGTCCATTTTAGATCTGATATGTCATGTTATTCTCTGCATAGACCCTAGATAAAATAACGTTGTTCTTGATTCAGTTTTCTGCATAAGCTAGGCTATGGGATTTAAGCTCATTTGAGGCACATAGAAATAAGGAGATCTGTTTATATGAGCTAGAATCATTTGTTTCACCTCAAATTCTGCATGTGAGCTTTATATCATGTCTACTAAGGGATATAAGTCCCATTTCTCACTTGTATAGCGTTATTTTATGAAGACAACTGTTTTGTGCTCATATGTTGCTGCAATTTTTAGCTAGTTCATTTTGGGAGATCTGAATAACCTGCTAAAGGCTATTTCTTTGAGCTTACATTCTACAAGGAGGTCGAATTATATATGTTCTAAGGCATTCCAGCAGTGGTTGGCCTTATCTTCACATTTGCTTCCTTATACAACGTCCCTAAGGAGCTTGCTGGAGTAATTCCTGAGTAGGAATAATCACATATATGTAGACAGAGACTGTAAAAGGCCAGGTAGCCTTTGATTATCTCCCTTATTTGGAAGGAGACATAACCAGTAAATGCCTCAGCAGTCCATATCTGGCATAGACTTGTGATATTTCTGAAAAAGGGATATTAGAGTGGTTTCAGAGCATGATCTCTGGCACTGTCTGTGAGATCAAGCTTTCAGAAAACTAAAGAGAAGAGCAAGGAGCAACCATCTTGGCTCAGCCAGTGGATTTCAGATCCACCCAGAGAATACAAAGAAGAGGAGAACAAATATGGAGAGGATGAGGTTACTCTCATCCATTTTTCAGATTAGAAAAGAGCCTCTCCAAAGGGGTTCAACCAATGGGAAAGAAAGGTGCAGTGAAACTCCAAGAGGGTTTCAAGATGAAAAAGGCTGCAGTGAAACCTCTAGAGGGTTTCAGGAGGAAGGAGAAGATGTAAGCACTTCCTATTCTCATGGAGGAAGTGAAGGGTATGGAGGGCCACAAGAGGAAGTGGATAAATGGCCAGAGGAGGAGGAGCATTCTTCTCCACTTGAGGAGGTTTTTACCTGCGCTGTCCAGTTCATAGAGGAGCAGCCCACCATATCAAAAGTTGGATCAGCCAACAAATCAGAGAGGGGGACTCTTGCAGCCATACAAGATGTCTCAAAGACCCACAAAGGTATGCAAAAATTTCCATGCAGTGACAATTCAGAAAATTTCATAAGAGGTTTGGGAAATTTGCATTCACATGGCCCAGGATCGAAACATCATGCTGATAAAGAGAAGCAAGGTTGCACAACGCTATGTAACTTGGGCCTGATCCAATAAGGGATCAAAATTCATTCTTTTGCACCCTTATTGAGCTGCATGCAGCATGTGGAGTTATGGTGCAAGGTTGTGGGAGGCATCATGCATGATGTGCCATCTCCTAAGGATGTCTTATCCTTAGCAGACTTGGATTATTGTGGATTCAAGGGTTTGATTGGTGAAAGGCCTTTCCTGGAAACTCTTCAAGGGGTTACATCTCAACATCCCATGAGGTGTAAGAAGGAATACTTGCTTTGGGATAATGGCAGTCTTCATTGGGAAGATGCCAAAGGAGAGAAGGATTGGGGACAACCATATCTCGATAGAGGAGAGTGGATGGAGGGAAAGAGGCTTGTGAGCCACTTTCATATCTATGACACAGGGCAGCAAGAGGCAAAGCTGCGCTGGCTACTAAGGAGAGAGTTTGGCCATCATGAGACATGTCCTTTTCTCAAGGGTATGTGGATGAAAGGAGCTTGGCAGGATACTTTCATCATGGGAAAACAAGGAGTATGGATGCATTATGATGGTAGGGTCATTTTTTTTCCACCACTTATGATGAGGGATGGAGGTATGAAGTGGCAACAAGGATATTTGTTGCTTCGGAGGATTGGGAGAGAGCAAGGGAAAAACTGCTCTCCCACGTGGCATAGTGTTGCAAGGGTGAAGTATGGCACTATCATGGTGAAAGAGGTGTTTTCATCATGGAGGAGACCCCTCATATATGGCATAATTATGGAGAATACCTTTGACAAACTACATGTCCAAGGATGGAGCTATATTTTGGCCGAAGCTTGCTTGCATGAGCCAACATCGTTATCTCTTTGGAGCAGTAATCGATGGATGAGGTGTGCCCAGCGGAAGTGTGGTGGATCCATAACCCACAGGTCCCAGAAACATTTCATATTTGTTTCACTTGATGAGAAAAGAGGAGGTGAGATGAATGAGGTAGTAGATGGAGTCATCTATTACTATGCTACATTCTTCTTGACTTGGATTCCCAAGCACGAGAAGAAGGATCTTCTTGCAGCACCTAGTTCATTCCTCTTCATGGGAGCATACCAAACAACTGTGGAGGGTTCATTCATGGATCCGTACATCATTTTAATCCCAGCATATGGTAAGAAATATGTTTTTACATTGGCTGATTTGTATACTCTTACCGTTATTTTGCAGTGCATGGCTCTACAAGAGGGCAAGCTTGTCAGATTGCTCCATGGACAAAATTGGGCCAAACTATATGATGGAGGCAGCCATCTTTCACATGGCCTTTGGCAAATGTTTTTCCATTGCATACATGTTTAGCTAATGTACATTATCAGCCATGAATCACAAAGAATTTTTCCAAGTAAATTTCTGAAGCAGCAACTTGGAAAACTGCGTTGCCAATATTGGGGAAACTGTTGGTACTTTCTGGCATCACATGAAAACTTCAAAATTTTCCTCATTTTGTTGCTGATCATGACTTACCTTGCTGATGTGGATCTGATTTACATTGGGAGCATGATTGGAAGAATGACACATGAGTTGGGAGTGTCCTTAAGGGGGAAGGATTCCCTCATTTTCTGCATTACATGTTCTAAGGGGAACATGAGAAAAACTATGGCCACCACAACTAAGTATTTGTTTCCTTTTAGGGTGGACCATCAGTTTGATGATAATTCATTGCATAATCATGGGCAAGTGATAAAATATGACTTGTATGTTCAGCTGACCCATTCAACCATTTACTTTTTACTAGTGAATGTGAGAATTTTCACCACTAGTCATTTAGCAACATACTACCTGCCATGCCATTTTCTGCAGAAGCAATGGATGAGATTACGCTGTGTCCTTTTGAGAATTTTTTTTTATCATACAACAGAATTCAAAGCCTACAACAAACATCTCAATTGGACATTCTATGATGACCATGTCCTATTCATCATGGAATAAATGTTTTGGAGCATCTTGTTCTTCAATGTTGGAGGAGAAATATTTGGTGGATTGATCTATATTTTTCTACTTGAGGGCAATACCTTGGTAGCCCATGAACAACACATACTCTGCACTATTCATAAGTGGAGAGGAGGACAATTTGGGATAGGTCTTCTTGCCTATCATGTTCAGTCATTCAGCCCACCTACACTTCATGAGCCAAAGGTGGAGGGGATTCTTCATGAGTTACCATGCTGGAGGGTGGCTCATTTTATATGGATGATAGCTTGGGGGTGGAGGTTTCACTGTGGGGGAATAATATTTCCCATGCACCTTGCACTCCATGCCTTGAGAAGACCTCCTTGAGCACTTTCCTTCTCATGATCTTAGTCATTTGGGGTGTTTCACCAAATGCTAGTCTATATGCTTGGGAGAGGCACTATGGAGTTTCATGGATGAGATGGCATCATATTCTTTGGAGGATTCCATCATATGCTGATGCTATCGGGGGAGGTAAGGATATTCACTCAGTTCTATCCTTGCAGTTGCTTGAGGACAAGCACCATTTGGGAGGGGAGGACTGTAATGTTCCAAAATTTTCCATGAATAAATTGGAACATTAATTTTGCTCATATTGTGTAGTAGGTGAATAAAAAGGAAGAGGAGGCCTCTTGACATGAATACAACCATTCCTAATGTGAAAAGGGAACCTTTGAGCAGCTTATTTTGCACCTCCTAGTGTGAAAAGGGCCAATTGAATGAGGATGAGGTCAAGTTGACCAAGTCAACTAGTGTAGCCTAAGGAGGAGTAGCTTGCCTAAGAAGACATCACAGTTTTGGAGGGAAGAGATTCAAATGAAGATGGAAACCCTAAGAGGTGGGACCCAAGGTGAAGGAGCTCACAACTACATAAGGAGGAGAAGGGTAGCTTTGTGGGGTTAGCTTGTGTATTTCGATTTCATGTCTATCTAGACATTTTATGCAAACCCCTGCTGCTTAGCAGAGTTTGGGAGGGATTCTTGTTTAGGAATTCCTTCTCCTTCATTAAGTGATATCTTGAAGGGGTTGTGCTTCATTTCTCCCACATATGGACTTTAGGCCAAGCATTTCTCACATCTGCAGCATTATTTCTATAGCAGAGGACGCTGTGTAGCTGGGCAGCGCAGTGGGAGGGTTGTTTCATCTCCTCTTGTGCATTTCCATTCAGTGGAGGGAGTTTGTCTTGCATTGAGGGAGTTGTATAGGAGATTTCAGAGCTGATTTCAGATCTTGGCATGTGGCCAAATCGTGTTCCATCCATTACAGCGCAGTTCACTGGGTAAACTGTGTTATTCTTGTGAGAGTAGCAGCTGCAGGTTTTGATCCCTTGTTTGAGAGCTGATTCTTTGGAGGAAGGGCCAACCCTTCTCCCGGAGAGCTCTATATTCCATTCCTCTTCTGTATTTTTATATTCTCAGTAATATTTATATTCAGTGTTGCAGTGACTGCGTTTTCTAGCTACATATATTTGCAGATCTGCACTTGTACACTTTGAATTTTCATGAACCCCCTTGTGGGTGATCTTTATTGTGTATAAAGAGGAAAGGAATCTCATTTTCTTAGCCATTGGATGCTTGTCCATTTTAGATCTGACATGTCATGTTATTCTCTGCATAGAACCTAGATAAAATAACGCTGTTCTTGATTCAATGCTTTCTGCATAAGCTAGGCTATGGGATTTAAGCTCATTTGAGGCACATAGAAATAGGGAGATCTGTTTATATGAGCTATAATCATTTGTTTCACCTCAAATTCTGCATGTGAGCTGTATATCATGTCTATTAAGGGATATAAGTCCCATTTCTCACTTGTATAGCATTATTTTCTGAAGACAGCTGTTTTGTGCTCATATGTTGCTGCAATTTTCAGCTAGTTCATTTTGGGAGATCTGAATAACCTGCTTAAGGTTATTCCTTTGAGCTTACATTCTACAAGGAGGTCGAATTATATATTTTCTAAGGCATTACAGTAGTGGTTGGCCTTATCTCCACATTTGCTTCCTTATACAGTGTCCCTAAGGAGCTTGCTGGAGTAATTCCTGAGTAGGAATAATCACATATGTGTAGACAGAGACTGTAAAAGGCCAGGTAGCCTCTGGTTATCTCCCTTCTTTGGAAGGAGACATAACCAGTAAATGCCTCAGCAGTCCATCTCTGGCATAGACTTGTGATATTTCTGAAAAATGGATATTACAATATATAACCGCTTATGCACATGAATGAGAATGTCACAGGTCCTAGGAGTTGATGGGTCTAGTGTAGTTTGGGCTCGGAGTAAAGGAACTAGTGTAATAGTACGTTGTATGCACAACTTATTAGCAACCGAATCAACCTCACCATATGGGGAGCAACTGACTTGTGAGGGGAGGAGTTGGGTTGTGCGAGAGGTATCGAGGAGCCGAAGCAATGTCTGTGATCCCATCGCTATGGGAGTAGATTGATTCAGGCCAACTGAGGGTGCGGGGATAGGGATGAATGTGGTATTAATGATGGTGGATGGGAGTGTGGGGGGGGTAACACAGGACAAAGTATTAACCGGTGAGCCGAGAGGAGATTTAAAGTTACAGGACCTCAAAATCCAACTGATGGTGCAATGTGATTATGCTACACTACCATCACTAGTAGAAAATGATGAAATTAGTGACTAGGTGACTAAAAAAGTTAGTCACCGCAATTATTTCAAGTGAATTACTACTAAATTTGAGTAATTTTAAGTGACCAAACTAAAAATGACTAACTTAAACGACTAATTTAGTCCAGGGATAAAATATACGACTAAATAATAAGTGACTAAACTAAAAGAGACTAACATAAATGACTAATTTAGTCTAGGATTAAAATATATGACTAGATAATAAGTGACAAAATTAATAATGATTAGCATAAATGACTATTATAGTCTAAGAATAAAAACATGACCAAATAATAAGTACAACAAGTATATGAATTAGTCATTTATGTTAGTAATTTTTAATTGTGTCACTCCATAAATGGAAAATTGCAATTTTGATATTGAAGTGTTACAGTTCACTATAGGGGCCTCTGAATCTAGCTGCAGTGTTAAAATTTAGAGACAAATGGGTCTCTGAATCCATCTACAGTGTTAAAATTCTGAATACTCTTTTGTCTCTAAAGTTTAACACTGCAAATGGATTCAGAGACCCCCTTCTTTGAATCCATCTGCATTGTTAAATTTAGAGACAAATGGTCTTTGATTCCATCTGAAGTGTAAAAATTTAGAGACCCTCGTCCGCAATGTTAAAATTTAGGTAGATGGATTCAATGACCCCCTTAAAGGGGTCCATGTATCCATCTATAATGCTAAAATTAGAACAATTTTATACAATCACTACTAAACCAACATAAAAGTTGCTATTAAAATGATTAACCACAACACATATTAACATAGTCAATCTCATTGTCATAAATAGAAAAAATAATATATATATATATATATATATATATATATATATATATATATATATCATTAAAGTAACTTGAACTACATTTGAGATGAATTGAAGTGACTTCCACTCTAACCCAAGAGTATATTCAATATGTTGCAAGTCTATAATAATAACATACAATTTAGCAAGGGTCAAGGCATCTCTAAATACACTTGTGGGGTGGTCGCATTCCTTGGAGAAACTACCCTTCTAGATTGAAAGTCATGTTCTTTTTTACTTCTAGGAAAAGTTTATAGAGAAATCCAACACTGGTAATTATTCAATGTGATTTGAGCTATATGTGAGACAAAATGGAATGATTGCCACTATAACCAAAAAATATATCCAATATCTGATAGTATATATTAATAACACGTGATTTAGTAAGAAGGGTCAAGACATTTGGAGATACACTTGCGAGGTGGTCCTACTCCTTGGAGGCTTCTACTTTTCCAGTGTTATCAAGATAAGACAAATGTCTCATGAGGAATTTGAACCTAACTAGGGAAAATAAAGAACTAAACAAATACCACAACATTGATAATAATCAATTATAAAAAACCAACCAACTAATTACTCTTTTTCCATTAATAATCTTTTTTACCTTAATTTATTATCGCTCTTGTCAAAATTTCTCCACAAATAAATTTTACCTTTCCTTGTATCAAACATGTTTGTCTCTCTTACACATAAATGTTTTATTTTTCCAACCTTTAATAGAGTATCATTTTTATTGCGTTCACTCAAAAATAAAATACATATTCAAATTTTGTTCAAAAGAATCGCTAAATGAAAACTATATTTGACAACAACACAAATAAAACCATGAACATTATTTGTCAAAGTCACTAGAGAGTCCCACCACACGGAGTGTTTAATAGCTTTCAAAAACCATGCCTAATTCGTGCCTTATGAAGAAAAAATGACAAATTTTTTTTTGAACACGGCCTCTATGGAGCTTGGCGGGAAGTAGCAATCACATTAAAAAATAATTTGAGGAGGAAGGCGAGCGTGGCCGGAAGAATGAGAGAAATGGCATGCAGATGATTCAGAACGTAGCAGGAAACAACAATCACATTAAAAAAATTGAGGAAGGCCTCTATGGAGCGTGGCAGGAAGAATGAGGGTAATGGCATGCCGATGATGCACATCGTGGTGGGAAGAATGAGGGCAATGGCATGTCGATGATGCACAACTTGGCGGGAATAATGAGGGCAATGGCATGCCTATGATGCACAATTCAGGAGACAAGGTAGTGGTATTTGAGAAGACTATTTTTCTTCTGCTAGAACCGATGAGACTAAATGGTACAATGAAATCACCCATTGCAAATAATTTTGGCGAGTCCATAGTGAGAACAATGACCATTAGGGCTTTCAGGGTTGAGGATCAGTTCTTGAAGAAGAACTTAGACCTTATTGACAAAAAATCGAGCCCATTTTTCTACACTTTCTGAGCCATTGAATGGTTTATTCATATTCTAGAGGTGTTAAATGCAACTGGTCTTTGCTCCTATGCTCTTGCTATGGTTTCACTCCCACAGGGCAGCTCCAATCCTGGTAGGAACAATGAAACTAAATGCCAATTGTGGGTGATTTCTGCTGTTACTGATTGCTTTTATGTATAAGGTGATCATTCCTAACAATTTCAACTGGTGCAAGTTTTGTTGGGATGGCCTTCTCTCATGGTATACCATTGAACATATTGTTTGTTAAAAGTATACAAAACCTAGAACACATCAAACAGTACATGCACATTCCTAGTGAGGCACCAACTATTATAGAAGATCACATACCACCAGATAATGGATAAATTCGTGGCAAGATGGAGTACCTAGCACAAATTGCCCCATACCACCAGGAAATAAATTTATGTACAAGTTCCAAGTGAAGGATCAGATAGGTAGATACTAGATTAATTTCCATCATTGTACATGCAGAAATCTGCATGGGGCTTTGAAGGACTAAATGTAGCTAGCAGGGCCTTGATCCTTATTCTATTCCCTTCTCCTGATGGTGATATAAATCTTCTTATAGATAACTATTACAAAACCAACGTTTCAGTAAGTTATTAATCCATCCCCGAAACAAGTACATATCTTGAAACTAAAGAGACTAGCTATGTTCAACTTCAGCCTTCCCACTATAATGCTTTCTTGCAACTTATCAATATCTGACTATATTCTATCTTTGGGCAGATCCTTGGAAGAACACTTGATGTGGGCAGATCTATTGGTAATCCTGATGTTGTTCACATTAATGGCCGTGGGCTACCAAATGAAATAGCAAATATAATGAAACAAGGTACTTATCGATGATCTCTATCACAAGGTAGTTTGTTAGATTTAGTATAGGTGTGTCTATCCTTTCAATGATTCACAAAATCTTGTTTATTTTTATTTTATCTTATGGCTATTGAATCCATTGCTTCTTCTCTCAAGATGTATCTAAAATGACCCATCTGTTCATTAAGTTTTTTGTGCCAATATTTCAAAGTGATAATAAACGAATTTGTGATAATGACTATGCACACATTTAGTTGGGATGCATTTATTTGATTAAACAGAGTTTGAGAAGTCATTTTTAGGAATAATAGGATGTGAGAAGTAAATACTATGTTCAAAGCTACAATCTTGCAAATAAGTTCAAAACAAAACATGCAACAAGTTTTCAACAACATGGTAACAACTCATCCTCTTACAATGATCATAATCGTGTAGAGACATTTCAGACATGCTAAAGATTTCCCAATCCGTATGAATATATGTAAGAAAATATAATGAATCAAGCACAATAGGGTGGAAAATACTAGCACAACTTGAATTTGGCCAATGTAAGGATTCCAATGCAATCCTTTAGCACAGGCTCAAATTATTTCATGAATCCAACACAATGAACAACCCAAACCCCAAAACTGACTCAAGAAATTTAGTGCGTAAATAAATACAAAAATCATCTCTTTACAATGATATTCCTCCACCAAACCTAAAACTCCCAAGGCATATGCATCTAGTTCTCCTAGATAGAAGTACCAAACGTCCAAAATTCTCGAAGCATTTCCTGTGAATAATTGAGGGGCCAGATTCATCATATTCTAATTTTGAAATCCACATATACAATACACATAGCAAGTGCAGATTTTTAGGTGAATCCAAAACTTTTTCCCTGATAAAATTAAAAAGCAATATTTATCAAAATTTAATTTTATCAAATTTGTATCAAATTGGCCTTGATGTCATTCTTGTTATGTTGGGCCAATTGTTGGGGATCTTGCGGTGGTGGAATTGTGTTTTTGATAAAATCTCCCACCCCATTATCCTCCAATACTATCATGATCCTCCCTTTCCACGAGACAATGCTAGAGGTTCCCTCCGAATAGTGATCTACTCTCAATAATTGGTAGGCCATCCTGCTTCCCACAAACAACCTTTTATTCCTTCACAATAGGATAAACTGTACACATATTAATATAAATCTAAGGATTCCATTTGTAGGCGAGGAAGAGAGTGGAGAAAGAAAAGAGACCTGGATAACTAATAAAGGTCCACAGACAAATAAATCAATCACTCTGAACTCAAATATAATACCTTATGTATTGATACTTATAGTGGTAAACCCAACTATGCTTGATTGGATCTATATCAATGAAGTTACCCCTGCTGAATTTATTTAGAAAATATTCTGCCAGGGGATCTGCTTGGGCGTGAGGCCCCAAAGGCTCAGATAAACCCAAAGAGACATTAAAATTCCCTCCTAGGATTATCATAAAGTTGTTTGTGAGATACTTTGAGAAGAAAGAGTTCCATAAGCGTACTCTATCTTGGCAGGGGTCATAGATATTTATAATGGAGAATTGTAACCCGAGAGAAGAAAATATCTCATCCCTGAGAGCCAGATCAGACCCCCAAGAATTCAGAAGTTTGATGCTCTGATCTCTGAATTCCAAATCCAATCCTTCCGATTTCCTAGATACATCAAGGGCCAAAAAAGACCACCCAGGAAGAATTTGGGTTAAAAACTTCATCACCGTGTCCCCTTCACCCATGGTTTCTTGAAGCAAGATAATATCACAATGCACTGAACTAAAGAGACTTTTTAGAGCCAATTTTTTGTGGGCACTGGTCAACCCTCTACAATGGTAGTACATCACAATCATCGAGAAACCACGACAGGGGACATGTTAATTTGGGAAACTAGGTCCAAATTCCATGTTGTACTAATCAGATGATGATGCCAATATTTTTATTGGTTTCCTCTTTCAGAGAGGTGAAATATTGATTTAAAGATCATCTTGATCACATGAGCAGAACATGTATTATGAATTTATTCCACTTATGTGCAAGGTCGACCTGGAGCCTCAACAGATGTGTCACACACCCCCACATATGGATATATATTGGAGACTTGGAGGTCATTTCATCACTCATATTTTGGAGGCATTCTCTTCTCTCATAGATGGTGTAGCGCTAGGCCTTCTCATGGTGTAGTGTTAGGGATTCTCATGGAGCAGCATCCATGGAGCAACATCCTTGGTGCAATGTCTTGATGCAGCAGGGTTTTGATGCAGCATTCTTGATGAAGAGATTTTGATGCAGCGAGTTGATACAATGTTTTGAGGCAACATTCTTGATGCAACGTTTTGATGACCTGTCTTTGGGTTGTGTGACACATTTAATTGGCTGATCTAAATGAGGCTTTGCTGGTTGAAGCATCCTATTGACTGTCGTATCGCCACCATTCTTCACCTCTGTTTGATAAAAGGATAAGTATATTATTGGCTTATCTTCCATCGATCTATTGGCATGTTCTATCGACATTTTACTTTCATGCTTATGTGATTGCAATTTGGTGTTGGGCTCTAGAAGTTTAAAGTAAATTTTCATCAAGCATGGAACATCTTTGAAAATTAACATGGTATCAGAGCTAAGGAGAAGACAAAACCTAATTTGTGTTGAGAGCATCCATCAAGGGCAAAGCTAAGATTGGTAGCTTCGGTGTTGAGGTTGTAAATTCTGGGCTAGATTTGAGGCAGAAAATCTATGTTAAGGGACAACAAGTGAAGTCTGGGCAGTGAAATAGGCTTGAATAAACTCTGTTGTGGCTATGGCTACCTCTAGAGGGTTTTGATGGCAGCGGCTCACACCTAGGATCAAATCAGAGTTCTGTTGAGGGCAGCGGGTTAGTCTGGGTAGCAATTGTGGCAGTGAAGGTCTGTCTTGGGCAACATTGGCTGGTTCAAGGTTTCTTGGAACAACGACTCACCTATTTTCCAAGTGCCTATCTGTGGTAGTGCATTAGTTTCTGAGACTAATCTGGGGCAATGAATCTCCTATTGGAGCAACTTGTTGAGAAGGAGAGGTCTGATCTAAGGTCACATTAAGGAGACTAGGGCAGTGAGGCATGAAAGGACTGAGGTCTGAAGGCAGAGTATGCTGGCTACTTAAAGGCTTGGAAACAAGTATGTTGGCGGTAAGCTCTAGGATTACCGTGTGCTAGGCCGCAGGCCATAGCACCATAGTAAGGGTCCATCTATAAAGGATGATGTGGCCTCATTATAACACCATCAATTTGGATCATTTATGCAATAAAAGTGTGAGTTAAGGGTATGTAGTTGGAGCGAAGGAGGAGGCATCTCAACGGAGGAAGAAGGTGAGTCATACATATCTTTGTTTTTGAGTCTGCATTACTATAATTATGACTTCCACACAATCAAATACATAGACTTTGATCTATTTCACTGAGACATCTAACACGTTGTTATGAAATCTTGCTTTATAAATGGTATCCCTATGTCTCGCCTCATAACAAGTGGATTTCACATCAGTATTCCAGTCCATCTCAGATTAGCAGTATGGTTTTCTAATGGATGTACTCTAATATGTTTGTTGGTTCCTCATCTTGATATTCACATCCAGTCTCTGAAGACTCGCACTGTCTCCATGGTTCAATCAAATTATATAACAAAATGTGTTGTCACGTGGATCTGTTACTCGATGATTAGTATCTTGCTCACTCTAAGTAGTTTGGTGACTTGTTTAGTTCTTACTATGGTTTATATACCCTTAGGCATCACCTTTCCAGAAGACCCGACAACCTATAACATCTTGTTCTCTATGATTTGTATTAAGATCAATGGACAGTTACATAAGAATATGATCTCTGCTATGATAGTGAAATGTTGAGGATGATCTCGTTACATTTTTAATGAAGGAAATAAGCCCATTCTATAAGGACTTTTGATCCTTGATATCAGTGACAATTCTCATTACGATGATAGTGCTCCTGTAACAGAATTGTAAACTCCACCATGTCAAAGGTGTCAATGATGATATGAAAATGGTATACAATATGAAGTCATAGCTTCAGATCAAGCAGATAATTGTGCATCAATGACTGCTGGACAAATATGTATTATAGCCCAGTAATGATCTCAGTCAAAAGTAAGTCTTAAGGCTGTTTATATGACCTGGAAGACAATTATTGAAAGTAAACCAACTTGACTCTTAATGGTTGAAGGTTCCTTTAACTTGGACTGAGGATGAAATACCTCAGGAGTCCTGAAATCTTTCTTCAGGCCGGTGTCCTTTAAGTTCAGAAGTAGATAGGATCCACCAAGGAAAGGAGATGGCTATAGCTATTAAGCCTGAGCTACAGATGAAAATATTTTGAAAGATCAAAGGAAGTAGAAGTATCTCCTCTTGCCCATTGATAATTTTAAGAAAAATGTCCATGTAACTAGGACTGATAACCAACTGCAGATGTATCATTGGGAAAGATCTCTTCTCAAATATTCAGGGGGAGCTGATGTTCTCTTTAGCTTTAAGCTAAAGTTGTTGATCCAAAAATTTTCCAGGTATATGCTATCAAAATTGCTGAAGCACAAGTATGATGAACAGTAAAGCTATAATTCATCATTAAGACTGAATTCTGGAAGAATTTTTTAGGCTATACATTGAAAATAGTCAGCCATGTGAGGTAGCTCTTTAGTGAGTCTTGTTATATTGCAGAATAGATTCTGAGAATCCTGTACTTCTCACAACAACGGTATGGCTCAGATCAAGAGGAATGGAATCGTACTTGAAGAAAAGGTTAAACTCAACCTTGGAGAAGTATTGAATATCATGGCCTTGAGATATGTCTGTGATTCTATGAAAAATTTTCCTCTATCGTATACTCCTCATCTTTTTAGTCTCAGAGGGAGTAAGATCAACATCTTCTTTGTCAAGATATACAAGAAGCTAAGGACTGCTAAAGTACTTCTATGATCTCAAGGAAGGCATAGATTATGATATATTTGCACCTGTGGCCCACTATACCACCATTCGATCTATTCTTGCCCTTGTTGTAATGCAAGGATGGAGTCTCCATCAGGTGGATGTAAAGTCCGCTTTTCTGCATGGCTCGATAAAGGAAGAGGTGTATGTGAAGCAACCTCTAGGGTTCGAAGTCCAGGATAGAGACTCACATGTATGCAGATTGAAGAAATCCCTCTATGGGTTGAAGCAAGCACCCAGGGCTTGGTACGAGAAGATAGATAACTACTTGATGAAGCTAGGCTTCACTTGAAGTAATGCTGATCTGAACCTTTACTTTATGGTTGATAGAGAAAAGCCTCTCATTTTGATTCTCTATGTGGACGATCTCTTCCTGACAGGTGTTGACCCTCTCATTCATTAGTGTAAGAGGGAGTTCGCTTCTGAGTTCGAGATGAAAGACCTAGGACTGATGCATTACTTCCTAGGCTTGGAGGTCTGGCAGAGATCTGGCGAGATTTTCCTTTTTCAAGGAAAATATATTATGAAGCTGTTGAAAAGTTTTGTTATGGTGGATTGTAAGTCCGTGTTGACACCGATGGAGCTCAACTTTGAGAAGTTGAGTGGAAAAGCTGCTGGGCTCGAGCTAGCAAATCCTACTGAGTATCGATAACTCGTAGGGGCCCTGATGTTCTTAGTGAACATTCGTTTGTAAGTATGTTTTGCAGTGAACAATTTGAGTCAACACGTGGCTGATCCTCATAACATTCACTGGGTTGGTGCCAAGAAAATCTTGAGATATCTCTGGGGCACGATAGACCATGGGCTGAGATACACTGTCGAGAGTTTGAGACTCTGTGGATATACTGATGCCGATTGGGCTGGCAGTGTGGTGGATCGCAAGAGCACATCTAGATGCTGCTTCACACTTGGGTCTGCTTCGTGCAGGAAGTAGAAGTCAGTGGCTTTGAGCACTGCTGAGGCTGAATACATTGCAATGTGTATGGCATGTTGGCAGCTACTTGGTTGCGAAAGCTCTTCAGTGAGCTATGAGCTATTCGGGTATGTGCTAGATACCACCATTATCCTTTGCGATAACCAGAGTGGGATTCGTTTGTCAGAGAATCTCGTGTCCCACGATCGATCCAAGCATGTTGATATAAGTGTTGGGGAAATATATTGCTATAATTTCCAACATTAAATTATCAATCCGGGGCTCGTAAACTTCGAGGTACAAGCGCAAGGAATGCAGGATCAGAGCATCTAACCTAGACTACAGTAGGAACCAACTTGTTGTTTAAGTACAAAATTGTTATTTATAATTGAAGCTAATCAATTGAGGAAAACATGCTTAAAAAAATAAGAAATTCTAATCACTGTGCAAACAAAACTAACTCTAATTAATCATAAACCAGGGAATCCAAATTACCATTGAAATGATTTTAATCTAAATGAAAATCTCAATCTAAATACTAAGATCTATTGAATCTAAATACAAGAATCTTAAATCAATCAAGATTAATTTAAAATGATACCAAACTTATGCTAAATATTAATCCCAGTAAACTTCACTCTCATTCAAATGATCTTAAACTAAGGCAATGAACAAACAAGACGTCAACTAATCTAATTCCCGGGATGCATAAAAGAAATCAAATAAGCATTCAAACTAACCTCTGTCACCACTCTACAATTGCTTCAAAAGAAACTAAGTAAACCAATATTCTAATTGACATGCTTCAGATCTAAGAGACTACAAAATAAGAAACTATCATATCCTTAAACTTCTTTAATCAAACTCAAGAAATCATTCAAACATAAGCACACTGGCTAATGGTTCTACCAATAACTAACTACAATCATAATGAATTTCAAAACTAAACTACAACTTCAAACAATGATTTAACGGTCTCATTGCATTGCTTTCAAATACTTGGTTGCCAAAACACAATGTTACAAGAAAATAAATAAGGTACATAATAGATTTCAATTCATATTTAAAACAAATGGAGTTATCGATCTCTTGTTTATCCAATTAAGAAGCACCTTTAAATATTTCAATCGTAAACCTGTAACAAAGGGGCTATTCATGCAATAAAATCATTGATCAACGCCATTCATTAGCTTGCAATAAGTTGAAAATGATATTCATGTTTAATTTTAATAAAACAAACAAATTATAGTCTTACGTACATAATCAAAATTATGAGATCTAATTAACAATTGCTTTCAAATAAAATCCATGCACCTAGATCTAAATCAAACATGCTACCTCTATCCTATGATGTAAACAAAACTTGCTTCCAGGCGATGGTGGATCCTTGCCACTCCTGGAACAAGTCTAAACTAAATCAATGTCTAAATATTAAAAAAACCATAACATTTACAAAGAATTCATGGCAAAGTCAAATGGTATTAAGATTCAAATCATAAGTTCACTTACATACATTCCTTCAATATTTTGTCTCATGTTCACACCTTGTCATCCTCCTCCTTCAAAACTTCCCAAGCTTACAAAAAAAACCATGGCTGAGCGATTTATATGATTCACAAGGCGAATTATTCATTTTCCTCAATTCTGGAAAATTGAACAATTTTAACAAACTGACCTAAAAGATATTAGTATATCTTCCTAACCATGAGGAATTTTGGAAAAATGTTCAGAGAGAGACTAATTTGTTATGTTTCCAACAAAAAACTCTCTTGGATTTGTCTCATTCAAATCCAGATCCTCAGAAATCGTGCCCAAAGTTGGCTGTTTGGATTTTTTTTGCAATGTTCTAGAATTCTGAAAAAACTGATTTTTTACAAAACTGCCTCCAAGACTCGCATATAACTTTTATAAAAATTCGAATCTGGAGAAACCATTTTGGATATACATAAATGATTATATTTTTAAGAAACCCATTTGATTAGATTTTATAGATTCACCTCCATCTGCACACACATTGAGGTCAAACATGGCAGTTTGGAAACTTTGCACATTTTGAGCAGATTTGTTAATCAACTCCTAGGGACCCACATGTACGACCTGGGTGAAATAAAATAAATAGGAAGGTATTAAAACATTATTTTGGACCATAACCTCCCTTGGTTTTCCTCGGAAGCGCGCCGAAAGTGCCAAAGCCCTAAATTAAGCATTCCCATACTTAACTAGCTTGTGAGGGATTTCAGCGATGGAACCCTGTGATAAATTTACTTCAACAAAACCTTCATCAGTAAAACATGACATAATCATATTTAATCATAGAGAAGTGAATAAAACTGATGATAATCAACCATAGAGAGTATTTGGCGGCGAGTGATGGAATTAGGGTACAGAATGGGCTAAAAACCTAGGGTTTTATGGTATAAACAATGATATTTCATGATGAAAACATGGGCATATATGAGGCCCAACATCCCCCCATGCTTGAGGTTTTTCATGACCTCATGCAAACAAATACTTTTCTCATATCTATGTTTTTATGGCATCATGGATTTTATGTAGGGTTAGGTCTTGTGAAGCAGCAATACATGAAGATTTTATTGCCATAGATTTCATTTTAAGAGAGATACAAATTGAGGAAAAAAAATAGGTATGGTAGGAGGAAAATGATGAATATGATGATAGGTGACAATGGAAATGGTAGATGAGATGAGGTGGTGATGGAGATAGGAAGACATGTGCTTGCATGCTCTATTTTTGCGAGGCCAATGCTTATGGATGGTTCCCTCATGAAAGGCAACAATGAATTCATCCTCTATTGGATTCAACTGACAATATGTGTGAATGTAGGAGGGGAAGGAATTATAGTTACTGCTTTACATGAACCAATATGATTATGACCTAGATTAGCATGCAAATGGAGGGTATATGGAAAACCAAATATACAGAATATGTGGTGGTTAATCATCAAAGCTTTCTTAAATCTCTAATCAATTAAAGAATCTTAAGCCACCTCTACCTCAATTTTTACCCTTGTTGTTGATGTCCTTGGTGCTGCAAGATGAAGTAAATGATGGATGGCTTGAGCTGATGTGACTGTTGATATGATTCGCTGAAGAAGGAAAAAGGTCTCAATATCAAAATTATCCCGAAAATGTTGATGCATGTGTAAATTCATACGGCTTCTTGAAAAAGAACACAAGCACCATCATCAATATTTCTTTTCATGCAAATCTTATCGAAATAAAGGAAATAGGTTAAATAGTGAACACTTACCTAATCATGCTCCAAGTTTAAGATACTAGCCCAACAATGATAATGAAATCCATGAGTAAGCATAGGCTGAAAATATGAATCAAACCTGACAATTCTCATCATTTTTTTTTCTAACATCTCTCCCCCCCCCAATTCCTATCAGCTTGCATGTCCTCATGCAAGCAAAACCTCTGATAGAGAATAAAGAATAAAGGGCTAGGGTTTCTATATTAAAGTCATGCTTCATTGAATTTAAACCATAGGGTGAGTTGTGAGAGCATGCAAGTAGGTTTCATCGGATTTCATCTTTATTTTCATCAATACGATAAGAAAAGTAGTGATCAGGGATCCAACGACGTTAAGACTGAGTTTTATTATTCCAAAAGAGTAACTAATTCTAGGGCTACTAAAGGAATGCTTAACAATGTTGCTACTGCAAGGATAATGTCATCTTAAAATGATTAACCATAAGAATTTCCACAAAGAATCTCAAGAGTAATCCAAAGCAGTAGGTCTCCACTTTCAATAGCCTCATTATTACAAGTAAAAGTGACTTTATTTAAAAACCAAGGCCTTAAAATGGATCGAAAGTAGGGAAAAATAAATATTACAAAATGATACCTTCCGAGGATGATTGAATTACCGTTACCCAAGCATATAGTTAAAGCTTCTCTTATTCAAGAAAAGTAAATCACCTGAACTAAGGGTCTCACATCCATAAAAACCAAATTATTTTTGAAAGATAGAACTCCAAAGCATACTACTGAAGGATATTAAAGCCATTCTCAGAGAGATATGATAGTGAGTTCAGGGAAAAGAAAAAAACAACCAAGTAAATCATAGTGTAGAATTAACTTTGATACCGCAGGCATGGCCCTGCTGCCAGTAGGCGTTTATAGCCTCGACAGAGATACCTTTTAACCTAACGAAATGTCTGTGTCCCACTTACTAGATATAGATTCAGAGTTAGCTTATTTGACTTCTAGATAAAGGCCACTGTCCTAGCTTGGTAACCAGCTGGTGGCAGTGCCACTCACAGGAAGTAACATGGATGAACAGACTGGCTCGTGATGAAACCTCCTGTCTTCCAGATTTTTGGGCTGAAAGCCATTACTCTGGCTTGGTGACCAGGAGCAGTAATGTCATGCACGTTAGGTCTCATGATCGTGGTAGGCCAACTCATTACGAGACCTCCTATCCTCCCCTAAATATTTTTGTAGACTCTGATTATGATTAACCTTAGAGGTTACTTAATAAGCAGGGAGATAGATCTACTCCTTAAGAGCGTAGGATGGCGTGAAAAGTTTTTAATTACTAATATTTACTGGTTGATCCTTATACCCTAAAGACTCAAGAAAAGAAAATAACTGAGATAATGACCGAAATATTCCTCTGATAGGTCATGCTAGGGTTCTTATGAGAGCTCATGATTGTTTTATAGGAGTGGTCCACCATAGGTGGCTTTTCATCAATACCTTCAAAGAGAAACTTGAAAATATTTCTTGGATGATAGTATGTTAAGCTTATGAATGGGAAGTATAACAATAACAATTCCCCTAACTGGCCCAATGAATAATCTCGGCCAATAATCAGAGTCACTTTATAAAATATGAGGCTTTAAGAGTGAGTTTCTTCTGACAAGTCTTACCACAAGAGTGCATAATGACAAAAATTTCAATGGTTATGCCTTAGGAATTGCAATTTCAAGAATGATGTTGTAACAACAATTTTATTCATTTCTACCCTACCCTAATCTATAGAGAGGAAGGTCTCCTTCAAGTGTAGGAGTACTTCCAATTCAACTATGTTCGTAACAACAAGCTAAATATACTCACACTCAGTTTGAAAATATAAACTTCAACACATACCAGAGTATGAGAAACCAGTTGCTTCGATTGATATGATACCAAGAGTATTTGAAGATGAGAGTGGTACTTTTGCTAGATTATGATCTGGAACCAATCCTTGATGTAATCCTGGTGGTATTGGCTCATTTCTTCTTTTGGACCGCTCTGAATGTCCTCCTTGGTCATGCCATGAAAACTTAGATAATTGGTCTCTAGAATGCACACAAGGCTTATTGCTGGGCATGGTGAAGGTTCCTCGATCTCAAGTTCAGCTGGATGCTCCCCATCAGATTTTGTACATGGCTCATCCATATCCTTGGTATATAGGCAAGAGGACTCAAGGGAGATTTCCAAATCATGTTATGGTTGTGGAGAGACAAATAATTTCCTGAATGTAGTCAGGATGAACTCTTCCTGAGAAGAAGATACCCCAGCTACTGCTAGGATTTGAGAAAGCACCTCGATGGACATTCTTCAAGCTCTCGGTCATTCTTGAATTTCTCTTGCTCGCAACATGGATTAGTACAAAAGAGGGGGTTCTTATAGCACCCTAAAAATGGTTTATCTTTAAAGAACTTGAATTTTTAATCTAAATGAATTAAAGACTGCTAATTGCAATAAAAACTCACCAAACTTGCTTGATTGGGCAACCAAAATTTGGAGCAACCCCACAATAGTGGATGCGTGACTCTTCACTCACGTCTTACCGTACACTCTCCGCCCTCTGATTGCCCTGAAGCTAAGATTAAAAAAAGAAAAGAAAAGAAAAAAACTAGGCTCTGATCCCTTTAGCACCTCCCTAGCAACGACGCCAAAAATGTTGGGGAAATATATTTCTATAATTTCCAACATTAAATTATCAATCATGGGCTCGTAAGCTTTGAGGTACAAGCGCAGGGAACGCATGATCAAAGCATATAACCTAGACTACAGTAGGAATCAACTTGTTATTTAAGTACAAAATTGTTATTTCTAATTGAAGCTAATCAATTGAGGAAAACATGCTTAAACAAATAAGAAATTCTAATCACTGTGAAAACGAAACTAACTCTAATTAATCATAAACCAAACAATCCAAATTACCATTGAAATGATTTTAATCTAAATGAAAATCTCAATCTAAATACTAAGATCTATTGAATCTAAATACAAGAATCTTAAATCAATCAAGATTAATTTAAAATGATACCAAACTTATGCTAAATCTTAATCCAAATAAACTTCACTCTCATTCAAATGATCTTGAACTAAGGCAATTAACAAACAAGACTTCAACTAATCTAATTCTCGAGATGCATAAAAGAAATCAAATAAGCATTCAAACTAACCTCTGTCACCATTCTGCAATTGCTTCAAAAGAAACTAAGTAAACCAAGATTCTAATTGACATGCTTCAGATCTAAGAGACCACAAAGTAAGAAACTATCGTATCCTTAAAATTCTTTAATCAAACTCAAGAAATCATTCAAACATAAGCACATTGACTAATGGTTCTACTAATAACTAACTACAATCATAATGAATTTCAAAACTAAACTACAACTTCAAACAATGATTTAACGGTCTCAATGCATTGCTTTCAAATACTTGGTTGCCAAAACAAAATGTTACAAGAAAATCAATAAGGTACATAATAGATTTCAATTCATATTTAAAACAAATGGAGTTATCTATCTCTTGTTTATCCAATTAAGAAGCACCTTTAAATATTTCAATCGTAAACCTGTAACAAAGGGGATATTCATGCAATAAAATCATTGATCAACGCCATTCATTAGCTTGCAACGAGTTGAAAATGATATGTCTATTTAATTTTAATAAAACAAGCAAATTATAGTCTTAAGCACATAATCAAAATTATGAGATCTAATTAACAATTGCTTTCAAATAAAATCTATGCACCTAGATCTAAATCAAACACACTACCTCTATCCTATGATGTTTACAAAACTTGCTTCCAGGCGATGGTGGATCCTTGCCACTCTTGGAGCAAGTCTAAACTAAACCAATGTCTAAATATTAAAAAAAACCATAACATTTACAAAGAATTCATGGCAAAGTCAAATGGTATTAAGATTCAAATCATAAGTTCACTTACATACAATCCTTCAATATTTTGTCTCATGTTCACACCTTGTCATGCTCCTCCTTCAAAAATTCCCAAGCTTACAACACAAACCATGGTTGAGCCATTGATAAGATTCACAAGGCAAATTATTTATTTTCCTCAATTATGGAAAATTGAACAATTTTAACAAACTAACCTAAAATATATTAGTATATCTTCCTAACCTTGAGGAATTTTGGAAAAATGTTCGGAGGGAGACTAATTTGTTATGTTTCCAACAAAAACCTCTCTTGGATTTGTCTCATTCAAATCCAGATCCTCGAAAATCGTGCCCAAAGTTGGCTATTTGGATTTTTTTGCAATGTTCTAGAACTCTAAAAAAACGGTGATGTTTTACAAAACTGCCTCCAAGACCCGCGTATAAATTTTATAAAACTTCGAATCTAGAGAATTTTTTTTGGATATACATAATTGGTTATATTTTTAACAAACCCATCTGATTAGATTTTATAGATTCACCTCCATATGCACACACATCGAGGTCAAACATGGCAGTTTGGAAACTTTGCACATTTTGAGCAGATTTGTTAATCAACTCCTAGGGACCCACATGTGCGACTTGGGTGAAATAAAATGCATGGGAAGGTATTAAAAATTATTTTGGACCATAACCTCCCTTGGGTTTTCCTCGGAAGTGTGCTGAAAGTGCCAAAGCCCTAAATTAGGCATTCCCATACTTAACTAGCTTGTGAGGGATTTCAACGATGGAACCCTGTGATAAATGTACTTCAACAAAAACGTCATCAGTAAAAAATGACATAATCATCTTTAATCATAAAGAAGTGAATAAAACTGATGATAATCAATTATACAGAGTATTTGGCAGCGAGTGATGGAATTAAGGTACGGAATGGGCTAAAAACCTAGGGTTTTATGGTATAAACAGTGATATTTCATGATGAAAACATGGACATATACGAGGCCCAACAATAAGGTACCATTTTATCCGAGATACTGTACAACGAGGCGCTGTAAGTCTCGATCATATAGGAGCTGATGAGCAGGTCGCTGATATTCTTACAAAGCCCTTGGGGAAGGTCATGTTCCTAACCTTCTGTGAGAATCTTGGAATCGTGGAATGACCCTATGTTGAGGGTATTGTTGGACGATGAGCTTTGGTAGCTCCAGGGGGCTTTGGGGATAGCTTCTTGGAGCTATAAGCAACCACGGGGCTAGGCTTGCTGAAACTTGTTGGTGTGCTTCCGCCCCACCATGATGATATTGAGTTGGTTTACCTCTCTTTGATCTGTGCTTCGTATGCATCCTACCCATGGAGTCCCAGGCTCATGGGAAGTACCTCTCATTTGGTCAATGAGGTGGGAAATGTGGATAGAGACTGATAGCAATACCGATGGACGCATCGGAGATTGTCATACTCTCTATGTCTATGATGGCACGTGTCCAACCACTTGATCTAGGATCAAGTCTAGTGAGGTTTCAGACCTCCAACTGACTTCGGGCCAGTTAAACTAACCTTAGGTTAGTATATGACTCTCTTGAGTCCAAGTGAGGTTTCAGACCTCCAACTGACTTCGGGTTAGTATGAGACTCCTTTGAGTCCTATAGAGGTTTCAGACCTCTGAGCTGACTTCGGTTCAGCCGGGAGTGATGTCTTTGTAACTCACTGTTTTGAAATAGAGAAGCCAACGAAGCAAGTTACAGCGGGATGACGCACGATGTTTGGATGGCACTAGTGGATGGAATTCTTCCTAGTTGAGAGGGATTGTTAATTTGGGAAACTAGGTCCAAAATCTATGTTGTACTACTCAGATAATGATGCCAATATTTTTATTGGATTCCTCTTTCGGAGAGGTGCAAGATTGATCTAAATATCATCTTGATCAGATTAGCAGAACATGTATTTTGAATTTATTCCACTTATGTGCAAGGTCAGCCTGATTTTTAATGTCGGCTTGGAGCCCCAACAGATGTGTCACACACCCCCACAGATGGATATATATTGGAGACTTGGAGGTCATTTCATCACTCATATTTTGGAGGCATTCTCTTCTCTCACAGATGGTGCAGCGTCTTGATGTAGCAGGGTTTTGATGCAACATTCTTGATGCAACGAGTTGATATAGTGTTTTGAGGTAGTGTTCTTGATGCAACGTTTTGATGAGCTGTCTTGGGGTTGTGTGACACATTTGGTTGGCTGACCTAAAAGAGACTTTGTTGGTTGAAGCATCCTATTGATTGCCGCAACGCCACCATTCTTCATCTATGTTTGATAAAAGGATAAGTATATTATTGGCTTGTCTTTCATCGATCTATTGGTATGTTTGATCAAAATTTTATTTTCATGCTTATGTGATTTCAATTTGGTGTCGGGCTCTATAAGTTTAAAGTAAATTTGCATCAAGCATAGAACATCTTGGAAAATTAACAGGACATCACTTCTCTAAGCGCCCCTTTAAGGGATAATTGCTTGCCATCATCAATATTGAGTTTTTCTTTCAGCTTTGATTTGCAGATGTTCGATTTTCTGCCTCTCGTTTGATTAGGAACAGAGGGTTCCAAGTGGATCCCAAGACCTCCAACAGGAATACCAATACCATATTTTTTGTCTCTCGGCCTAAGGTTATAGTGAGGAATTTCAGTAGGGCACATAGGGCCCAAGGGATGCTCTTCAGGTAGTAGGGGAATGTCGGATAAAGCTAACTCAGGAATGGAAGAGATGATACTTTCAAGAGCTTTAAGATCAAAAACAGGGGAACAAGACTCAACAGGTTTATGGCTGGAGGGACTAAGCTCAAGACAAACATATCGAGGAAATAAATATACAAACATAGGAGTAGTAGGGGGAGTATTAGTACCCATGAGAAGAGGCACCTGTCGAGCGAGTTCCACTTTGCCCCAACTTTCCTGTGGTGGCAGCTAAATTTCTATGGTTTCAATGAAGCCATCTTGCTGAGTATCCAACTCTGCCTATTGTACCTCGGCCTCCACCTCTTCCCCAATATTGCCCTAAATTTCGGGCTCTTCCCGATGTCTCCTATGTCTACGGAAGCCCAAAGGACAATCCCTTGCTAGATGACCATACTTATGACAATGATGGTAACATAATGCTAACTAATCATAATCCAGAATCTGAGAGAAAGAGTGGCCATGCACTTGAATCTTGCATAAGATATGCTAGCCCTTCTCTCGGGTCCAATCGAACCAATATTTGAGCCACCTTCCTCTCTTTTGTCACTAGGAATGACATATCCGCTTCAAGAAATGTGCCCAAAATATTTCCAATGGCTCTGAACACTCCCATTGATCAGAGCTGGGGTGCGAGGGCCGACAAAACGTACCTAAACCGGAATTTCTTCGAGCCTTTCTCTTTGTGTGTCGAATAATGGCATCCATTTTTTGAAGAATATTGGGGAATTTCCAAAGCCCCAGTTTCTTTCCAGAACCCATTCCACCACTTCTTCATTTGTGAACCTAACCATAAACTAGCCTATGGTCAAGATGATAAACTCTGTTTGAGTGGTCAGAACTCCACTCCAAGAATTATGTATCCACCTTGCGATATAATTTGAGGAATATTGACGACCTTTCGCAAACCTCACCAGGATAAGTTCTGAGGTTGCCAAGGCCTCGTCCATTGGAGTGTCCACTCCCAATACCAAGTTTGGCCTAACCTCCTTCTTCCTGATTACTTTCCCCTTGTTTCTCTTGGAGCCAAAAGTCTGCCCAATACCAAAAGAAGTGCTGAGAGCTTCATCATTTTGTGGTTCTTCTGCAAGGGGTTGTTCTGGCAAGAAATCGACGACCTGACACTCTGAGGAGGTGCCTCAACTCTTGGAGACTGAGTCTCTGGATCAAGAAGCGGGTAGTTCTCTTTTAGCCCCAGAGAGATGTCATTAACTATTCCTTGGATTTTCTAAGAGAAGATATTACCTTCCTACCTACTTTCTTCTGCAGGCCGAAAATTTGTATATGACTCCTCCAGAATCGGGAATCCTTTAAACAAATTCTCCCCAAACAACCCTTCATTATCACCAGAACGCTCCGAAAAAAAAGCTTTCTCAGACACCAGACCGGGGCAAACAACTAGCGGGATTTTGCATCCCTGAGTCTTATCCAAACGCTGACCCACTCCTGGAGACACTGCCTTTACCTCCTCAATTAAACAAGATTTTAACCCTTCATGCCTTAGCAGACTACTTCCCTTTACCACGTCTTCGAGACCATCGGTTAAGGAATAAGAGAGACATAAAGATTTTACCCGAAAATTCGTCAGGGAAACGCAACCTTCAGCTCTTTGTAAAAATGCATTCTCCAGACTGACTGAATATTTTGTTGCCTGCACCCAGGATACCGCCTTTGATGAAAGTCTTCTTTACTGTTCCAAAAAACCTAAACCGCCAATGACTTCCCAGTCCAACTCAGCAGCACCTCGCTTTCCAAGTGGAGACCTCGCTGGCATTTTGACCTTCTCCAGGTTCTGTTGGTTTGGTTCCAATCCCCAGACCGACAGAATGTCCTTTGGTTCCAGTTCTAAGTTGACATGGTCTTTGGGGCTAACCATACTGAGACCATAGAGAGATGAATCAAAAAACTGTTACAAACTCTACACTGTGAGGGAGAGTCTCAAATGCTGGACTAGATTCCTCGTTGGGAGGATGCAAAAATAGAACAACGATGAAATAGATAACTAAAAAATGCGTAAACCAAAAACCGAGAATGTTAAACAGGAGTTCGAAGGGAGACCGATTATGATTTCGAGGAGCATTTAATGAAGACCCTGCATGTGCGTACAAGTGGTGAGGCAGTTCCTATAAGCCATTAGAGCTACAGTGACTGTTGCCATTGATCGTACCAATGCACAGAGTGCGAAAAACTAGAAACCATAAAATTTTTCCTCATTTAAAAAAAAAAAAAACCTTCTATTCAATTACCCTCAACCTACTAGTTAAAAAAATTATTTCAAAGGTTGTCTTCCTGCTAATTTCAAGTTAGAAACTATACACTTTTAAATTTAACTTCATTTTTGTCATGGTTTTACTTCTATAAGGATTATTATCATTTGAATTTTGCGCCACATCTTTCAATCATAATGGCGTGAGAATTTCTTCATAGGGCTAAGCATCGGCACTCGGAAATTCCCAAAACAATATCACCGCAAGCAACAAACAGATTTGCAGAAACCCATAATTGGTTGATTAGGCCAGAATTAAATTTATTCATCTCCTCCAAATTCACCACAACTCCCTTTTAGTTTTGAAAAAATCGGCGGGTTTCATTTTTAGTTGTTTCATCTATATAACTTTAAATAAGCAATGCATTATGCTAAAAGTGCCTATACTTGGATTTGAATTTGCCATGTGACTTACCCTTCAACTCTATTGGACAGATAGGGTGTCACTACTATCATAGGAGAATCCGACGATGTTAGGTACAAATCCTTTTTTTAAGGCCCTTTTCTTGTCTTTATGCATGCACACTCAAGCATATGTAAATATATGGATGGATGGTAAATTGGCATTGAAGAGTCCAAGTGATAACAGGGCATGTTTGTGCAAATACCTGTATCCTTCACTGTTTTGACTTATATTGTTAAGTATGTGAGAATATACGAAATGACCTTGTCTTGCAACGAAAGCAAACTCATTTTTCCCTTGTTAACTTATCACTATTTTGTTTCATCTCCAATATTACTTATTTTGGTGTTATGTTGTTATTGATACCATCGGCCTACAATTGTTTTTCCATTTATTCACATGAAGGAACTATGTGAAATCATTCCTTCTCTACAATTGGGTCCCCTGTTTCATTCTTCAACTTCTATTTAAATTTTGGCATTTTGAAGGTTCCATGTATTATCTGTTATAATGACACCAGAGACTCCAACATTATGACTTCTTATTAATAATTCTATGTGTATTGTGTACATACATCAAAAATTTTGTTGCATATTGACCCCACAAAATTTCTTTGACGACTTGTTTGATAAAGTTTGTTATGGCTACCATAATCAACATGATGTTCCCTGATTCCACAATGTACATCTTATTTGATCATTGCAGCTAGACAGGAGGCTGCCAAACAAACCTTAGTATTAAATTTCACGCATCTAGATTTTTGGTTTATCTTTACAATTTAGTTTTTGTGTGGTTTTGGTAGTTTTTATTTCTAATTCCCATCATGTCTATGATTGATCTCAATTTGAATGCATACATCACACAAATACTTGTCATCAGGAAAGAATCAAGTTATGAAGCTGTGTTAATAGTTATTTTAAGTGTCAATCAACTGTTCACGAAATAACTGTCATTGTTAGTCTTTGTTTGTTTTTTCACTAGTCCTTTGAAATTCAAGGGTTCTTTCTCCTTGTCTGGATCCTTAAAAATAAATAAGAAGTGGTAGCAAACATCCAACAGAGATCTTGGCATCATGTAGAAATCCTCTGCTTCTTGCATATCTTGATGAAGAAAATATTTAACTGATCTTACTTCCTCTTACCCTGGGAGATCACAAGCCTAAGGTTGTATTTCTAGAAAGAAAAGTGTCCATCAGGCATCCTGCTCATCGTGAGATCACTCAAACATGACATAAAATAAAAATTTCCTTTGTTGTACCATATAAAGTGGTATTATGTGAAACACTGGATTCTCTGAATCCTATTATGCAATATACAACAATGACAACTGAAGAGGTTTCTTAAATTTATACATCCGACTGCAGTAGTGATGGAGTATATAACACTTAGATGTTCTCTTTCCATCCATCATATTTTCAACCGAGTTATCATCAAAGTATTCATGAAACCTTAGATTTCAGTAGTGTACATCGGGATGTAGAATCACTGAGATATCTCAATAAGTAGTTGTCCAATATATGAGGCTCACCTATAAATTGACTTCAGAAATTTCATAGCGAGACATATGTATGATAAGATGATGATCAGGTATCCCACAAGATATACATATGCATACCATTTTACCATCAATCCTTAAGTGTAGGGAATAGTGCATCAAGGCTAGGTCTTACATCTTGACTTCGAAAGTCAACTCCCTCTTACGTTGATAAGTTGATAAACGAGAGTGTCATCAATCAGAATTAGCTGCATCCTTACAATCCAATCATCATGGCTTGTCCATAAATCCATCTAAATATAAGGAAAGTGACCTTGCCAAAATTATAGTCATAGAGCTATCTACAACCTGCTACTTTTCCTGTCACTATTCCTTTGGTCCATATGCCAAAGTCATCAATATAGCTCCCTCTTAATTCTTGCTTCAACCTTTTATCAATCTGCTCCTTATCTTTAAGATGACACGTTAGCATACCAAACCTCAGCGATACATAGGTGAACTCCCTCACATGCTCTGCCTATTCAAATGACAGATCTCAATAGCAGTATATCAATAGAACCTTATTACTAAAATTGTAAGAATGACTGAAATTAAAGATACCAAGGGATTACTCTGAATTTAGCCTTGGAATGATTTCCAAGTCTGATTATGCCATGGATACTGGTTTCTAGCCTGATCTCAACATCTAGATAGACCAAGGAAATTTCAAATTATGCCAAGTTTCTTCTCAGCAACAAATACTACATCTGATGTACTGAATTTCTTCCAAGGTTCAGTATTATCGCAGAAGAATGTGGAAAATAGTTAATGCATTTTAAACTGTTGAAGAAGAACTGTCTTTTTCCCTCCAGGTTATGATGCTTGTCATTAAAGACTGAATACTTGATGCATCCTTGACTTATGCTAATGGAAGTTCCAATGGTAAACTTGACTTCTTGTAGTGATTTCTGTCACAAGGGAAGTCTGGTCTTCAAATACCTACAAAATTGCTTCCTTTAATGATGCTACTATAGGTCTTCAAAGTGAAAAAATGATTCTTCTCGAAACTGAACAAGGATAGATAAGATTGATGCTAAGAAGATCAAACTGTGACTGCATATATGAATGCTGACACTATTGAAGGAACATGATTGTGAACACAATCAATATGGCCCAAATTGATCGAGAGCATTGATATTTTAGATGGAGGATATTGTAGCTACTCCACTACAACATCATTCTTGAATAGGATTCTTGACACTATATATAGGGGAATCTTACTGTTCTGTATACAATGCAAAACTCAACTAATATAGACAGTGGGAGTATACCATACGAATAGAGCAGAAAAGCCATATATGAACTGATGGATGCACTTCCATATATTCTTGTACTGTACCATCATTCATATACAACTGATGAAATCGAGGTCAAGCTTATACTGCTGTAACAACAATACCATATTGGAGCTGTTGCACAGTGACATCCATACACAAATTTGAGAGTATACATGAATGGGTTGATACCCATTATTGCTAATATGGGAAGCCATACCAATGTAGAGTAATATGAGAAACATATATATGACTGAAGCAAGGAAAAATGTCATAATGCAAATAATCATACTGAAGCATATGCCATATGACATTATAGGCAAATCATACAAAGACCATAGCTATATAATGAACGTCCAGCTATTTCAGAGGTGTAGTATCAAGAGTAAAGATATGAGAGACTTCCTTTAAAAGTAAGCTTGCTGAACCCTGGTTCAAAGAATTGTGATTTCATGACCAACTATGCTTCCCCTTATGCTGTTCTACTAAACATTCAAATCATGGCTGGAAGGGCTTTAAGGCTCCTCCTCAAGCCTCCTACAATTCATGTGTTTGCTACATCAAGGTCTTCATATATACCAAAATATACTTAATATTAACTGCACTGTACCTTAGGATGACTGCGGCCTAAGCTAGGCCTCAAAATAGACTTTTCCGAGTTGTTGTAGAAGCAATCCCTTCTCTGTGGCCTAGATCAGAATGAAAATCTCCTTCTAGGACAAGGAACCAACCATGTTTACCTACACTGTCTCTTGAGATCACTGTGGCTAGGGTAGGAGGTCCCTTCTAGGCCTCTCGGCCATCTCAAATCCTTCTCCTCATACTGCTATAACAACACCTTCCAGTAGCCATGTAAAAAGAGACAAACCCTTCACAAAATAGTACAGAAAAACCATCAATACTTACCTGTTAACCTATGGTATGATCTAGCAAGGGAGACACTACCCTAAACAGTCTTGAATCTACTCGCCTCCTTGTTGGCTTCTTCCATTAAATGTTGAAGGAGGACTCTGCAATAATGGTTTGCAAATTTTATTTGAAGCCCCTATGAGCTATTGAGCCCAACTCTAACATATTCCCAAACTGGAATTCTAACATTCCCTTGCTTGATGGAAACTTGATTACATTCCTTGTGGTTGCATTCCTTCTCTTGCTTGGGATTGACCTTATCTGGCTCTGAAACCATGTTAATTTTGGAGCATGTTCTTAGCCCATAAGCCATTTAGATTCCATTAACAATCACATAGCTCATTATCATATAAATAGTAACTGAAGAAAGAACATAGAGGATTGAAGAAAAAGACAAGCTAAGACAAGATAACACAAGGATATGGCACGAGCCAGGGAAAAACCCCAAGTTGGGGAAAACCCTTGATCAATTCTTCTTATTATTCTTAAACAAATGTTCAACAGAGAGAGAGAGAGTACAATGATTTTAAAGTCAAAACTGACTTGCCAAATAGAAGATCTGTCCTTAGATTGCAATTCTGAATACTGGTTAGGGCTGCCTGAATTTTCCATTTTTCTCCATTACAGCCTGCGTTCAAGCCTGGGAATATGAGGCCTCGAAAGAAGGACGTAACCATGCCATTAGGGGAATTTTGAGGTCTAAAATGAGCCTCCTAGGAAAAATGTACAACCAAACTAAACTTTATAGGAACCAATAGGATTCAAGATGATGATGTCAACCATGGGGGATGATTCACCATTTTTTAAGTAAAAGGGTAAAAAGATTAAAAACTAATAAAGCAATAAAGCTACTTTTCCAACTCGTATTTTCAACTTATCTCCCAAAGCGTTTACTCAAATTTTGAGTGGGAGTACTTGTTGGATGCAAAATTTAATTCTTCATCTAACAAGTACCCATGTTACATACTTTTGATGGACCCTATTATGTGAAAAATGAGAAATACATGAAAAAACGTGATTGAAATAACGTTTTTCATGTATTTATTATTTTTCGTGTAGTAGGGTCCATCAAAAGTATGCAACATGGGTACTCCTTGGATGAGAAATTAAATTTTGCATCCAACGAGTACTCCTGATCGAAATTTGAGTAAGAACTTTGGGAGATAAGTTGAAATATGAGCTAAAAAGGTAGTTTTTTCTTTTTCCCCTCTAAAATTTGATGATGTAATCAAATATTATTTTATTATTTCCACTATTATTTTATAATTTCTTTAGGAGGCCCATTTTAGACCTCAAAATTTCTCTAATTCTTCATTCTCTCAAACAACTTAACAACTAGCTGTAGTAATGGTCCTCTGTCTGAGTCCTGCAACAAAGATGTTCAACAGAAGATCATGGAGAGATACGCTACAACAAGGGATCGCAAATTCTGTCCAAGGGTCTACAACCTTTGATCCAATTGCGTTGTCTTCTTAGTGGCTATGGCTAGGTAAGCAGACCCTAGACTAGGTCTCTCGACCCTCTAGACTTCATTCACAAGCTACTGTTTACTGCGGCCCAGAACAAAGAGATAATTACCATAAAGAAAATATAGCTACACCCTTAAGCTATTATCACACCTGCAGCTTAGACCTGTAAGAAATACACACCCTTAGAAGCATGTGTGGCCTCCTCCAAAGTGGATTCCTTCATCAAACCTTGAATGAATGCACACAGACCATGCAAAAATCCATTAAAGTGGCACTTGTGGCATCATGAGTAGAACTATCCATCAGTATTCAATGCAGAAGATGTCTGGCTGCACCTAAGCACTTCTCAGCTATATATCAAACGAACTGGTTATGGAGACATCTAGTAGAGGTATTGAGGGTGAAATCTAGTAGAGTTGTAACTCCTTCAAGGCATTGGATGTAGTGCAATGTTACTATTTAGCATTAAAGATTTAGTTGTTGACACAATTAAGCCCTGTGGCTTGTTACCCAATTTCCATAATGTATTCTATAATTGCAATCCATGTATATCAGAGCACAGGTGAAGACAAGCCCAAGGAAGAAGAGAATTCAATACAACTGAGAAGTGCGATATTCTACCTTGAAGGCATGACTCATTAGGTATGTAGCTGAAATGAGAGATAGCACAGGAGATCTTTTTCCTCTGAGATCCTTACATTGACTATGAAATTTTTTAGTAAACGTTTAGGTTTCATAGTGACATGATTTTGCATAGGAGTCTAGCAGTTATTTGTATGTCAGAATAAGAGGCAGCTCGAAATTTTTAGCAGGAATTGAGTTCATCGAAATCTGGCCAAATCAAACAAGAGGCCTAGTATTGACTTGATTCTTATTCTTTGAAAAACAAGGAGTATTGTTGTAGTACCAATATAAGGATGAAATTCTAAACTTTCCCGCAGTCCTGAAGCAGTCATTCGGACCTCCTTAAGGAAAAAAGGTTTTGTTTGATCTTGGATTCTTCATTTTGTATGCCTGCCACTTCAAGTGGGTATGCTTTGAAATATTTCAATTTTTGGAGAAGTAATAGTCCTATTGTGGTGTGGGATTCGTTGGATACATGAAGGTGTATTAAAGACTCTAAGGGCTTAGTCTACAGGCATTTCTTGACAACTATTTGACACCTGCCTATACGAGTCATAGCTATACATTGATGAGACTTCATGCCTGTCTGAGTTTCAAGAATGACTTCAGCTCATGTTGATCCAAGTTTCAAAGATTGCAAGCCACTCTTATCTGAGTTTTAATTGAATATTATAGATCTAGGTACAAAGTTTCTTCTGTCTGAGTTTGAGGATTTATTCAATCACTCTCTTCTGCCCTATAACAAAACAATCTATCTTGTGGGTTGTTCACTTGAAACAACCTCAATACAGACCGAGATTTATTTGGCCTGAATTATCTTAAATTTGATTTGAAGTTCTAAACCAGATTATAGTTTGTTGTTGTTTAGGGTTCTCATAAGCAGTTATTGGAAAGTTGTGGCCTCTCCTCTACTCTTTGAACAATACTATTGAACATAAGTATGATAAATATTTGTTATTAGAACTAGGACCTAAAGAACAAAAGTGTCATTGGCGTAACTCACTTAAGTTTCATGCATGAATATTTTACTATTTGAAAGGCTAGTTGTCTAAGTATACATCTGATGTAGAATGAGTTCAAACTTGCAAGAAGACTTCTCTAGTCCAAGGGTTTACAACAGAATTCTTGATCAAGACTCAGTTCCCAGTAAGACCATCTCAAATATTAGCTCTCCAAGGACTTGAATTGTGAGCAGTAACCTATTGTGACATCTCCAAAATTTTGATCTTCATAATGACAAGGTAGACAACATACATCTTCAGGACATTAGAGGTACATCAACTTAGTTTTATTTCTATCTTTTATCATTTGAAGAAATTGTCATCAGTTGAAGTAAGTGTGTAGTCACCTACAAAAGTAAAAGATTAATTATCATCAATTTCTTGATTGGATGGTAGAATGACTTTATTGCAACAATTGAGATAGTGTAAGGCTAGGTACAGGTTAGATTAGCGACATCTAATTCACATACCCTTTCAAGAATATAAGTTTCACATTTCTTCACATTACAGGACGTTCGTCCTATAAAAGGTAGAAAAGCTAAGATATTAAACAACGTTCAAAACCCATCATGACCGTCATGATCTAGTCAAGGACCTCTCCTTCATAATTTTTAGGGTGTCTGAAGTAGATCATTTGATTCTGAAAAGCGCAATATGCAAAGTAGTGATAGCAACACCTTCAGGCATCATGGGTACTATTACAATAAGAGAATGAAGATTGTGTAAATCTATAACGGAAACACCCTTATTCAAGATTGACTATGAATCAAGCATTCTTGAAAGAAAATGAGAGGTAGAAACACCTTATGATTTGAAACAATATTTGTTGTGGCTGGTTAGCAGAGGAGTTCAGAATGATGGTACTATATAACCTGGAAGTAAATTTTGCATAATGAAAAATTTCTTCATGAACAAATTTGTATAACAATAGATGAATTTTAAACATGATAATGACCTCTAGGAATAATATGTGGCCCTGGTAAGTCTAACCATATGTCATTATAGTAATAGTATGTAATAAGTAATTGGATAAATCATAAAAGTTCTAGGGGACAGTTCACTCTATGATGATTATGTCTACTAAAATCATGAGCGCTTGTTTACATAGTTCATACTCTAAATAGAGAACATGATTGTGTCATAAATTTCATCATTGCGTTTTACAAAGTAATTGAGATAATTGTTTACAACACATGAGCTTTTGAAATTCCAAATCCACTCTTTCTTGATTGCATTTTACTGAACTTGACATGATTACTGTGAAATGTCATTAGCCTATCGGCCATCTCATGCGGATGCCACATATGACTTCAAATATGGTGTTCGTTCAGTTCAGGTATGCTTAAGCATGCCTATTTGCTGAGTAGTATGCCTCTCTTTAAATGCTTCTTGCTTTTGAAGATACAACTTAGTGATTTATGTGTTATAACTGCATTTCTATAAAATGCAGGGAGGTGGCAGATCTTTAGCACGGGATTCAATTGGAAGAGTAGTAGCTGGGGCTGTGGCAAAGAAGATAATTGAGCTGAAAGCTGGGATTGAGGTACGGTCATACTACTTTCAGTATTGCAATTTGTAGAAATGTGTTGAGGCTTCTCATATACTTTTTTCCTCTCTAGATGAACTAGACATTTTTAATTTCTGGGAACATTATTTCTCTACTACCTTAAATATATATTGTTGATCTTTAAATTTATAGAAAATAATATAGTGTGGAATACCTCATTTAATTTCAGAAATTTCCAATTATTGATAGCAGTGCCATGAATGCTATGTCAAACTGTTTTCTCTGTTGGTATCTATGTGAAAATGGCTACAGATAATCATTAAAGGACTCATGATAGGCACGTGGTAAACAATATCATGTATGCATACTGATATTGTTGGGATGTAGGAATTTCCATTTTTTAGTTATTCATAGGATCCGAGCAGAATAATTGTTTGAAGAATTGAAATTATGCCAAAGATATGAAATCATGGATTTTACCATGTCCAATTTTAGCCACGTGGCTTGGGAAATACTAAATATTAAGTTGGATTTCGTTGACACTTAAATTACAAAATTTGAAAATTAAGACATGTAAGTGCTCTAAAGCCATCAACTTCTAGCCATCCTCTAGTTAACCAACAAAATGAGCAATGGAATATTAGTGGAAGTCATGAAAACTAATGAAAATGCATGTTATCAAAATGTCCAATCTGATAGTATGTGTTAAAATTTCTTTGAAACCACCATCCTGGCAATTTACCACCTATCAGATTACAAATATACTGAATAAAGATACAACTGGATGCTAAATTATCCTAAAACCAACTATCTAAGCAAACATATCAGATCTAGTTACTTGCTGGAATTATTAACTCAAAAAACTTTGGGATGTAAAGGGGTAGTCAATCAACTAGTAAAAGAGAAAACCAAACCTGGAGTGATTATGCAAAACTTTTGGATGTACAGGAGTAGTCGATCAGCTAGTAAAATACCATAGTCGCTAAAAACCTCCTTCGACAAACTATATGAGGCATCTTCAAATACCAGACTACAATAGCTCATAAATTTTCCCTATTAAGTAGCACTATCTACTCAATTCATATACCACACACTTCATAGTCTGTGCTGGAAATCTGCAAAGCTTTTGTTTTTGAAAAAGCAATAACCACACTAAATATGAATCTCCCTTTCCTTAAAAAGGCTCCCATCTACAATGTGAATGAAAGCCATTCTACCAAGTAACAAGGATAACAAATTTAGAGCACAGAACTTCTTGAAAAGTACTAAGGTTGTGATTGCAACCATTCATTGATCAATTGCAGCAAATAAGGGGACATCTAATGCATGCTAGCCCGTACCAAATAATACATCAAAATTTTTTAAATCGTATTGTCCAGGAATCTTTATCTTTTCACCTATTGAATGTTTTGGAAAATGATCGTCAATGTTTGTGTCTGCTTCTTGCCTTTTCGAATGGCTAGTGCTATTCCCAAACCTTGAACTTTTGTTGCCACCACTTCTTTTTAGTATCCATAGTGTCATTTCTTGTAACTGAAGCACTGTAAACATGCTCACAACTATTACTACAACCTTTTCCTAGTTTCAGTGTTCTCTGCAAGGAATACAATAAAATATTACCATTCAAACCTCCTTAACAACTCTATACTAAAGATAGCACTAGGATGTTGAGATCCCCTTTCTACTCCAAGAAAAATCATGAAAATATTTTAGAAAAAGACTACAATAATGCTCTCAATCAGCCAGCTCCATGATACAAGTCAACAATAATATGACAATGGAGTTGGTTTTGCAACAATCGTCCAAAAATGGCACCACAAAGTACGATTCTTCCTCCAAGTGGTTGACCATGTATCTACCTTCACGAACAATGAATGAATCCTCCTTAGAAGCATGTGTGGCCTCCTCCAAAGTGGATTCCTTCTTCAAACCTTGAATGAATGCACAAAGACCATGCAAAAATCCAATAAAGTGGCACTTGTGGCACCATGAGTAGAACTTTCCATCAATATTCAATGCAAAAGGCTCCATTTGGAAAATTCCATGGTAGAAGTACAATCTACAAAGGAGAAGACGAAGTAATTATCAATGAGTGGACATCCTCAGCATAATAGCTTGGAAATGTGTGCAAGGTGACTTCCTCTCATATGAGGTGTCCTCCCCATTGACTAGCAAATTCCTCAAAGGGTTAATGACCCTAAAAATATTTGTTGAAATTGTGAGTGCCTTATAATCATATGTCTGGCCAACATATCAATTGTTTTCCTTGATGAACAGATCTGAAAAAGGTGTTTGAATTATGGCTGGAGATGCAAGTGAGACTTGAACGCAATGAAATAGATCTGAGAGAAAGTAATATATTCTTCACATAGGTAGAAAAATTGATCACTCAACACTCTGAATGCATGTGCGACTGCTACTATATTTCATGTTACCTTATTTTTTCTAAATGCCGAGTATAGTTTGTTGGCAATTATCAGCTATTCACTAGTGGCTTGGCCTCTTCAAATGTGTAAAAAAACATCAAAATGTTCTCAAATATTTGCTATAGGTTGTATAAATTTGTTGATTTGTAAGCAATGACGTGTTTAGCTAGAGACAACACTCGTACACTATTTTAATTTCCACATCTGATGAAGTCAAAGTAGTATGGGGCTTCTTCATGTTGTTTTGGATTTCTTAGCCTACATGAACTTTGTCTTGCTTTTATTTTTTTTAATTTGAATTTTTTCATGAAATTTGATTTAGTTCTGTTTGTCAGAACTCATTAGGCTCTAGAAGATGTGCATCAATATTCTCCTGCCATGCTTGAGAGTTAGTTTTGTCTATAGAAAATTTCCAAAATTTGTCCAAAACTCTCTTTTCACAATGCACAAAAACTTACTTATGTAGTCCATTAAGGCCAATGGCTTACTTATCTAGTGGACCATTCTATGTTCTGGGTGAAAGAGTCACACTTCTAAAGTTTGAGAGAGATTCATTTTACACCTGGGCAACGAGACATGCTTCCTTAACAGCCAGGTTGGTCATGAATTCCTATTCTAGAAAATGGACTTTATGTAATTATCCTGTGGCATACCTATTATATGTTGCATCATTTTACGCAACTGAATCCAGCTTCACAATTTCTACTGCTTTGTCTATAACATGCTTTGACATGTCCTTTATTGAAGTTTATATCTACAACTCTGCAACACCTTTCTGTGACTTTCCTACTTTCTCCAAGTCGCCAGACGGTGTGGGTATTCTAATTGATTTTACAAGAGAGGTACACTAGCAACCATTTTCCTCTTGGATGTTGAAATTGATGAATAGATGCCTTGTCGAAACAAGGCTTCAAGTAGAAGGCCTTATTAGCTCATCGTTCATGTCTGCATCTTGTATTTTACCTGCTTAAGGAGACGGTACATTACAAAGGCCTTGTTTCGATTTTATACATTTAGCATCATCATCATTGGACGCAAAAATAATTCCTATCAAGAATCTTGTACATTCAGTGGACCACTATTTATGATTTTACCATGGGTGCTTTCCTTCAAAATTTATATGCCATATGCCCTAGATGCATTGTTGAATGTACAACTAAAGAGTTGCTCAATGCTAAGTGTGTTTTCTCAGACATTTCAAAATACAAGCAACAGAGAAATATTTGTGAACACAGAAACACTTTTGTCAATTTTAAAACTTCCATGGTTGTTTTATGATATTGACATCCAATCTGATATCATCAAGAAGACAAAGTGTAGAATTATGAGCATGTTGCCTAAGGCAGGGATCAAAGCAATGAGTGAAAACATTTTTGAGGTTTTGGACTTAGCATTGCAAGATCAGATTGTTGATGTCTAAGCTAAAGATGTTGCATCTATGCCAATTCTTGCATTCAATTCTAGCTATGATGTTATTACAACCATGTGTAGAATATTGGAGGTATTTGTTGAATACAAATCTGACAAAGTTCGTGAAATTTTAGCTGATGATATTGGATACATTGCATGTTTATCTGCTACTCCTTTAGCAACCGATTATGCAACCAGATTTCTGTGTCAAATCCACAAAAATGTTGGTTTGAAAGTGAATTTGGGAAACATAGTGTGATAAACAAATTTTAGCTAACTCAGGGAAAATTGACCTTGATGTAAATTTGTATTAGATATAAAGGGAATACATTCTTAATAATACAACTGTTAGAGTTTAATTTCAGTATTCGTCAGTGTCTCTTTTCTCGACTTCTTTTTAGTGAATCATTAGAGCAAGTTTGTGTTGCTACTGTGGGAAGAATTTCTCGTCTTCTATGCCATGCAATCAAAAGTGGCCTTCTGGGAACAAAACCTTTGTAGATAAAATGCCTAGATATACTTCCACTTCATGAGAAGAAGGTTGTGAGGAGATTATTTTTTTTGAAAATCCGTTACTTCATTGAGAATAATGTAATGGATATTTTGTTTGAAGATGATGATGCATGCAACAAAACAAAATAAGAAAATATGCTTGGAATATTGAAACATGCTTTGAAAGCCACTAAGGATCCGGATGTATCTAAGACTTTGTTGGAAATGGTAGCAGAAATTATGAAAATGGCTGATGTCCATGGAGATTTGTTTCTTTTTCTCATTTGTCTTATTGATTGATCAAGTTAGCAATTCAAATAGTTGGGTAAGAGAAAAAACTGCTAGGTTAATACATAAATATACTAGTTTTAAATAGAAGGGAGGAATCAAATCAATCCTTTTCAAGTTTGGTGGAATTAGAGATGAGCCATTTGAATACTTGAGTAACACTAAGTTTTCTTTGAATATTTATAGAACCATTTTAGAGATTCTAAATTGAAATTGTGTGTGCTAATATTGCTCAATTAATTACAGGGAAAACAAGGGGCATACATAATTTGTTGGCTTATGGGAATTGGATTCCTTTTCCATTGGAATTGTACATTGATAATTGAATATTATTATATTGAAGCTATATTCCTGGTTAATATCACAATTTACGAAGTCTTGTCTTATTCGTTTTTAGTTTCTTGTTGTAATCTTGTGTTAGCAATACTTTGCTCCACCCATTAGATTTATACTAAGCAGTCTTATTGTTGAAGTGTCACTACTTAGTAGAGATAACTAGAGGAAACGATACAAATACAAAAGTGGATCATGAAACATTCTTAGTAGAAATTGCTAGCTCTGTTGTGTTTATTTGTAACATTTTATTTGCTTTGTTTATACAGGTCATCTAGCCACATAGTGGACACTATTTCTCAACTAAAGAAAACTTGTTCGAGTTTCTTGATTTTATGGGGAAAAATGACATTAACACTATTGCTGATGTTGAGGTATATATCATATAAATCCTTTATAATCTACTTTAGTTTATATTCTAGTGTTCATCGAATTTCATGTCTTATACTCTGCATCGTAACTTTTTTTGTTTTCTTTTTGCAGAAAATGGACTTAGTATTGATGGTAAGAAGCAAGGATTGAATAAAGAGGGGAACAATAACACTAGAGTGACAAAGAGAGAGAAGTGTACTGGTCCAGTGGTACCCATAGAGCCAATATCCCACATAAGGCACACAGATAAATACTGATGGTCAAGTTTTCAGAGTTGGTGAATTCACTTGCAATTCCTTGGCAAGATATTGATAATGTTTTGAAGTGATGAACAATATTTTATCTGTAAATTGTACTCCAACCAATATTAAGTTGGAAACTCATATTATAATACTTGACATTTTATATAATATAATTTGTGGTTGAAATTGTTTATAGTTGCACTTGATATTACTTGGTATTGTAATTAACATATGTAACTTTGCGTTTTCATATTAGATGAACATGTAAATTGTATGACATTTTTTTAAAATTTAGTTACAAAATCATACTAATAAATTTATGTTGATCAATAATGAACACATAAAATCAATCTAAAACTGTTAAAATAGTAGTTTATATTGATTAATGATGAACACAAATAAAATGAATATACGACTAAATTAGTCATTTATAATGATTATTAATGAAAATAAATGAAATGAATATAAACTACTAATTAGTTGTTTATATAATGAATAAATGACTACTACAAATGATAACTTTGTGACTACAAATAACAACTAAATTTTGCATATATACGACTGTTAGTAGCTAATTTACAGTATCTTATAACACGACTAAAATATAGTCATATTTCTTCGGTCATTAATTGGTTTCAAACGATGACTAAAATTTGCATATATGTGACTATTAGTAGCTAATTTACAGTATCTTATAACACGACCAACATTTTGGTCATTAATGGGTTTTCTTGGGTGATGATATAGTCATATATTTTGTTGTATATTTGGTCATTAATTGTGACAATTAATGGCCAAATCAAAGATTAAATCAATGACCAAATTAATCACCGAATCAATGACTAAATTAATGATCAAATCAATGACTAAATCAATGACTAAATTAATGACCAAATTAATGACCAAATATACAACTAGACAAAAAAATTGAGATAACCAATTAATGACTAAGCTAAAAACGACCAAAAGTTGGTCGTGTTATAAGATATTGTAAATTAGCTACTATTGGTCACTGATTGAAAAATAGTCGTTTATATGCAAATTTTAGTCATTTTTTAGTAACTATTTAGCCATTTTCTACCAGTGAATGCATCAACAACATTCCAAAGGGAAGTATTGGGTATTTTCTCTGATTTAATTCATGATTGTGTGGAAGTATATATGGATGATTTTACAGTCTATGGAAATTATTTTGAAGAAGCTCTTAAAAAATTTGAAAAAGTTTTCATAAGATGTAAGGAAGAAAATATCTCCCTAAGTCATGAAAAATGTTTTATGATGTTTACTGAAGGGATTGTTTTATGACACCACATATCAGGAAATGGAATTAAGGTGGACTCATCTAAAGTAGAAGTTATTTATAAATTAGTAGTTCCAATTTGTCAAAGAGATGTTAGGATTTTCCTTGGTTTCACTGGATACTATAGAATATTTATAGAAAAATTTACAAAAATTTAATCTCCCCTCTTCAAATTTCTTATAAAAGATTTTGAATTCAGTTGGAATCCTAATTGCCAAAAAGCCTTTGAAACTTTGAAAGAAAATATTTCTGAAGCACCCATTCTGAGAGGAAAAAGCTAGAAATTACCTTTCCACATTTCAACCGGTGCTTCAGATATAGCTCTAGGAGTTGTATTAGGACAAAAACGCTTTACCCCTTATGCTATTTACTATACAAGTAAAAATATGATTCCTACAGAGTTAAATTATATTGTTACTGAAAAGGAATTTTTAGTTGTTGCCCATACCATTAACAAATCCAGATATTACATCATTGGCTATGAAAATTTCATTCATATAGATCATTCTGCAATTAGATATCTAATGAATAAACCAGTTACTAATGCAGAGTCACAAGATGGTTATTATTGTTACAAGAATTCAATATCACTATTTTGGATCGACCTGGAAAACAAAATACAGTCAATGACTTCCTATCTAGAATTCAAAATGATAACAATGACATACATGTAGAGGATAATTTTTGTGATGAATGTATTTTTGAAATATCCACTAAATCTCCATGGTTTGCAGATGTTGCTAATTATTTGGCCATAGGGAAATTAACATCATATTTGTTTCCTAGAGAAAGGAGAAAGATAATTCAAATGAGTACATCTTGTTCATGGATAAATGAGTAATTTTACAAGACAGTTCCAATCTCATCATTCAAAGATGTGTAAGAGAAGATGCAATACCCGATATACTAAAGGAATTTCATGATGAACCATGTGGAGGGAACTTCGTAGATAAAAAAACTGCCTACAAATTCCTTCTCTTGGATATTATTGGCCTTCCCTTTTTAAGGAGGCCAAATAATATGTTAAGAGATGTGATAGCTGTCAAATAATGGGAAAGCTTGTTCCTTCAGATGAAATGCCTCTACAACCCCAGGTACTTATTGAACCTTTTTAAAAATGGGCTCTGCATTTTGTCAGGCCAATCAACCCACCATCAAGACAAAAGAGGTATATTATTATGTGCACTGATTATGTTACTAAATAGGTAGAAGCTAAAGCACTTTATTTTGCTACTAAAAATGTTGTATTTTCATTTATTTTTTAGGATATTTTTAATCATTTTGGTGTCCCAAGGGAAATTGTGACAGATCGGGGTACTCAATTCACATCCAAAATGGTGCAGAAGATTGTGGAGGAATATAAAATCAAGCATAGAATGTCTACTCCATATCATCCACAAGAAAATGGACAAGTAGAATCTACTAACAAAGTGATTTAAGCAATCCTTACCAAGACTGTACATTTGCATATAAGGGACTGGGCAGAAAAACTTCCAAAAGCTTTATGGGCCTACTGTACCACATGGAGAAGCACTACAGGACATACTCCCTATGAACTTGTTTATGGAAAGAAAACCCTATTTCCTATTGAGTTCCAAATAAAAACTTTCAAGACAATAGTTAAACAGAGACTTGACTTATTAGAAGCACAAAATCATAGAATGGACCAACTCAATGAGCTGGATGAAATAAGACAAGATATTATCTAGAAAACTAGTTTATTTTAGCAATAGATATCCAAGTGGCATGATAGATATATCAAAGAAAGAAAATTTCAAGCAGGAGATTAGGCATTACTCTTTGATTCAAAGTTCAAGGATTTTCAAGGAAAATTTCAAACTCATTGGCTTGGTCCTTATGAGATTTAAAAAATATTTGATAATGGAGCAGTCAGGATCATGACCATTGATGAAGAAAAATTTCCTCTCCTTTTAAATGGACATCGACTAAGGATCTATCACAAACCATTAACAAAGGAGGAATTTGTTAAGAATTTTCAAAACAATTATGATATGAAGCTGGTTGAGAAGAATTCTTCTTCTCCTCCAAATGAAAGCCTTCTTTCATTTTTATTATTCATAAAAAAATAAAAATAAAAATGAATAAATAAAATAAAATAAAATAAATGTATAAACATGAAAACCAACAATTATTGGCACGTTTATATAGAAAATCTAAGGTGAAAACCAAAAATTCTTGGCACCATAAATTTTCTTCATACCTATTCTAAAATCCCATTTTCTTTGCATCCCTTTCTTTTCTTTCTAGAATAAAGACATCTACAGAATTACCGAGATTATGTAGCTCTTATAGATTTCTACAACTAATGTTTGGCAGGAACCTTTGACTAAAGCAATTGAAGAATTAAGGAAATCCATCACTGAAATCACCTGAAGACAATGTGAAAAGGAACAACCAAGGGTTAGTAACATCAATTCAAGGGTATGCAAATGAAAATATTAAATTTGGTAACAAGGGTCAAAACATTAGTGTATGAATTATATGTACATTATACCACCAATTCAAAAAAACATTATTTCTAAGAGTTGAGATGAGAACATCGCGTCAAATCAAATCAAATCCAGATCTGACATTCACTCTCCATCATTACATAAACGCTCCAACACCAAATCCCGATTTCATTGTTAAGATCGCCTAAATCATACTCTAACGGTCAGTTCCTCTCAGCCTCGCTCACGCTCTTGACAACTCCAAAACCTTCATTCATACCATCGTCCTAAAACCTCACTCATACCCTGACAATAAACAATCTTGAGGTGAAACTTCTCGTCGATGGGAGTCATAGTGAAAACATAACCAGAGGGGAGAAATTTCATGGAAGGATACCCGCATGTGAAGTAGATATTGCAGAAAATAAAATGGCTACAATTTGTGGAGAAATTCAAAGGCTTTAACAAGGAAGTAACCTAGTCATTTTCCAGGGCCTTCGATGGGATGGAGGTTTAAATTGGAGACACTAAATTTTCAGTAACAAAGTCTTTTATTGTTGAAGCTACCGGATTATCAAGAACTGGAGAGAGGTGGTTCAAGAACAGAGGCATCAAAAGCGAGGAATGGAAGGTATTCCTGAAGAATATAGGTATGGACACCACCATTTTTAAGAAATGAATTCCAAGCACAACACTTAAGGGTAAATGGAGAAATTTTATATTAGTAATTAAAAAATTTGTCACTTGTGAAGGGAGATTTGGGTGTATTTTGTTTTATCATGTTCGTCTGTTGATGCATTTTCTTGAAGGAAATGAGTTAAATATCCCTTAATTCTTGTTAAAAAGTTTGAGAAAGATGTGAGGGAATGTTTATAGGAGGATCCAATTCATACAAAAAAACATGTATCACCATGGATTTATCAAAGTACTCATTGAGTCTCATCTTGAAAGTCTGGGGGATAATTGGGATAGCTTCCTAGTTAGGAATCATTTCAAATAAGGAAACCAAGAGCAACCCAGTAGTAGCAAAACAAAGAGAGGGATAAAGAGAAAAATTGAAAACCCTATTGAAAATGTACAACAACCACAAGAGAAATCACAGGATGAGATTCATATTGCAGAAATTTAGGAAGTATTAAGAAGCAATGTGTTAGAAGGAAGAAAGAAAACAGAAGAGAAGGAAGTACATCAAAGAAAATAGAGGAGCCCAAAACATATAAGAAAAAAACAAGAACTCAAAATCCTCCTCCATCAGTAATATGAAGTGCCAAGCTCAGCCAACAAATGAAAGAACCATCGCCAAAGAGCACAAAATATGTTGATCTTGAAGAAGAACCAAGGGTTCCATCACCGACTATTATCTCACCTATTCATAGTCCAGGCCGAAAAAAACCAGAAATTAATCATGTGCAACAACAAATTGATGATTACATTGAATCTCAAGAGAAGCAAAATATAGGGAAAACATCATTCTTGAATCAAAGGGAAGAAGCTCAGTCTAGTAGTACACAAGAACCTCCAGTTGTAAACACTTTAAAACAATAAATATTTGAGCTGGAGACACTAAATAGACACATACAACAAGAGCATGAAACCTTAAGGTTGCAGAAAAAAATTGAGAAAACCAAGGATGGTAATATTCTTTTACATTTGGGTTCGTGGTACAAGAAAAGCGAGTTAAATAGAAAGAATAAAAGTATTAAGAGACAACTCATAAATTTGAAGTACAAAATCTTGATGAGAAATCCGGATGGCAGTGGCTAAGAAGAAGGTAAAGAAGATAAATTGGGATGTTTTGGCAGAAGTCTGAGGGAAAATGAAGTAGCTGAGAAGGATCATAAATTTTTCATGTTTTCATACGGAGATGCAATGACCTCCGTGTGGGGAAATGTAGAGCCTCATGATTGCTTCATTTTGACACTTCCTTTTTCCTACTTTTCCTCTCTTTTTTATCATCATCATCAACTCAAAATAGCATCAAACTACATTTTTTTGATATGGTAAGGTATTTAAATGACATATATTTCATATTCAATAATGTTCCTTATAATTAAGTTAAAATTTTTATTATCTATGGAATTGACATGATTTTGCAGGTGATCCGCATTTATGTAGCCATCTCCATCATTTATCGGGTTCTGAGGTACCAGATGGGAAAAGAAGTATATAGATAGGTGGAGACTAATCTCTTCAAGGTTTTCCTCCTATATATCTAAGCCAAATGACAAAGAAAATTGGTTGATTTCGTGGTCAAAGGAGCGGGTCAACACGTTGCTGAACAGGCGAGCAAGAGTCCAAGTCAATAACGCTTCACGATTTTCTTTGCCAAATATAAACTCATGAAGAAACATTGTTATGTTATTAGTTAAAATTTCAATATATTATTTTTTTAATCTAAGTAGGAGTGAAAGCCTCAAACAGTTATACATGGGCTTTTTATAAATGCAGGGCAAACAAATACCTGAACAGTGTGAAATTGTGATGCAATTGTAGAAATTTGAATAATAGATGAATTATTCACTGAGATTATCCTGATTACACAATATTTGAGCTTCATGCATAATACATAACCTCTTCTACAATTGATCATCAATTTGCGGAAATAAAATCAGTCGCATGTGCACATTAAAACATAATCAAGCACACATATAACACAATATGTAATGGGGAAAGCTTACAGCTGAAAACCCCCAACTATCTGTATATTATAATGATAGAGAACATGTAACAATACATAGCACAAATCTCCTCACAGCTCTCAGCACTATCTCACGTGCTACACACAAACTAGCTCAGATATGAACAAGTCACAAGTTCAAATCTCCTCCACCTGTCTGCCTGCCTCTACTGCGCAATCGAAGATGAATAATGATGAGATCCAAGTTCGAATCCCACTGGCTTCTACTGCGCAATCCTCATTGGAAATATCAATCAATGTGTGTGCAAATCTCATGCATAGCTATAGTCACAACTGATAGTAGACTCACCCTTTCACCCACCTCTAACACTGGTCTCCACTGAACTGTCAATGCATTGCAGTTAACTGATGTATTCTTTAGTTGATTTATGAGTTAATAATTAGTGGATTAATTAATAATTAATTCACACCACTCATCACTAGTGTGTTTATCAGTTAGACTAAATACAACTAGTTCAACTAAGTTAAACCGAACACAACTCCACCAATTGTCTCATCAACTCCACCAAACTATGCCACATGAGTTCCAACTGAAGTCAACCATGCAATAGCTCAACTAAACCCTAGGAATAGCATAATTCCTTTTGTCAGCTGCATGTGCCACATCCGTAGCTCGAACTAAAGTGCTCCAAGAGGATAAGATAATGTTTATAGTCCAAATATTATTAAGGGCTAATAATATTCGACTGATCTATTTTTTATCTGGCAGTCTAAAAATAGACTCCGCCCAATGTCTAAAAATAGAGGTCCATATATTTTTAACAACTTGACCAATCATCCATAAATAGCATCCTGCAACTCATAGACCATGATCCATATGTCTAAAAATAGACATAGTCTAAAAATAGACTTTGCGCCAAAAATAGCCTGCGGGCCCACTTAGTGAAGGCGACTTATTTTCACTAAGCTCCATCATCTTGTTGCATTTTCAACACTCCCTCTCAACAAGATATGGATTATCTGCAACCCCTATCCTGCCTCTATGGAACTCGAATTTGCTCCTAGTGAGCGCCTTCGTCAAGATATCAGCATCCTGATCCTCCGTGGGAATGTAAGAAAGTAACATGATTCTCTGCTGCACACAATCTCTGATATGATGGTACCTGCTGTCGATGTGTTTGGATCTATCATGAAATACTGGATTAGCCGAGAGTTTAATGCAACTCTGGTTACCACAATAAATCACAGTAGGCTCCAAGCGTGACCCGAACAACCCGACCAGGATCTTCCTCATCCATATGGCCTCGCATAAAACAAACTCGCTGCCATATACTCGACCTCTGCTGAACTGAGTGCCACGGATCTCTGCTTCCTGCTGTACCAAGAAACTACTGTCGACCCGATACTGAGAATCCCTCCAGATGTGATCTTTCCGTCCGTTGGGCTCCCTGCCCAATCTGCATCCGTGAAGCCATACAGCTTCACCTCATCGTCATGGCTGTACCATAATCCATATCCCGAGGTGCCTCTGAGATAACGCAATACATGCTTTCCCGCCTTCCAGAAGAGGTTGGTAGGCTTAACCATAGCTTGTGAAAGATGGTTAACAACATAGCATATATCGGGTCGTGTATTGACCAGATACATAAGCGACCCCACCAACTGTCGATAAACAATGGCATCCACTACCTCCGCCGAAGTAGCATCCTCCTTCCTCCAACCTTCAGGAAGAGGAGTATCAACAGGCTTGCAGCCATGCATGTTGAACTTCTCCAGTATCTCCCAAACATACTTACCCTGAGAAACAAACAGTCCATCACTGCGCTGCCAAATTTCCAATCCCAGGAAATAATGAAGGAGGCCCAAGTCCTTCATCTCAAACTCTCTAGCAAGATCCTCCTTGCATGAAAGTATCAACAGCTCATCACCCGTCAGAATCAAATCATATACATAAAGTACAATGATCAGCAACTTACCCTCCACCACAATCTGGTATAGGTTAGGATCCGCCTCACTCTTGGAGAATCCAAGTCCGGTGAAATAACTGTCTATCCGTGTGTACCAAGCACGAGGTGCTTGTTTCAACCCATACAACGCTCTCTTGAACCTGCACACATGCAACTCGCTGCTGAAGATCTCGAAACCTTCGGGCTGCTTTATGTACACCTCCTCCTCAATGACTCCGTTGAGGACCGTAGTATTCACATCCATCTGATGAATGTGCCACCCTACCATCTGCCTTTGAGAGAGCTAGGATGCGTCGTATGGAACTCCTTTGCGACAGGTGCAAAGGTCTCCTCATAATCGATCCCCTCTATCTGTGAGAAGCCTCGGGCAACAAATCTTGCCTTGTACTTCTCCACACTCCCGTCAGCTGCCTGCTTCACTTTTTAGACCCATCTCGAACCCACCACTGATTTCCCCTCCGGTCTCGGGACAATCTCCCATGCACTGTTTCTGACAATCGAATCATACTCTTCCGCCATGGCATCTACCCATGCGGGGTCCTCCACAGCTTCCTCGAAAGAGGATGGCTCTGTCACGACACATTTTCTCACAAGAGCCATGTATCCAGTGTACCGGTCCGGTGACTGTCTCTGTCTGCGCTGTGTTGTAGGTGGTCCTACAACCTTCTCTGCATCTTGAGCCAATCGCTCAGCTTCTGTAGTGCGCTTCCGCCCTCTGATGGTTGGAGCTGCATGAGTGGTCTCTTCCACTCCATGAAATTCCTCTTGTGGCTGATCCACATCCTGAAGCTCATCCTTAGGAACTAATAGCTCCTCATCTGCATGCAAGTGTGGCTCCCTCTCAAGCGAACACTTCATGGCTTTCTCCTCATGAAATTTGATATCCCGTCGCACAAAATTCTTGCGACTGTCTGGCAAATAAACATGATAGTTGTGGGGTGTATCAGTGTACCCCAAAAATATCCCAACCTCTACGGTCGGCTCCAGCTTCTTCCTGGCATCCTTCGTCACATGAATGTAAGCAGGTGAACCAAAAATCCTCAAATGGGAAATATCAGGCTTCTTACCAGAAAATGCTTCCTCGAGTGTACTCATGCCAAGTATCCTGTGAGGACAACAGTTTTTCACATAAACTGCAGTATTGCATGCCTTAGCCCACAAGCGTATGGGAAGGCCACGATCATGCGGCTTATCGCCGTCTGACACCCACGATCGTTGTTCTTTATTTCAGCTTGACAGTTAACATGGGTTATGAGGTGCTATGAGCTCTCTCCGAATTCCTTCTGCACTGCAAAAGTCCTTGAATTCGCCAGAGATGAATTCACCACCATTGTCACTCCTAAGAGCCTTCACCTGCTTCCCCGATTACTTCTCAACCAGCGCCTTGAACTCACAGAACTTTGAGTATGTCTCACTCTTCTTCTGCATGAAGAAGATCCAACACTTCCGAGAAAAATCATCAACAAAGATCACATAGTATCTGTGCTTTGCTGTCGAAGCTACTAAGAAAGGTCCACACACGTCTGTGTGAATTCTATCAAGGATCGTCGTGGTGCGACTATCCTTCTCGTGAAAGGTGGCTTTCACAAATTTTCCCAAGGTACACCCCTTACACTGATCTGACTGCGCAAGAGTGCCTTTAGGAAGCCCAGTAGAAATCTGCTGCAGTATCTTCAAAGCTCCATGGTGAAGGTGGCCCAATCTCCGGTGCCACAGCCCGCCATCATCCCAACTCACCACTCCTTCTACCTTGCATGCCATTGCTGCACATCCATATACTTGAAATTGATAAAGGTTCTTGACTCGAACCCCTATCTTCCGGGTTTCTCCAGTTGTCTTACTGCGCAGGAAAGCCTTTCCCTCGATGAAGACAACATCATATCCCTTGTCTTCTAACATCGCCACAGAGATAAGATTCTTCTTCAATCCTAGAACATGCATCACTTCCTTCAATATGAAGGGTTTACCAGACTCCCTCTCAAAGCAAATGGTACCGATACCGGTCGCACTGTATCTACCATCATCGCCCATCTCGATGTGCACTCCAAGATCTTTCTCATCCAGATCAGTAAACAAATCTCGATCTCTTGTCATGTGAAAAGACGCACCACTGTCCAGAAACCACACTGAACCCATCACACTTGAGACCAAGCATGCGATCAGCGAAAAATCTAGCTCAAACTGCGAGGCTAAGGCCTCTCCAGCTGTAGATCCAGTAGCCTGCTTATTTTTCTTCTTCTGCGGACAATTTGTGGCATAATGTCCGTGTTGGTGACAGTGAAAGCACTTCACCTTGGACATGTCCTACTTCTTGCCTTTCGCACCAGACTGAGAAGCTTTCTTGCTCTTCCCCTTCTTTTCTTTGGCAGCCAAAGCGCAATTTTCTTCATCATATGCCTTTGATGAAGATCCGTCCCTGGTACTCCGCCTTATCTCCTCTTGCATGAGATCCGACCAAAGTCGCTCCCATCTTGGCAATTTCTCCCGACCATTGACAGAGTCCTGATAGGAATGCCAACTCTTCGGAAGACCAAGGAGAGCCAAGTCCACCAAGTCCTCTTCATCTACAGTCACCCCCACACTTCCCAGTTCATCCCTGCATTGGGTGAACTTCGTGAGGTACTTGCGTATACTGTCGCCTTTTTCCATCTTTATGTTTATGAGTTTATCCTTGAGCGCCAACTTCCTCTGGTCGCTTTTTCTTTGGAATAAATATGTCAACGCTTTCCACATCAAGTATGGAGAAGTTTTTCCATGCAGGCTGGATACTATGTGATCCTTCACGCCCTCCAACAGAATCCTTCGACATTTTGCTGTCTTCTTTTGCCAAGCCTCAACTTGAGCAACATCAGTAGGCTTTGGGACTTCAGCATCTATGAACTCCTTCAACCCGTTGTCATCTAACACCACCTCCATCCTGTCCTTCCATGCAATATAATTCGAGCTGCCCTCAAGGGCATACTCCAATCGCAATCCGTTGAAAGACATTTTGACTTCAACACCAAGAAAACACTGCTGCAAATTTGAATTCCACCAACTCAAAACTCAACCGCTTCTGATCTGTGAGAACAAAGTATTTCTAGCACAGAGATCGATTGTAGGGGCATTTACTGGATTTTTCACCTTTCAAAGAAAGGATGAATCCAGAGGCTACCTGTCCCTCTTACAAACTTTGTCTACCGAAATAAAATGTAATCACTGTAATAGATCCGATGATCAACTTCGCTCTGATACCATGTAGAAATTTGAATAATAGATGAGTTATTCACCGATATTATCTTGATTACACACTATTTGAGCTTCATGCATAATACATAATCTCTTCTACCATTGATCATCAATTTGCGGAATTAGAAGCAGTCGCATGCGCACATTAAAACATAATCAAGCACACATATAACACAGTATGTAATGGGGAAATCTTACAGCTGAAAACCCCCAACTATCTGTATATTATAATGATAGAGAACATGTAACAATACATAGCACAAAGCTCTCACAGCTCTCAGCACTATCTCACATGCTACACACAAACTAGCACGGAAGATGAACAAGTCACAGGTTCAAATCTCCTCCACAAGTCTGCCTGCCTCTATTGCGCAATCCAAGATGAATAATGATGAGATCCAAGTTCGAATCCACCTGGCTTGTACTGCGCAATCCTCATTGGCAATCTCAATCAATGTGTGTGCAAATCTCATGCACAACTATAGTCACAACTGATAGTAGACTCACCCTTTCACCCACCTCTAACACTGGTCTCCACTGAACTGTCCATGCATTGCAGTTAACTGATGTATTCTTTAGTTTATTTATGAGTTAATAATTAGTGAATTAATTAATAATTAATTCACACCACTCATCAGTAGTGTATTTATCAGTTAGACTAAATACAACTAGTTCAACTAAGTTAAACCGAACACAACTCCACCAACTGTCTCATCAACTCCACCAAACTCTGCCACATGAGTTCCAACTGAAGTCAACCATGAAATAGCTCAAATAAACCCTAGGAATAGTATAATTCCTTCTGTCAGATGCATGTGCCACATCCATAGCTCGAACTGAAGTGATCCAAGAGGATAAGATAATGTTTATAGTCCAAATATTATTAAGGGCTAATAATATTCGACTGGTCTATTTTTTAGACTGGCAGTCTAAAAATAGACTCCGCCCAATGTCTAAAAATAGAGGTCCATCTATTTTTACCAACTTGACCAATCATCCATAAATAGCATCCTGCAACTCATAGACCATGATCCATATGTCTAAAAATAGACATAGTCTAAAAATAGACTTTGCGCCAAAAATAGCCTGCGGGCCCACTTAGTGAAGGCGACTTCTTTTCACTAAGCTCCATCATCTTGTTGCATTTTCAACAACAATTGTGAAGTTTTAAATTTTTTTTTTATTCCTTTTAATGAAGAAATATCTTGGATATTTGATGCACAACTAATTGTTGGAGTATATTGTTGAAACCACTTGTTTGTGGAGAGCCCCTGCAAACAGAGAAGGTTCTGCATTTTATGTTTTTAATGTAGAATTTTTGTGCTCTTATTTTATCATTTGATGTAGTTTAAATTCATGTTTTCAATATGTCAATTGTTGTTTGTTTCCAAAATTATACATTGTCAGTTGAAAAAGATACTTAAGTTTTCCTTTGTCATTTGATGTAGATTCATTTCCCTTTCAAATTGTTAAATTCCAGAGTGATTCATAGTTTTTTTCTTCTAAACAACAATAGTTTATTGGAGGGTAGTTTTACAAATTCATGTGTGGTTTATTTCAAGAGCACCAAGTGATTTATTTTCCAGTTTGTAGATAATTTTATTTCAAAAAACATTGAGTAATTTCTTTTCTAGTCTTTGAGTGAGTTCTTTTCAAAATCACAAGTGATTTCTTTCCAAGCAGTAGTGATTAAATGATTTACTTTCAGTGCATGAGACTTGAATGAGTGATTTTTAGTTCAAGAGTGATTTATTTTCAGAGTAATAGTGATTTATTTATTTCTTTATAAGTTTCATTTATATAGCATTTCATTTCAAAAACAGAAAAATATACAAATTTTCTTTTCAAGAATTTGATTTTATCTTCATACACTAGACTGTTAGAATTTTTAGAAACTAACAAATAAATTAGTTAATATTTCTTCATAAGATAGAGAAGATTACTTTAGTAGAAAGCATGTTGATTTTTAGAAGCTAGTTGTAATTTAAATTTATCAATTTCATTAGGAACATAAGAATAAAAACATCCTTAGAAAAAATATCTACGAATTCCATCATCACACCAATAAACTGAATTAAAAGAGGCTTCTAGCATATACAGTGCACTTTCACTTCACAAGTTTACCAACTCTGGTCGATAATTTATGTGAGAAATTTAAGGACATTAAATTGGCTAAACACTCCTCTAGCAGGAAACTGGAGGAAGGAGGATGCTACTTCTGGCGAAGTAGTGGATGCTACTGTTTACATGTAGCTTGTAGGTTCATGCATGTATTTGGTGAAAACATGTCCAAAAATATGCTACACAGTTAACCAACTTAGTCAAGCTATGGTTAAGCCTACCAAGATCTTTTGGAAGGCAGGCAAGCATGTGTTGAGATACTCAGAGGCACTACAGAGGATGGACTATGGTACAGATGGAAAGAGGGAGTGAAGCTTCAAGGGTTCACCGATGCAGATTGGGCAGGGAGTCCATCCGACAGGAAGAGAACATCATGGGGCATCTTCAGTATAGGATCAACAATAGTTTCTTGGTACAGCAGGAAACATAGATCAGTTGCACTCAGTTCAGCAGAGGCAGAGCACATGGCATCCAATCAGCCAACATGTGAGGCCATCTGGATGAGGAAGATAATTTTTGGTTTTTTGGTCGACAGATGGATCTGACGATGATACATTTTGATAACCAGAGTTACATCAAACTCTCGGTTAATCTAGTTTTTCATGACAGTTCCAAGCATATTGATATATGGTATCACCATCTCAGAGATTGTGTGCAGAGGCAGATTATGCCATTAGAGTACATTCTTATGGAGGAGCAGGATGCAAACATCTTAACGAAGGCACTGGCAAGAAGAAAATTCGAGTTCCAGAGAGACAAGATCGGGGTAGCAGATAATCCCTTTCTTGTTGAGAGGTATTGTTGAAATGGTACCAAGAAATGGCACCCAAAGGGGGCTTCTGATTTAATTTTTCCTTAATTAAATTGAAAGAGAAATTGTAATTTCATCTCATGAAAATTTTATTAGTTAATTGAGTCAGGAATATTTAGTTAGCTTAGTAAATTCGATTTGAGAGTCAAAGAGGGAGAATGCAGAGTTCTTCCTAGATTTTAGGGTGTCCAGTTAGAGTTATTTGTGAGTTGTAATTAGTTAACTCAATTAATTGAGTTAAAATGAGTTTAATTAGTTCTAACTGAGAGATGAGCTACTACTAGGTCCAGTGCATTAAATCTGATTTAGTTCACAATTAGTGATCAATCAGTTAACTGATAATTTTCTATAAATAGTTGATGCATGTCAGCTCTAAGGAAGGCGCAGTTGAGATTGAGGTTAAAGGGAAGATAACTATCAGTTGCATAATTAGAAAATTGGACAGGTCATGTATGAGTTCATAAAGAATCCTAGGATGAATTGCACAAATCAATTCTTGGGAATTTCATATTTCATAGGGCAATAATTCCTCCAGGAATGCGTAAGCAAGGCTAGTCAGATAGAGGCTGAAAATTGGTTAACTACTTGATTGATTTTGCCTAGATCTTATGAGATAGTCAGCGAAGTGCAGAGGTTTCTCAGTGAGGGATATAGCATTGTATAGTTTCATGAGATTGAATTTATGTAATATAGAGATAGCGGGGTTTTAAGAAGTTTCTTTACCCGGATACATATTGTGTTGTGTGATTGATTATTTATTTCTCTTACTTTTTATGTGATTGTGCGATCGAATTTGGTTTCCGAAAATTGGATAAGGATTCATTATTTTGTTTTAGTACATTACAATATCAGATTGAATCCCTTTGGATCATTTCTACATAGAAAGTCTTCATCATTCCCTCAAATAAGGGTGGAAAACCATAGTTTATGAAGTAAATATCCTATTTAGGGAGGTCTATTGAGACATCTCCCTCTCCTAGGTCTCCAAAGAAAACTCCTCCCTTGAGGCCACCCCTCTCTCCCCAAAATTTCTCCAGGATTTCACCTGCACGATGCCATATTTGGGTATATGAAAAATTGCTAATGAAGACTGGTCGCCTTTAATGAACCCAACACATTAGCATTGCATTGTTGTAATTGTCCTTGTCTTCCTACATTGGAGGCATGATTGAAAGGAGCTAAAGGGTGAGGGAGGAACACTTGAAATAGAGGCTTGACTTAAAGGATCTCAGGGAAGACTGAAAGGTTCTTAGGGAGGAATTATGTGGGAGGGGATGGTGTTGGAAACCACGAAAATAATAAGAGTGGGGGTGAGTCAGTATTGTAACAAATTTTACCAATTTAAAACGTCTTTTCAATTTTAGGACACTATCAATTACTTCAACATAATAAAATCAAAATCAGTGGAACATACACAAATAACAATTTAAATTTCATAACCACTCTTCAATTTTATTAATGGAGAAAGATACACCTTACAAATACAATAATCTAGCTAACCAGTAGGAAGCTACAACTTCCGAATTCTTCAACTAAAAATAAATGGAGCTACAACCCCTAGCAATTTTCCATCACCCACTGAAATGAGAACCAACCCCTTATCAGTAAGCTACAACTTGCTTTGGCACTCACCAATCCATTATTCATCCATTTTCATACTAGGACCCATGACTTACATCCTTGCTTTTCAAAGAAATATTTATGTATCAAAACACCACTTTTTAACGCCTACAACAACCTCACCATACCAATACCTCGTTGCCCCATGAGTTGTGTCTAACAAACAATCTCAAAAAACAACATATCAATTTTTCTTAACTAGGTCTGTTTATATAAATTTTCTTTCTGCTATATTTGGCTCTTAATTTATGCATGAAACCATATTTTTTCCTTTTTCCTACTCATACTAGTCTTCTATAATTATTATCCAAGTCAAATGGTCTTAACAACCTCTTTATGCACTTTAAACTAAGTGCTTTTGCTAAATATGTGCATTTTGGAATTTACATAGAGTTTAGTAGTCTGTGTGCTAACTTTAACTGTGGTTATCTTTGGCTTAAGTGCCAAAAACTAGAAGTTTTGCTATTTTCTTCCTCAGGCTCCTCCGTGGGCTCCTTTCCCTTATTTTTTTCCATAGAACCGGTCTCTGTGACCATTTTCTTAAGCCCTAGGGACTAAGCCCTTTTGAAAACTCTGCCGTGGCATTTTTTCTGTGTTAATGTCTTCACGTCATTGGTCACAACCCTTAGCTGTTGGAGCCCTCCATGGGCCTATTTCTTTGATCTCAGGTCTTTTTCCTTTGGTCCTACCTCTACATGAGGCGAAAAAGTACTAACCAAACATCCAACGCTTAGTTTTTCCTAGAGCCTTTGTGTCTCTTTAAATTTTTTCATGCCCATGGTCCTCCATCTGCCGCACATGACCCTGTGCAGGCGCACAGCCCGTAGCCCCTTTCCTTGACACTTTGAATAATTTTAATCTCTATAAGTTACAATATTACTGGATCTTGGGTTGTCATGTCTATGGGGACCACCTAGATCCTAATTCATTGGATGTTACTTTTCCTCTTTGTTCCAGTCCATTTAGCCGGCACCGCCACAAAACGCAAGAATTTGAAACCTCCAAGCTCCTAACCTGTGGGTTGACTTGTCTTTGTGGGGTTCTCTAGACACCTCCCTGATTAGTTGTCGCTCTGTCCATGTGCCGACATGTTCTGGCACCTATTGCCTAGCATTGCCGCCAAATGCACAACGCTGGATCTTTCAGGATGAACCCTCCAGGATGACATCACGCTAAAATCACTCCTACCACGTGTCAACCTGTTAGCGGTGGCACTTTTCACCCAGAAAAGGGACCTTTGGGTGCTCAAAAATACCATATCTACCTGTCACGTGTCCATCACTAATTGGACCACATCATGCTAACATCACCATTTGCATCGTCCCCTACGATCCAATACTATTTTTCCACCTGTCTAGTTATCGGGGGATAAAGAAAGGGTCTAAGAACTTTTCTTTTGTGACCATTTTTCCTTTTTATTCCGTTTTTGCACTTACTGGCCTTTTCCTCTATTTTTATTAAAAAAAATCCTGGTCGGCTCTCCTATTGTGTTTCCTCTTTGTTTTATCTTCGGGCTTTTCCCTCTAGGCTCACCCTAAGCGGGTTGAGTTGTCGAAGTGGGGGCCTCCTCTCATTGGTTGGATTTTTTTTGTCATTTCCCAACGTTCACCACCCGGCTCAACCCTTTGTTATTATTGTACCCTTGTAACCCCCATTTTTTTATTATTGTTCCCTTAAATTATTATTGTTAGGTCGGCTAGGATTACATTGTGGCCCACTAGGATTACATTATGGCCACATGGACTCCTATATATAGAAAGGAGGTTTTGTAAATTGTATCATCCAAGAATTTTTCATTTGTGTAATGTATTGGAGGTTTCCCCCTCAAAGTGGCTTATTTCTAAGGTGTTGATATCTCTTTTCTTCTATTTTTGGAGCTGGTTACATAACATTTGGTATCAGAGCTATGGATTCTAGGGTTTCGCTGCTCCAAATAGGTCATTGTGGAATTTTCATTATAAATTTTTTTCTATGAAGTTGCAGAAGCTAAAATTTTTAGGGTGCGAAGAAAAAATCCTAAGGAACATCGTCAAAAAATTTCAGAGCTTGGTTTGCAATATTTTTGGAGAAATGATCTGTGGAAGTTAGGTCTTTTTTTTCAGGCTCCTAAACAGGTCATCGTGGAATTTGCGCTATAATTTTTTTTCTAAGAAGTTTCAGAAGTTGAAATTTTTAGGGTGTGAAGCCGAAATACTAAGGAAAATTGTCAAAACATTTCAGAGCTTGGTTCACAATATTTTTCGAGATATGATCTGTGGAAGGTAGTGCTTTTTCAGGCTCCTGAATTTCATCTCAAAGAGGTGATCGTGGGAAAATCTTCATAACTCTCTCTCTGAGCATCGGATTGGAGTGTCGTAAAAAGTGGTCGCAAGTAAACGGACTGTAGTTTCTTGGCTATCAATTTTAGAGCCGAAGGATGAAACAGTGACACGTGGAAAGTCGTAAAATTTTTCTCTACTGAACCAGTCCATAATTAGGACATTGTGGGAGATTGGACACAAATTTTTCTTGGAGAATCCAAATCAGGTCAAACCTGTGGCATTCGAAAGATAATTCAGAGATCTACATTGGTACCAAATTTAAATATTGAAGTGCTGCAATCACAGAGATAATCCAATTTCAATATCGAGCTCCTCAAAAGCAAGAAAAAGGTGTGTATTTTTTTTCCGAATTGCATAAGTCTCGTTTGAAGAATCAATTTGAATTGATTCCAAGGGCATAATGTAGAATAGATATCAGTATTGGGTTCTAAAAGATGCCCCATAAAAATAATTCAACACCCATTAAGCCTTCAAAAGGATCTACTATGACTCATGAAGATGAAGAATTGCAACATGATCTATCAAAATTACAAGAACAAGTGCAACAAATTTCGCTCTCGCAAAGAGGAAAAAAAAATGAAATGGAAGTTTTGAAGAAAGGCGTGGAAGCGAAGATATAGATGGTGATTTGAAGAAGGCACAGAGCTAATATGGATGGCATGGACGCTGGCATGGAAGCTAGGATGGATGACATGAAATAAAACATGGAAAACATGAAGAATGATCTAAAAACAGACATCGAAGGTTTGACAAAGTTGATACAAGAAATGTTTCCTAATGGTGAAAAGATAGTAGAAGAACCTCATGATGAGAACAAAATCAATGTTAATCGTGATTTCATAAACTCTAATGTTGGTAGGAAGAACCACCATATTCCAAAAATGGATATGAGGAAGTTTGATGGAAAGGATCCTGTAACATGGATACTACAGATGGAGCAATATTTTGATCTCCATAACGTGCAAAACACACAAAAGGTACGCATTGCAACTTTACATTTAGAACAAAATACATTTATATGGTATCGATGGCTTTGCTCCCGTAAAAAAATTGTCACTTGGTCAATTTTTACGGAGGAAATGATAGCACATTATGAGGATACAAAGAGTAACACCTTCTTTAGCCAATTGATAAATCTCAAACAAAAGGGTTTAGTGGGGCAGCACATTGAGGACTTCCAAAAATTGAATATAAGGGTAACTGATATTCCAGAGGAACACAAGATTGATCTCTTCATAGGAACTTTAAAGGATAACATCCAACATGAAGTTCATGTTTTGGAACCAGATTCATTGGAGAAGGCATTCAGGTTGGCAAGAAAAATTGAATGTAAAATAATGCGGACAAGGAAGCCTACCACTCAATTCTATAAAGAAGGAAGTGTTGCGACACCTAGATTTACACAACCTACAAGGTTGAAACCACAAAAATTGGAAGAAAAAAGAGAAAAAGGGCTTTGCTACAGTTATGATAGCAAATACACTAAAGGTCATAAGTGTGCTGAGAAGAAATTATTTTACATAGATTGTGAAGAGGAAGAAGAAAATGAACAATAAGAGGCTATACACCAGGAACCAGCCCTAGAAGAGGAAGAAATGAATCCGACCATATCATGTAATGCACTGGCAGGAATTACCACTCCTCAAACTCTCAAGATAGAAGGACATATCAAGAAGAAAAAGGTAATAGTGTTGATTGATTCAGGTAACACCCATAATTTTATTCATTGTAAGGTAGCCAAGGAATTAAATTGTTTCCTATACCCAGCACCAGAATGTCAAGTGATGGTTGTAAATGGAGGAACTATAAATTGCTCTGGAAAATGCCATAATATCAAGCTAACCATGGGGGAATATGTATTGACTAGTCCAATGCTTTCCATTCCTATGGGAGGTGCTGATGTTGTACTAGAAGTACAATGGTTACAATCTTTGGGGACAGTAGCTTTTAATTTTCAAGAACTTTTCTTGAAATTTTTTTCAGAAGGAAAGGAAGTCGAATTACGGGGTATTGCAGGGAAGCCGGGAAAGATAATAAGCTCTAATGTCATGAAAAAGCTTCTAAAGAAAGAACAACAAGGCATAATTGCACAATTATGCTCACTAGAAGTTCCAACATCAAAATCATCTATTTCTGCAGATCTCCAAAAAGTCTTGGACAATCATTCCAAGGTTTTTGAAACTCCAAAGGACTCCCACCTATTCGTGATCATGATCATGCTATTCATTTGATTCCAGGAAGTGTTCCTCCAAACATCAGGCCTTATAGATATCCTTATGTCCAAAAGAGCGAAATTGAATGTATGATTGCAGATCAAAGTTCTTTCTCTGCTCCTGTAGTATTGGTACACAAGAAGGATGGATCATGGCGAATGTGTCTGGATTATAGGGAGCTCAATAAGCTCACCATTAAAAATAAATTTCCCATTCCTGTGATTGATGAATTATTGGATGAATTACATGGAGCAATTTATTTTACCAAGTTGGATCTTCGTTCAGGATATCATCAAATTAGAATGAAGACTGAAGATATTCCAAAAGCAACATTTCGAACTCATGAGGGTCATTATGAATTTTTGGTCATGCCTTTTAGCCTTACCAATGCACCTTCTACATTTCAAGGGTTGATGAATTCCATTTTCAAACCCTTCCTTAGAAAATTTGTGCTAGTATTTTTTGATGATATACTAATCTATAGCAGGTCTTGGAAGGATCATGTTGAACATGTTCACGGGGTGCTCAAACTATTGCAGGAGAAACAATTATATGCAAAAACATCCAAATGTTTCTTTGGAGTACAAGAGGTGGAATATCTGGGTCATATTGTATCTCACGAGGGTGTTAAAGTAGACCTAACAAAATTAAAGCCATTAAGGAATGGAAAGTCCCCACAACCATAAAGCAGTTGCGAGGATTTCTCGGGTTAATAGGGTATTATCGCAAGTTTGTTAAGAATTATGGGAGAATAGCAGCACCTCTAACAACATTATTGAAGAAAGATGCATTTTCATGGACTCCTGAAGCAACTAAGGCCTTTGAACATCTTAAGGAGGCAATGTGCCTAGCACCGGTCTTAGCTACGCCAGACTTCACAAAAACCTTTATTGTGGAATGTGATGCCTCAGGAAATGGAATTGGCGCTGTTTTAATGCAGGAAGGAAGACCCATTGCTTTTGAAAGTCATCCAGTCAAAGGAAAGTATTTACAGAAACCTATTTATGAGAAGGAAATGTTAGCAATACTGCATGCAATAAAGAAATGGAGAACTTACCTAATGGGAAGACACTTCAAGGTAAAAACTGATCATGATAGTCTGAAACACTTTTTGGAACAAAGACTATCTTCAGAAGAGCAGCAAAAATGGGTCACAAAGATGTTGGGTTATGACTTTGAAATAATCTACAAAAAAGGAAAGCTTAATGTTGTTGCGGATGCACTCTCAAGAAAGAATGAAGAGGTGGAAGCATTGCTTTGTGCCATTTCTATTATCCAACCAGATTGGATAACCGAAGCAAGAGATGAATGGAAGAAGGACAAAGATGTATGGACACTCATTAAAAAGTTGCAGCAAGATCCTAGTACATCTGATACATTTAGTTGGAAAAATGATTCCTTATGGTACAAAGATCGCTTATATATTTGTAAGAATTCCCAACTAAAACAAAATATTCTTATGGAATTGCACACTTCTCCTTTAGGAGGACACTCAGGATTTTTAAAAACTTACCACAGGGTGAAGAAAGAATTTTTTTGGGATGGCCTTAAATCTGATATTCAAAATTTTGTGGCGGAATGTTTGGTTTTCCAGCAAAATAAATTTGAGATAATTAAGACCTCGGGACTTCTACAACCTTTATCCATTCCAAGTCAACGTTGGGAGGATATTTCAATGGATTTTATCACAGGTTTACCTAATTCCGAAGGAAACAGTGTCATCATGGTGGTAGTTGATAAACTTACCAAGTATGCACACTTTTATGCATTATCTCATCCATTTAAAGCAAGTACAGTTGCTACTACATTTATGGACAGAATTCAAAAGCTACATGGAAGTCCAAGGGTTATTGTGAGCGACAGAGATCCCATTTTTACTGGAAATTTTTGGACGGAGTTATTTTCTTGTTTGGGTACTCAATTAGCTCATAGCTCATCTTATCATCCTCAATCTGATGGTCAAACTGAGATAGTAAATAAATGTTTGGAAGGATATCTTAGTTGTTTTGTATCTAATAAACAAACACAATGGGTCAAGTGGTTACCTCTCGCTGAATGGTGGTATAACACTTCCTTCCATACTGCAGCAAAAATGACCCCATTTATGGCACTTTATGGATATGATCCACCATCCATCACATCATATTTAAGAGAAAATTCGAAGGTTCAAGCAGTGGAAGATCACATCGAGCATCAGCAAGAAGTTCTCCAACTCTTAAAGGATAACCTGAATTTGGCACAAAATCGAATGAAACAACAGGCAGATCAACATCGCAGCGAGAGAAGTTTTGATGTAGGAGATTGGATATTTTTACGGCTACAACCATATAAAAAAATGTCCCTCAAGCAAGCTAAGAAGGATAATAAATTATCGCCAAAGTACTATGGTCCTTACAAGGTGTTGCAAAATATTGGTACTATGGCATACAAATTGGAGCTTCCTGCTTCTTCGCGAGTGCATCCAGTTTTCCATGTTTCATGCTTAAAGAAGGTTATAGGTTAAAATCTTCCAGTTCAAACAATATTGCCAGAACCTGATGAGGAAGGAAAAATCATATTGGAACCTGAAGCGGTCACGGAAACAAGAACTCGACAGCTACGGAATCGATCAATTTCAGAGTATCTCATCAAGTGGAAGAACTTACCCACTGAAGATTCTACATGGGAGGATGAGAAGTTTATACAAAAGCACCCAGAACTACTCAAGCATTGAGGACAACACTTTTTTGAAGGAGAGGGGCATGTTAGGTCCCTATATTACTAGTATAGTCCCTTATTGTTATTAGTGTAACCCCCTTATTTTTATTATTGTACCCTTGTAACCCTCATTTTGTTATTATTGTGCCCTTAAATTATTAACGTTAGGTCGGCTAGGATTAAATTGTGGCCCACTAGGATTACGTTATGGCCACATGGACTCCTATATATAGAAATGAGGTTTTGTAAATTGTATCATCCAAGAATTGTTCATTTATGTAATGTATTGGAGGTTGCCCCCTTGAAGTGGCTTATTTCTAAGGCGTTGATATCTCTTTTCTTCTATTTTTGGAGCTAGTTACACAACAAAGTGGGGGCCTCCTCTCATTGGTTGGATTTTTTTTGTCATTTCCCAACATTCACCACCCAGCTCAACCCTTTGTGCTCCCTACACAAACTTTTGGGATTGTATCTTATCAGGGTATTATGGTCGAGTTGGCTCCACCCGCTCGGTCTCCATTGAACAAAACATAGTTGTCGTGTCCCAAACTTTTCTTCTCGAACCTTACATTTGTGTGCCAAAGGATATGCACTGGGATGAACCTCTTCAATTTCCTGTGATGTTGGCTCCACCTCTAGCCAATGGGAACCATCTTGCTATCATTATGTTTTCCACCTTAGCCTGGTCTCTCATACTTGGGCATCAAGCTTTCCTACTGAGATGAACCCTCTAAGTAACCATGTCAAGCGAGTTGTATTGTGGGCTCCACTCTCTCCCATATGCTCCAATGAGAGTTCTTTATGCTTCCTCTTTGGCTTCCATGTGAGCCTGGAGCTCTCACTTAAAGGCTACGCCATTTCTCCTCTACTTCGTTTGGAATTTAGCCATCTTTGGCTAAGTGCCAAAGACTCTGCCAAATTTATTTAACTTTGATATGTGGTCCTTAAGGTCATAGATATATAACCAACTCTAACTTTCAATCCAGGAAGTCACTTTTGGACTTTCATATACCATTAGAAAGATATTTTAGAGCTCTATCTAACTAGATGGTTGACACGTTTACCTAAGTTGATATGGTGCTCTATAATTGTCTCTAAATCCTCTACACCTTTTTTTCCATTCTATCATGCTACTCCATCCTTAAAACCTCTGCTGCCTCTTGGATGTTATGAGCAATTGTTTCCATCAATTACAACATATTTCAACATTACCCCCCTTCAGCGTTTATGGAAACACAAAAATCAAACAAAACACTATTTTCTCTTTTAATTGAACTCCTTCTCCCCCTAAGATGGTGACTCTTTTTGTGCCTTTCTTGGGCATGATCACTCTCCCTTTGTTGTTTCATTTCATCTCTCCCCCTTTGACATCAATGTAAAAAAAACACTAGCATTCTCCCCATGTCACCATGCTTATCTTGTATTCAATCCTTTATTTTTCATGTGGATCCTTGTGAACCCGAAAAATTCACCAATATATGTTTAAAATGTGACAGTTACCTATCTTCCTCTTAAAGGAAGAGCTAGTGAAGGGAGGCAATAGGAATGACTCCCAATTTTTACCTCAAAAATTCAAATTGTTCTCTAGGGAGTGGCTTTGTAAAGATATCAGAGAATTTTTCTTTGGTGAACACATACTTGAGATTCAACAACCTGGGTTGCAACTTACTCTTTCGTGAAATGATACTTTATGGGGATATGCTTAGTATTTGAGTGAAAGACTGGATTCTTAGACATGATAATTTCACTTGCTTTTTTACAATCAATGGGAATGGGTTGATCATAGAACACTTGCACATCTTGCAAAGTTTTCTTCATCCACAATAATTGAGTACATCATGATGTTTTTGCAATGTATTCCACTTCATTTTTAGATAATGAAATATATGCTTGCTTCTTGCTCAACCATGAGACTAGACAGTATTTGAGGAAGAAAGCACCACCAAATATGATCTTTCTATCATCCACATCACCTTCCCAATAAAAATCAGTAAAAACATTAAATGAAAAATATTTACATGTTCGGTACCACAGTTCATAGTCCATTGTCGCTCTGAGATATATGGGAATTCTTTTGGTTGCAAGGGGATCACTTTTTCTAGAAGCTACTTGAAATCTTGCAACTATTCCAATAGCTTGAATGATTTCTGGCCTTGAAGTTGTCAAATATAAGAGGTTTCCAATTATAGATCTATATAAAGTATGGTCCACATCTATATATACTACAATCTTATTATTAAATTCATCCTAGAGACAATATTCTTTGGAGGTATTTTTATACCCCAGGAAGATACACTTACGACTCCTTGCACCAAGTTTGTTTCTTTGTTCCTTAGGTATCAAGGCATAACAGGTGGAACTAAAGACTCTGAGATGCTTTATCGAAGGAATGTGGCCGTACCGCATTTCATAAGGAGTCTTGTTTCTAATAACATTAGATGGACACCTATTATTTATATACACAACACATAGAACTGCATCAACCCAAAATATCAATTTTACATTCTTGAAAAACATCATGGAATGTACCATATTTAAGATTTTCATGTTCATTCTTTCAGAAACTCCATTACGTTGGGGGTTATAAGGTACAATTGTTCGATGTTTGATCCCATGCTGATGAGGATAGTTTTCAAATTCATTTGAAGTGTATCCTTTTCCATTATCAGTGTGAATAGAGCCAATATGAGATTGTGCATCATTTTCAATCAATGCATGAAAGTTTTTGAATGTTTGAAAAACATCAGATTTGTTCTTCAATAAATAAACCCAACACGTTCTAGTGTAGTCGTCAATAAATGTCATCATATATTTATTACGATTTGTTGAAGGAACATGCACTGGGCCACATAACATCAAGTTTTCAAGTGCTCAATGAATGAGTTCAAGTTTTCTATGTGCTCAAGAATGTGAATCATGAAAAGACTGTTTGATATGCTTTCCTAGAATACAAACATCACATTGCTTAAGTTTCCTAGGAATTGTAGGAAAATTAGTACCACCACTTTTCTTCAACATACGAAGGCTGTCATAATTCAAGTGTCCAAATCTAGCATGCCATATGTACCTTCATCATAGTGAGATCTATATGTAAATTTTTGTGCAAGAGAAAAGGTACCTTGCAATTTCATAAGCTTTTATTCTTTCCTCGTCATGAAAAGTGAGTGATTTGATGCTTTTATGACCTCAACCTTGCTATCAAATATATGAATGGAGTGTACTTGTTGGCGGATGTGGACCAAAGACAACAAGTTTCTCCCCAATTTTGGAGGTATAGAAAATCATGTAGAAGAAAGACTGGAAGACCAGGCAATTTGATCTTGATGGTGCCAAGCCCTGATGCTTTAAGTTTTGACATATCTGCAAAATATACTGCTCCATCCACATTGTCAGTGAATTCTTCAAAAAAATCTTTCCTAAAATTCATGTGGCAAGTTTCTCCTTGTTAGAACATACATGGAATGCACACATATATGAAATATGAAACATGAGTTGCCTATGTTATTCACATGATATACATTTTATAATACATTGGAGTGACCATTGGATTCCATATTCCAAAGTCTCTTGGACTCCCTAATACTGTTAAACTTCCACATCAACCCTTAGAATATTATGTGTTCAACATTCCCCCCCTAATTCGAAGGTGTATGTATGAGTCCAAGAAGAGATTTGTAATACAAAATGTGAAAAAATTCACGGCAACACTAGATTGAATGTGCTCTCTGAAATGTTGGCATAAGGTGGTGGTTTAAGGATGAAAAAAAACACTGTAATGCTTAGTGTAGTTCCCGAAACTCTTCCAAATTTGACAAGAAGCTGAAGTATTCTGCTAGAGGAAGTGCTCCTAATGCTTTGAAGAGAGAGAAATTCAACCTAGAAAAGGGAGGTATGCAAACTGCATAAAAAATGAAGGAAATAAACCTAAAAGGGGAGGTCACAACCTATGGTGGTTTAAGGATGACCACCAACTGTGGAATTCTTAATGCAATTCTGGAAAGTCTTCCAAATCTGGAAGGAATCCGATGTCTTCTGCTAGTGGAAATGTCCCCAATTCTTTGAAGCTGGAGAATATCACCTTGAATCTCAACCTATGGTGGTTTAAGGATGACCACTAACCAAATACATGCTCAAGCTACAACTCCGAATCTAGTATGGTAGGTTGTGGCTTAGGCTCGCTTGAACTTCTGTTTCTTTGGCTACAACTTTGAATCTGATATGGTAGGTTGTGGCTTAGACTCGCTTGATGTGGCTTTGAATTTTGTATATGACCAACATTTCCCCCCTGTCAGATACAATGTGAGATGATGGTGAAAACTCAACTACAAGACTGTTCAATACTCTAGAATAAATTTAGACATATGACTAGAATATCTTCTTGTCTATTGAAGCCCATTTCCAAGAAGCGATCCATCCAAGATGAATTTGTGTTCTTGTAGGAGGCTTGTTGCGAATGTAGAGGAGCAGAATCTGGAACAAGTGAAGGTGAGCTGCCATAAAGAAACCAAATTCTTTAAAATTGAATGGGCTTGAAATATTATGGAATATGAAAGGACACCTCCTTGTCATATCCAAGACCTGTTTTGTTTCTGTTGCTGACAGGTTCTTCCCGAGGCATGATGATTGGCTTGGGAAGTGCAGGCTGAATTTTGACACCTACATGCAAATATGCTCTTGAACTAGGCGTTGAATGTAAATCAATCTCAACTTATATTCTTGCTATTGATGGTAGTCTGTCTCAATGTTATGAACATAAATAGGTTCAAAATGATGACACCACTATTGTAATTCTTCTTGATGAAGTTGAGATTCAAGCTGCAAAAACCATATTTTCTTGTGCATTATGTAGGCAGGTCTGAATTTCAAAGAGAGTGTCTTGTTGATGTTTACCTTCCCATCAATAATAGAAAGTATTAGGGTGTTCAGTGGCTCTAATATATCATCAAATTTGGCCATTGTGTTCGCAAAAATAAACGCTTCTCCTTGAGTAAAATATTTCCACAAAAAACTTAATTTAGAAGCAACAAAGACACCTAATAGAAATGTGGTTCTTAAAGCCATTTTTCAGAGAAAGAGAGATGTGCAGCTAAGACTTTCAAACTAGTATACAGAGGACAAATTATCCTAAATCAAGGCAAGAAAATTGAGCCTTAATAGTCTCAAATTTAAGTCTTATGAACTTTTTCACTCTCAACAAAGAAATTTATTTTGATTTGTTTGTAGAAAGGGCCCTTTTACTACTCGACAACCCTAACACTTCTTTCCTTATGGTGAAATTGAGGGCGTGATACATCTTGCATTCAAACTAGTAAATAATTTCAGAATGTCCGCTGAGTAGGGAACTATGCATCAAATCTAAACTGGTTAAAACATTAAAATGTCAATTATGATGTCCCATAAATATAATTATGTTTATGACACTTTCAATGTGGAAGTTTTTATACCGCATTCTTCTTCATATCTGAATTCTATCTGGGTAGAATCCATATAGACGACTTGTGGCCTCACAGAAAAATAAGCTTCGAAATCCTCGCAACCTCGAACCTTCAAATACACTATTGTGGTTTTTGGATCGAAATCATATCCACTAATAGCTCCTCTAGAGTTGAATATTTTGATCAGTTTGATAGGAACCACAACAATACAATATTACATAACCACAATTATATATTATAACAGGGAGTGGGCCGAGAGGTCAAAGTTCCGTTCGAGCCATCGCTCCATAGGAGTGGAAATCAACAGTCATGTACACCAATCATGGGAGAGGTGTTAGTTTGCTAGAGCGGATTTGTGGGAGTTGTTTTAACACGAAGCGGTATTGTTTATGTGAGGGTCGATATGGAGCCACAAGCAGTGGTATGAATAGTTCAGGAGGAATGCGGGAGTGTGTTGGTACAAGAGTTGCTGTCGATGTGTAGTCTACGTCCAACGATGGAGTCGATTGTTCGGTGTGTCGAGAGACATACATAGAATGATCCATCACCTCAAGACAACCCACACTATCAAGCAAGTTAGTATCCACTGCCAAGAAAACATTAGAAGACCACCTAACATATAATTCTCCATGCCCAAGGTGATTAACAGGAAAATAAAACAACCTGAATTTTATCTCTGTGCCAAATTCATGAAATACAAGATATGGTTGTTAATGTATGAATCACATAAATTTCTAATAATCTTGAAACCATCAACGATTTAAATAAATCGATTCTAGCACAGTGGAGGGAATGTTACCAGGAGGGAGCAAAGTCGAGGTTGAGAGTTAACAGTGCAGGGATCGGTGTGTATGCTGAGTCGAATCGGTGGGAGCGTTATGGAGTGGTGGTTGTTCCTCAAAATCTTGTCGCAAGTTCGATATATGGAGTTAGTGACTAGAGAGAGGGAGCCATGATGGGACATTAACCGTTTGTGTGTGTTCGTTTCAGTCAGGTAGAACAGTGAGAATCTTGGCCTGTGAAGGATAGAATCATTCTCTCTAAGAGCTAGAGACTATAAATTTTACTGGGCTTTCCTCTCATATGGAGTTTCCAGACCTGCAAACTACCTGTGAAAAAAAGCTTGATACTTTTGTTAGGGTCTTTGTGGAACACTCAACACTATTCCATCTTGTAACAATTCTTGAGATTCAGAGCATGCATAAAGGAAGAGGTGAACAGACCCTGACGGAGCGTTTATGGTCAGAGTGAGATTTGAGCATAAATAGTGACAAGTCCTCTTAAATTAATCAAGAATAAAAGCATAGTCTAGCCATAATGGCAGATCTGACAGGATCTAAAAGTGCCCAGGCCTAGCCTACACTCGGATACCATGTTAGAACATACATGAAATGCATAAATATATGAAAGATAAAATGTGAGTTTCCTATATTATTAACATGATATACATTTTACAATACATTGGAGTGACTGTTGGATTCCATATTCCAATGTCTCTTGGAAACCCTAAGACCATTCAAATTCCACACCAACCCTTAGAGGATTAAGTGACTAACACTCTTGAATCAAGAAACCAATCATGTTGATGCTGATTTATGCATGAACACAACATAATGCAAATATAACCATAAATACAAAGATGCAATGGAAATATAACTTCATTTCATTAATATCAAATGACTAAAAGATGCTTACAGACGGAATGAAAATAAACTAGCTAGGGCGCTGGTAGCTTATATCTGAAACTAGATGTCGTGGCTACAGGCCTTTGAACTATGTTACAATGAGGATCAAAGGCATATTTATTATTGAGAAACAATGGAAAACCCTAAACATCCAAAACCTAACCCTAGGTGATGAAACGCCAGACTATGGGCCTTGTCGGTGTAAATTGGTACATCAATTTCCCGGGGTAGTAACTTTGGCATATTATCTTCGTTTGACGCATATGATACATCATTAGAAATATCTATCTGAGGACTGAATATTTTGTAGACCTTTCATGCCAAAAAAACTTCGTTTATGGCCTCAAAATGGCTCCGGAAGTTCAGGATCCGAAAAACTGCAAAAAATAGTAAAATGTGCTACAATTAGGGAAACTGAAAAACTGAAAGAAACAATGGTGGGGCCCCAAGTGGAATAGGCAGTTGGCCACCAATATCCACTTGTATCATTCCTCCCCCCTTAGGAAGAAATGGTCCCCATTGCATTTATTTCCTCCATGAGATGATGAATGTCGGAGGTGTCTAATAATTGTGGAAAGTATGGCCGAAGGCGATCCACATTGAAAATTGGTTGTCGGCCAAGGAATGGGGGAATGATGAGCTTAAATTCATCGTCACCCACAATCTTGATAATGGTGTAAGGCCCATATCTAAGTGGTATGAGCTTCTTATGACCTCTGGTTAGGCGTTATTTCTGCAAATGCAACCAAACTTGGTTGCCCACCCATAATTTATGTGACACCCAATGTTGATCATGTCGCTTCTTGTACTTGGCATTGGATTTATTCAAGATGTCATGGAATTATTGGAGACGCTCATTAATATTGGTTGCTTTATCAGCCTCCGATAGTACATGTGTGGATTCTGTCTATGTGGTCACATGAGGTATGGAAACATCAGGCAGCGACGCGCCTGGGGTCAAATCAATGGAGTGCTTGAGCTGACATGTAGAGGAACCTCTGTTGGTGAGGAGAAAATGTCCTTGTATTCCTCCACGAATTTTTCAATCTATTTTTGTTGTGTAGGGGAGCCCTGTTTGGAGGTTGTGGCCACAATATTCTTCTTTCCCTGTGGGTGAATTGTAATGAAAATTAATTTCCTTGTTTGGGAAATAATCTTACTGCGTTTCTTTGCAGTAATCAAAGAGATGGAAGGAGGCAGTACTACCTCTGGTGTCCCATGAAAATTATTTCCCAAAGTAATGATAACATCATGAGGCCTAAACTCATACATAGCATGTCGCTTCCGCAAGTATGGTTAGCCTAATAATACATCAGACACATCAATAGGAGCAGCATCACACAATACATCATCCGTGAAATGATTGATGTTGTACAAAAGGCGACAATGTTGGCGGACGTGGAGATATCTTCCTTGGTGAAGCCCCCCAATGGTATATGGTTGTGTGTGTGTTATGGTTAGTAGGCTGAGCTACTTCATGACCTCTAATGAAATGAGGTTCTTTTGGATTCCGCTATCGATAAGGAATTGTAGTGGAGAACGCTTCACCCACATTTGGGAATGGAAGAGGTGCTCCCCCTCCTCTGGATCTTCAGGTTCCTCCTTTTGGATCTTAGTGGTGGCAATGGTGGCGCTGGGTTTCACATCAATGATTTTCTTCCCTTTTTCATTCCCCTTGTCCAATTCTGACTCAGAATCATAACATGCATCTAATTTAGATGCCTTCAGTTTAGACACCAACGACTGTTTGGTCTGACACTCACTTGTGTTGTGAGTGGGGTTGTTATGAAATTAACACCACTTCCCTGTGTCCTTATTTGGCTTTGTGGTGTCATTTTGAGTCGCCCCGCTCTGGATTTTCCCCTTATTCTTTGGCTTGGGGGTGCCTTTCCCTGGCTTCCGATTCACGGATCCAAAGTCTCGCTTCTTCTGCTTAAATTTCTGCTCGATCTTGGCGCCATATCGATATTGTTGAGATTGCAACAAGATGATGAGCTTAGTGGAAAGGAGTTGCCTTCACTAAGTGGGCCCGCAGGCTATTTTTGGCACAAAGTCTATTTTTAGACTATGTCTATTTTTAGACATATGGATCATGTTCTATGAGTTGCAGGATGCTATTTGTGGATGGTTGGTCAAGTCGGAAAAAATAGATGGAATTCTATTTTTAGACATACTGGGCGGAATCTATTTTTAGATTGCCAGTCTAAAAATAGATATGTCAAATATTATTAGCTCTTAATAATATTTAGACTCTAAACATTATCTTATTCTCTTGGATCACTTCAGTTAAGTGCACAGATGTGGCACAAGAGCTGACAGAAGGAATTACGCTATTCCTAAGGGTTAAGTGGAGCTATTGCATGGATACTTCAGTTAGAACTCATGTGACAAATTTTGGTGGAGTTGATTGAGGAAGTTAGTGGAGTTGTATTCAGTTTAACTAATCTAAACATAGTTGAGCTATTTGTATTCAGTTTAACTAATTGATACAATTAATGAGAGTGGTGTGAATTAATTATTAATTAATTCACTAATTATAAAATCATAAATCAACTAAAGAATGCATCAGTTAACTTCAGTGCATGGACAGTTTCAGTGGAGACCAGTGCAAGAATAGGTGAAAGAGCAGGTTAACTATCAGTTGTGACTATACTGTTGCTATTTGCAACACACAGATAGGTGGAGTAGCCCATGAGGATTGTGCAGTTCAATCCAGGTGGTTTATCTATTTAATGAAGCCATCCCATAGCATTAATTACGCAATAGAGGCTGGCTATCAAGTGGCAAAAGATTGGAGCATGTGTTTTGCTAGATCTAGCTTGATAGTGTGTAGCAATTGAGGGTGTGCATGAGAGCTTGTGAGGAGCTTTTGTACTATGATTTTTACATGATCTCCATGACATATAATATACAGATAGTTGGGGTTTTCATCTTTAAGCTTTCCCATTAAATACTGTGTTCATATGTGTGATTGTTTGTGGTTTTAATGTATGCATGCAATTGATTTTATTTTCGCATGTGATGATCAATGGTAGAAGAGATTTTGTATTATGCATGAAGCTAAAATAGTGTGTGATCATGAGAATCTCGGTGAATAATATCTTAGTTATTCAAATTTCTACAGATATGTCGCGCCAAGCAAGGTAATATCGAAGAAATCCATTTCCTCCTGAATGTATCAGTGCAAACAACTACAGTACTTGAGCACCAAATGTCTCTCTGAATATTTAATACCCAACTTTGTGCACAGGGTATGGAACAAATTCGTCAGCTCATGCACATCTTGATCCCTTTGATGTCGCATCATGGTCCATTGGATGTACTTGTCCTCATAGCCCCCCATGGGGTAATATTGTTCCTTGATGTCGTCTTGGAACGAATTCCAAGGGGGTACGACCAACTATAGAGAGGTTTCCCTCCTGTTCTTTTTCTCACAGTAGGTTTCCCACTAGTATTTGACATGGGGGGCGGCGTTCAGGAGTGCAAAAGTAATCTTTTCTCGGCCGGAGAAATCATGGACTGAGAAATACCCTTCCAACAAATTCAAACATCTATCTACGGTGTCTGCATATATATGGCCTTCAAGTACATGAATGTCAAAGTTCACCTATACCTTGAAGGGAACGACACCCCCAGAGTGGCTACTGGATGCAGATGCGCCATAGGTGGGCAGCCGTTGAAGGATCTGGGAAAATTTATCCATCATCACATTCCTTTATTTCTTGAGGGCCTCCTCTAGAAATATTTTGATAGGGTCTCTTTCTCCCTCGTCTTTATTTTATTTCGCCATGGGAGGTCGTTGTGGTTTGCGAGGTTGATATTGCAAGGTTTCAACTAGATCGAGCCCTAACTCCTTATACCCCGACCTCATTGGGGAAATGAAAAGAAAAACAGAGAAAGAGAAGACTGCTCTGATACCATTGATCCAGATTTATGCACGAGTGAAATAGAATAGAAATATAACCATAAATACAAATATTCTGCGAAAATATAACTTCATTTCATTAATATCAAATGACTCAAATATGCTTACAGACAAAATGAAAATAAACTAGCTAGGGCATTGGTAGTTTATCTTTGAGAAGAGATGTGGCGGCTACATGCCTCTGAATTGTGTTAAAATGAGGCTTGAAGGCATATTTATTATTTAGAAACAATGAAAAACCATAAACATCCAAAAACCTAACCCTAGGAGATGAAACTCCAGACTATGGGCACCGTCGGGGTAAATTGGTACATCAATTTTCTAGGGTCGTAACATTGGCATACTATCTCCGTTTGATGCACATGATACATCGTTAGAAATATCTATTTGAGGACTACAAATAATGACAGAGAATTTTGAGTCTTTGACTCATATTCATTGGACCCTTCATGCCCAAAAAACATTGTTTAGGGCCTCAAAATGGCTTTGGAAATTTAGGACCCAAAAAACTACTAAAAATAGTAAATTGTGCTACAATTAAGGAAATTGAAAAAATGAAAAAAAAATGGTGGGGCCCCAAGTGGAATAGGTGGTTGGCCACTAATATCCACCTGGATCATATCTTTCCATGAAGCAATTGAAGCATTGAAAAATTTTCATTTACTCCAATATTGCAATGTGCCACAACCTAATGAGTGAATTCAGGTGCTTTACCTTTCTCTATCATAAGTTTTACCTTTGGCTTAATTTCTTTCCTGCTCAATTCTGTCCCAATGAATATTACATGTGGATGCATCATGTCCATCTCTATTTCAATGTATGCAACTTTTCTCCTTGAAATTGTCTGCCCCCCTTTGATGCAGGAGAATCAAGCTCAATTTTTCATTATTTAATTATGTAATGGGGGGGTGAGACATTTTAATTATTTTATTAATTAAATTGTTTATTTTAATAAATTAAGAGAAAAGGTGAGGATTTTTGTATATATTCTTTTAATAATTAAAAGTATATGAGTGAAATAGGATTAGGTATCAAATTTAGGGAGTAGGAATTCTATGTACGGGACTTTGTTGATTCCACACCTAGAATGAATCTAAATTAGATTTTGTTGAGATTTAGGTGGAGAGATTTTTGGAATGGATTAAATCCATGTTTGTGTATAAATAAGGGAGTTGTGTAAGGGAGAAATAAGCTAAGAGAGAGTGTGATGTGAGGAATGGTTGGAGAACTTTTGTAAAGGGCCAAGAGCTGAGAGAAGCTCTCCATTGTAATATATGGCCAGAGAATTTTTATATTTTATATCTGTAGATGATTTAACAGCTCTTTCTCCTTCATGTGAATTTTTAAGTTGAATATTTTTATGGTTTTATTTGAGGAAAAATTGAGCACTTTCATATTTGAGTGAAAAAGTGAGTTTTATATGCTAGGATATTATTTCTAGCAGAATCCCTGCATCATTTGGTATCAGAGCAGGAAAGATATATATTTTGGATATATGCATAGACTGTGTGTGAATATATGAATGCAGGTATGATTATGCAAAAGAGGCAACAATGTGTTCAACCCGTGTAATCGAAGTTTGAGAATACGTATGAAGGGCCAACGCTACATTCGAAGAGCCAACATTCATGGGACGCAGCGTACGTTCGAAGGACAGCGTTGCATTTGTATTTGAATGGAGTAGGAGAAATGTTTGCGTTAATTACAAATGACTGAGTGGTTTTAAACTTCCATAACTAGCGCAGATAGAAGAGGACGAAATTCATTAGCGTAGCAAGACTATAGCTAAAAAGGCAAACACAAGTAATTCTCACACATCATGTTCAGCATTTGATGTCGAAATACGTAGACCTGGCATGAGAAATAAGTTGATGTATGATGTAAGGGATAATGGGTTGAATCTTACCTTCGTTGCCAACAACTTTAGTGTAGGTTTAAATCAGTGTTCATAATTATATTTGAAACTATTGTTGGTTATAATTATTGTTGAATGCTGTGATGTTTAAATGCAGCCAACTGATTCAAACATAGCAGAACTATGGTTGCCTACCATCGATTCTACATTCAAGACTGTAATGAGATTTAATTTAATTGTTGCATATAATCATAAAAGCTGGTCATCAAAACACATAAGTGCAGTGTTTGCCGTGGGCACCATATCACACCAAGTACAATGGTAAGCAGCATGCTAAAGACGCCTGTGTAGGGGAGTGATGAATGCGTTACATAAATATGAATCGTTGATGGAAGTACATTATAGTTTCCTGTGTTTTGAATTCAATTCCAGAGAAATAATCAGAGGTGTTGGTGACATATGGGGGAGTCTCCAAGTTGGGATACGACATTGCTAAGGTCCTCTGTGAACGTGGGGTGAAGAAAATCAAATTGAATTATGTGTGAATCTTCCTGACATGGAGTAAATACGTTCGGTGGGGGATACGAGTTCCTAAGCTCATGATGAATTCTATGCAAATGGGAGGTCGAATAACAGATGTCTGCGTGAGTTGAGAATCAAGTCAGATGGTGAAATGAAATTCCACCACACAACAACGGATCCGGAAACAGAACTTAGCTCTGCGTATTCTGAGAAATGCATTGGAGAAGCATTGAGATGAAGGGTAGCACGCTTGTCTTGAAGAGGAATTAGATAATGTGTGGAAAATACAGAAATGAACCTCACTCTGTGGCGAATTGCAACAACATTGATTCAGGATTGTGGCATCAATTTTCCAATCGATGGCTCATTTTAAACACTTCAGGCATCAACATTAACACTGGGAAGTCTTCCTATGCATTCGACCTAAAATTAATAAATGGTGGTTGGAGCACCGTGACCGAAGTTCCGCAACAAAGAGTCTGCCAATTGGTGGCTCGACACTCTCATAGATAGTCAAGGGTTGTAGACGTTGGTGAAGCTACATCACTGTGAGGATTGAATGTATGTGAAATGCGCAATATTGAAACCGATTGCCAAATGATAACACAACAACTGTTGAAGTGTTTGCGTGGGTAAGGAATGTCAACGTTTCCATTTTGGTGAGTTAAGGATCTGCATTCGGACGAGGGTCAACCATATCATGTAAGCCATTACAATGAATGTGTTGTATCATACTAATGCCAATGCCTACTGTTTCCTCTCCATCGCCACAAGGGGCATTAAACATATTTTCAGTAATGTTCACACATCGATTCTGCAATTATGTGCTGTCGAGATACTCATCCGTGTCAACATAGTTGTTGTTGATGGCGTGCGATATGAGCTTATCACATTCGTGTCGAAACAGGAGAGGAAATTTTAAGTTTTGGTTTCCCTGCAGCATGAGTATGTCCCTAATGATCTTATTCACAGCAGCCAATGAGGAGGTGGTATTTTAATGCAATACTAATGGTGATATAATAATAATTGATTTCCTTATATAAATTGAAAATTTCAATTTTCCAATCATGATGTGAGTTTTAAATTGCAATGCCTGTGGTGATGCATAGTTGCAACGATCCCTTGCGGATCTAACAAACATATTAATGGAATTGCTTGACAGCTTAAAAAACAATGCATCATTTTCTTCTAGATCAATGATTTGTATGAAGAGTCGGAAAATATGAATCGGAGTGGTGCTGCTGAATTATGAGTCAAGGGCAAAGGTATGACTGAGCATGTTACGTGTTGAAATTTTGGGGTTTTCTTAATTGAACTTATAAATAAGTATTTTGCGGAGATGATTTATGTCAACATGTTGCAAATACGGAGGTATAAGGTTTTATCACCACAGTAGTTTTAAAGAAATTTAAGTTTCGCTTAAATGAATGGAAATGGAGAATGCGCTAATCCCGGGTGATATAGAGGGGAACATGCATTTTTATAGAGGGTTTATTATGCATAGTGTGGATTTTTAGCAGTCTTGGTTGTGTCAATTTGAATCAAGGCTTGTAGTTGGCAATAACTCTTTTTGAAGATTCAGGTTTTTGTAATTAAATGAGAATTGCAGAGAATGCATGTTTGATGAAGAAATTAAAAGGATATCGAACTTTGAGTTTGAAAGATAATAGCACATAGAGATACTGTTGGAACGGGGTCGCCTAACAAGCTGCGAAACTGGTCCATATTGGTTAATTTTGATTATATTTAATATAGCGCAGGGGTTTTGGGGCGGGTCAAAGCCCCGAACATATTGTAATGGGTCAAAGGGTAAACTAGGGGTCCGAAAACCATGGGTTGCGGACCATAGGAATGTTGAGGCTAGATTGTTATAAATAGAGATGCATTTTGGATTGTAAAGGACAGGAATGGATGAGCTATTGATGCGATCTATTGTTTAGATATCTGTTTGGGTTTTGGGGAAATGTCTCCTGCTGGCTGTGTGCGCAGAGATCCTAGTCCAGCTGTGTGTGGACCCTGCTGCTGTGTGCGCAGTTTGGGAAGGGAATTGTATGGAAATATTGATGAATGAATGAATGCGAAGGATTATTAGAGATCTGAATATGTGAGTACTATTGTATGAATTGTTGATAATTGTTGTGTTAGGTATTTTCTGTCTTTTCACTGCGAAGGTATGTGCACCGAATGCTTGGATCTAGATCTATTCCACTCTGTTTATATAATGTTGTTTTGATGTTATAGAAAGCATATAATTGTAGATCTAGTGCACGTGGATGCAATTAGATACATAATTAAACCTACGAAGAAACAAGGTAATCTGAACAGAATGTAGCTCTGCTTGCCTTACCCTTCCTTTCTCAGGGTGCGGAAACCTGGTTCCAGCACCCACCCATACTACTTCGGGTGAGACTGTGACCTGCGAAAGCAGGTCACTGCCGAAAGGGCCAGTAGTATAGGGGTTTGTTGGCAAACCTTGCACACCGAACCTGGGTCAGGACCCCTCAAGCCAACAAATGGTTCCATTTCCGGGACCGGGACAAGTCTGAGAGAGGAATTGGGTAATGACAAGAGAATACTAGAAGCTTGAAATAAAAGAGATCGAGGACTGGTTCTAAAGACAGATCCAAGAGTTTGCGGTAAAAGAAAATCACAGTGAGAAGTTAACGGTGGAAAGGTGAAAAAATAGGTACGTCCTTACTGAGAGCTACGAAATATTCTTTGTGAATTTTTCAATTGAACTCTAAGAGTGGCTGGCCAGACTGGTGGAATTCTAGAAGTGCTGGAAGGACGAGTGGGTCACTTTATGGACCCCGGAGTTGCTCGAACAGCTTGAGAAAACTGATAATACTATCACACGCACGGTGGATCACTAGGTGGATAGTGTGCTGATCAATAAATTACCATTACCATTACCATTACCATTACCTGAAGACATTACCATTGTTGATCAATAAATTACTATGCAAAAAGAGCATTATGTGTATTCATACTGACTGAATGACCTCGGATCTAGATGAGAGAGCGAACCGCAGTGGTAAATACTATTGGACCAACCTTGACGGAGGGAGATCTGCCTACAATCCGTTTCAGGACCCTGCTGTGCACGACCCCTCGGCTGTATCGCTACCTCGGACGCGCAAAGGTAAGAATTCACCTATATCGCCACCCACCCTAGACAGTGATATGGCTGAGCATTTGAAATTACCTACCTTCAAGGGGGTTGGAGACGAGGATATGGAACAATTTTGGTTTGTGGCAGACTCTGTCTGGACTGCGTAGAATGTGTCAAGTGACACGATAAAGAGGGCGCAACTGTATTTAGCATTCGAAGACAGAGCTTTGGACTGGTATATGTGATACGTTGCCCATAATGGGACTGCCTCCATTCAAGATATCAAGGATGCTCTAAAGAAGCAATTATGGAAGCCGAAATCTTATTCCCAGCTGGTAGCAGAAGTAAAGGACTTCAAACAAGGTGCGACTGAGTCAGTATGGGAGGCTGATCAACAATTGAAGAAGGAAATTAAGGAAGGAGGGTTAGAGTATGATGACAGACAACATATGGAGTGGTTCATCGCCATGTTGTTACCTCACATGCATACGCCGATGAATCATTAGACCTTTGAATCACAGGAGAAAGCTATGGAAGTCGCTATGAAATTAGAAGTTGCACCCCGGGAGGATACGTCAGTAGGGGTACAAAAAATCTAGGAACAACTTGGGGCTATGCATATGGAGATGCAAAACCTGTGAAAAGAACAAGGAAAGGACATCTTCGCAAATCTTTGGTGCATACGTTTCCGGGTGTCTGGCCATACAAAGGATCAGTGCCCTCTACTGACCGATTATATGCAAGCAGGAGGGCCTAGTCCGATACGCCCAAGGGTAAGTAGGGAAACTGTCCTATTGCGACCAGGATCAAGCTGATCTGTGTTATGGTGTGATTATTGTCGAGTAGCAGGCCTACATGATACGAACCATTGCCCTCGGCTAGGTGCGTATGTCCTAGAACTAAAGAAACAATGGTGTCGATTCTGCCGATCAGTGGGGCATGATGAGCAGAACTGTCAAACATATGACTTAATGATGGATCGTGGAAACTTATATTGGGTGCAATCGGACCCTGCATCGCCAAGACTTCCTGCGCACTTTGGAGGATCACGCAAAGGAGGTTGGGGAGGAAGCGCAAGGCGAGGGCGATGTGAGCTAATCTATTATAACTGTGGAGAAATAGGGCACTTTGAAAAATAATGTCGTAATCCCATCAGGCCATCATGTAAATATTGTAGGCAGCTGGACCATGAGGTAGAAGACTGCCCAATTTTAATAGCCAAGATGCAGGAAAAACAACCTACCCCTACGGAGAACGTACATAGGGTTAAAACTGAGTTATAGGAGATAGATCTAAGTGTAAAATTCATGACACGTAGTGGGTTGGACACCCAGGGAAACAAAGAAGGGCTTGCCTCTTGGAAAGGAGTGTCTTGCAATGAAAAAGCACCATTGGTAGCCCCTACGCAGCCTCAGATCGAAGAAGGAATTGAGCCCTTTTTAAAGGCATGTATAAAGTTGCTAAGGAATCCGCAGGCCATAGGAAATCTCCTAGCACTACTGAATACTTGCGCAACTCGGCCCACCTTTATCCCTGAGACCAAGGATGTACACAAACTTTACAGCTATAAGAAACACACCAGGAGAGAAATGCGGTTAACTGCACAGATCAGAGACTATGAAATGGATCAGGTTATCTTAGATCTTGGATCAGATGCTAATGTCTTACCAAAAAAAACATGGCAATGAATGGGAGAGCCTAAATTTGAATGGTCCACTATCCAGCTGCGAATGGAAAATCAACAGAAAATCATTCCTCTGGGAAGGTTACCAAAGGTCATGGTTGACATTGCTGGGGTCAGGGTCCTAGCTGATTTTGAAGTAATAGAAATAGTCAAAGACGCGGACCCCTACCCTACGCTCCTCAGACTAGACTGGGAAATAGACATGGGGGGGTCATCAATCTCAAGAAACGCAACATGGTGTTCAAAAACAAAGGTACACGTGTCATAGTACCCCTAGATCCAACAGAAGGTACACGATACAGAGCCAACCTATGCAAAGGAGGAATTAGATCACATTTATAAGATAACTGTGCAAGATGAAGATCAGGTTAATTCCACGGATGAAGGAATGCTCTGTTGGGAAAAGAAAAGTGAATGTTTTTCTGACTCCAATCAGGAGCTGGAGAATTGGAAAGGTTGGTTGCATGAGGTTTCGGCGCTTCGCAACCTTCAGACCATCAGGAATTTCCATCGCATCTCTACCACAGAAAGAACCTTTCCTTTCCAGGAGGACGCAGGTGATAATCAACAGCCTGAGAAACCTAATATTCCCACGGAACGCAGTCCAGAAGCACTACCGCTAACCCGATGCGAAGCACCTATGCAAGGACCAGTATTCTTTACTCAGGGGAAGTACTGGAGTAGGGTGATCCTGCGTATAGAATTCCCAGTGGCTAGATGCGTTCCAAGGTCAGTCGACCTACGCGGATACCTGCTGACATGCAACATTCAAGGGTGCGATTGACCCTTGCCCGACCAGACTTACCAGGGCACCACTAACCTAAGCACACGTAGGGTTACAGACCTGTCTACAACCATGTATATCCGAGAGACTCTATGAACATCTCAAGTAATAAATAACATAAGGGCGTATGGTGCAGCCTTCTCACACAAGGACGTCCCTCCCGCGAACAACGTAAAGGCCTCGAAAATACTGCCAATAAACTTGTAAGTCCACCTCGCGTCAACCCTCCTTCAACTTATGCATACGACCTCCAAGCGTCACCCATGGTCTGACATTCCATGGACACAACTTTGGGCACAAAGGATGACCATCCACACATCCCGATTTAATGAGAAAAGACACTTGCAAACATGGAAACAGGCGGCAGATCATCAATTTCGCCATTTTTGATAAGCACGGTTCGACAGATCGAGGGTACATGCCACACACGAGCTACCTCACCATTAAATAGCTTCGGTTGGGGCGTGGATGGCTGGAAAACTTCGGGTCAGGCTATTTATTCACCCTTTCATAGGCTTTGGCTATTTGCGTTTTGGTTTTTTGTGTTCATCCATACTCTCTGTAATGTTCGTCTCTCGGTCAAAAGGATGGACCCAAACCCGCCAAAGGATCTGCTAAGAAGACCTGGGGATGCTAAGTGCAGTAATAGGAGTGCGCACAGGCTTCTGACAGAAGGGATTATCTACGAACCACGCCCAGTAGGAACGTTGCCGTACTGGGACCTGCTGCGACTTCTCCGCCATTTCCAAACACCGCCCACTAGAAGCAATGTATGTTTAATCCCTCATGTTGCCATAGTTCGCTCTCCTGACCCAATTACTGGGGACGTTCAAGTAGACTTAGCGCAAATATCTAGTACAGAGTTACAAGGACTATCCTCTAGAGTGTTGCGAGAGGTTCGCCACCATGACTGAGATAGGCGACAACAGTATGACATGCCTCCAGAAAAACGAGCCCAACGGATTGCCGTGGTCACTGATGCAACGTGTATTATTCAGGAGAAGCTGGCATAGGGAATCCAATTGGTTGAAATGGCTACGCAGCTATGGATGGCACTACAACACCATCCCACGCTTCAGCATGTCCAGCAGGAATTACAACAGGCAGAAGCTGTTCTGGAGAAAGTCCTGGCCTCCACACCTTCCCCCGTCTTCGCGCAGCACCTAGCCTCCATGGATAGGATTGAGGACCTTCACCACTCCAATAAGGTTGTTCGAAAATGATTGAAGCCCTCGTCTGATACTGCACTCCAGCTTGCACACGATGCTCAGTCTGCCATCACACGTCTCCACCGGCTATTAGAACGGGTTGCTGCGGATATAGATGGGCCTGCTTCTATGGCACTGGTCAACATTGCGCAACACGCTGTGGCCCAAAGTCAGGACGTACTCCCTCCACTTGTCTACAGTCTGGCTACCTTGCGCGCGCAAATAGAAGCCGCACCAGTGCAGTGACTCGGGACGAGTCACAAGATTGTGTTGGGGGATTTTTGGAACGAGGTCTCCTAACAAGCTACAAAACTGGTCCATTTTGGTTAATTTTGATTATGTTTAATATAGCGCAGGGGTTTTGGGGCGGGTCAAAGCCCCGAACGTATTGTAATGGGTCAAAGGGTAAACTAGGGGTCCGAAAACCGTGGGTTGCAGACCATAGGAATGTTGAGGCTAGATTGTTATAAATAGAGATGAATTTTGGATTTTAAAGGATAGGAATGGATGAGCTATTGATGCAATCTGTTTGGGTTTTGGGTAACAGATTCCTGTTAGTTGTGTGCGCGGAGATCCTAGTCCAGCTGTGTGTGGACCCTGCTGCTGTGTGCGCAGTTTGGGAAGGGAATTGTAAGGAAATATTGATGAATGAATGAATGCGAAGGATTATTAGATATCTGAATCTATGAGTACTGTTGTATGAATTGATGATAATTGCTGTGTTAGGTATTTTTTGTCTTCTCGCTGCGAAGGTCTGTGTACTGAATGCTTGGATCTAGATATATTCTGCTCTATTTATATAATGCTGTGTTGATGTTATAGAAATCATATAATTGTATATCTAGTGCACGTGGATGCAATTAGATACATAATTAACCCTGGGAAGAAATAAGGTAATCTGAACAGAACGCAACTCTGCTTGCCTTACCCTTCCTTTCTCAGGGTGCAGAAACCTGGTTCTAGCACCCACCCATACTACTTCGGGTGAGACTGTGACCTGCGAAATCAGGTCACTGCCGAAAGGGCCAGTAGTATAGGGGTTTGTTGGCAAACCTTGCACACCGAACCTAGGTCAGGACCCCTCAAGCCAACAAATACAGTGAATATGAGAGATGGGACAAGATCACATAGAGATCTTGAAGGTGAGCTGATATGTTTTATTTTAACTCTGGTTTGAAGATGATATTGCAGAATACATGTTGCATATAGTTGAAGGAAATCTCAACAAACGAAGATCATAGTTTTAAAAGTACTAATGAAAGAGACTAGTAATAGTTTTTGAATGAAAGCAAAGTGTGGAGCAGAACCTTGAAGAATTCCAATGGAGATTGGATAAGAGGGACAATTGTGTAGAGATGAGTTGAAGCCTAGAGAGAGAAGAGAGGATGCTCAAGAGGTTCCAGAGAATAAGAGAACCGGTGCTTGCCAAAGAACAAGTCCAGAGAGAGGATTGGTGAGGTAAGTGGCAGGAGGGAAGACTACTGTTGCAGAGGCTTTAGTACAACTCATGATGAATGAGTGAGGAACTCATGAAGATCGAGAGAAATATGACTACTCAAGGTCATTACAGAGGTTCTGAAGAAGACCACAGTAGAGGAAATGAGAAGGAATATTCCAAGTCAAATGGCATGAAAATGAGTCAAAATCAGACTGATAGAGAGAGAGCTGAGATAAATTTATGTCTTGAGTTGTTGATGGAAATGTTACGGAGAAGTAAAGTAGACCAAATATGTGGATGGAGTATGAAGAGGAAAGTCACATGGCATATATTGCAAGTGATGTGGGAGTATAGAGTGAATACTCGATTGAAGGAAGAGTTACTGAGTTTAAAGGCATATTTGATATGTGAGCCAGAGTGTGGTTCATTGCTTCCTGAAAGTGATAATGTGACAAAAGAGGAATCTACAGAGGAACTAAATCAAGTGAAGGATTCAGAACAGCAAGGTGAGATGTTGACTGAAGCATCAAGTGAGACCACAAGGTCTGATGTTTTTATAGCTAATGATTTGTGTGTGATTGCAGGTACATCACAGGGTATTGAAAAAACTTTGAATTTTGTTAAAGAGGAAGAGTGGAATTTGAAATATGTTCAGAATGATGCTGAGATAGAAAAATCTCAGAAAGAAGTGAAGACAGAAGGGTCTCCTGGAAATATTCAGCAGAATATTGAAGCAGAGGAAGAAGGGCCATCCGATGATTGGTCAACAACAAATGAAGGTATTGAAAGTTGTGTAAAATTTCCAAGTTCTACCCCAATTGATATTTTTAAGTTATATAGAAATTTAGATTTTCAAAGATGAAAGTTGGAAAAGCAGAGGATATATACTCATAGTGAGTTGCTGAAAGAAAAATACAAAGAACAGGGAGACATAATTGAAACAGATGATATGGAGGAGGGACTGACTGACAGTCTCATGGAGAATTTAAATCGGCATACTGATGTGTTGATGGAAGAAGAAATTTCCGAGCACATACTGAAATGTTGCCAGAGAAGAAAGAGGCACTGAGGCCTTATGCTTTTTATTTTAATAATTGTTTTGTGAGTACATGTTTTATTGCAAATGCTGGAGAAAATTTATTAGATCGAGAAATTGAATTGATAAGGCAGATAATTATGAAAGTATCCCAGAAGAAACCAGCAGCAGTAAAACAAAGAAGAAGCAGCAAGAGGAAGACAACAAAAGACTGTGAGAGCATAGCCAGTGGGGCAATGCAACATAAAGTATGGAGACTTGGAGAAGAACAATGGATAGAAGCATCAACAAATGGAGAATTACAACACAAGATATGGGAGCCAGGAAGACAAAGACCCGAAACACATGATCAGGCGATCATGGTTAATTTCAACCTTGGGGGTCTGATGCAGGAGCATCAAGCTCAATTTTTCATTATTTAATTATGTAATGGGGGGGGGGTGAGACATTTTAATTATTTAATTAATTAAATTGTTAATTTTAATAAATTAAGAGAAAAGGTGAGGGTTTTTGTATATATTCTTTTAATAATTAAAATGATATGAGTGAAATAGGATTAGGTAGAAAATTTAGGGAGTAGGAATTCTATGTACGAGACTTTGTTGAGTCCACACCTAGAATGAATCTAAATTATATTTTGTTGAGATTTATGTGGAGAGATTTTTGGAATGGATTAAATCCATGTTTATGTAAGGGATAAATAAACTAAGAGAGAGTGTGATGTGAGGAATGGTTGGAGAACTTTTGTAAAGGGCCAAGAGTTGAGAGAAGCTCTCCATTGTAATATATGGCTAGAGAATTTTTATATTTTATATATGTAGATGATTTAATAGCTCTTTCTCTTTCATGTGAATTTTTAAGCTGAATATTTTTATGGTTTTATTTGAGGAAAAATTGAGCACTTTCATATTTGAGTGAAAAAGTGAGTTTTATATGTTAGGATCTGCTTTCTAGCAGAATCCCTGCATCAGCCTTCCTCTAAAATTTCGTCTTCCTCTTCCTCTTCCTCTTCGGCCACCTCTTCCTATAGAATAATCTTGAGCATCATTCTTCTCTCAATGTGCAAGACACACAACTTCTTCAGAAGACTGAGGCACTATCTTCTTCCCAAAATCCTTTTCTCTCTCAAAAAACTTCTTCTCAAGGGAGTCAAATGTAATCTCCTTGAGATTTCCACTTGCTTGCAATGACTCAGGATAATGTGAATAAGTGGGATATAGTGCCTTGACATAAGATATGAGAGGAATGTCTATTTCAACTCTAGTGCTTTTAATATCATGCATAATATATCTTTCTTCTTATGCTAAAGCAAAAGGGTCATCATTATTAGGAATTTGGCTTCTGTGATCCATAAGAGTGTATAAAATATTTCGGTAAAAATCACATCAAATAATCCAACTGATGGTGCAATGTGATTATGCTACACTACCATGGATGCAAATGAAATCGCGAGAGGAGTCCACGTTGTGAGGGGAGATGGAGTAGATCGGAAATGCCGCAAAGATGTGAATTAAACAAATCTAATGCATATACAGAAGGACATAGAATATGGCAGATTGCAGAAATGACAGTCACAAAAATGGTAGAAGGGAGTTACAGGAAAAAAAGTCTAATTTGGGAGTTGGCTCTGATACCATATCAGGCCAAGAGGTAACTCCACAAAACTGAATTGTTATTTTGCATTAAGGATGATCATAGATATATACATGGAGGGCGAGACTCTTGGGCTTCATCTCCCAGTGTCTCTTCATATTCCAACACTCCTTATTTTCTATTTACACTATTTTACATATTCACCCAATCCAAATGATTAGGTGTCAACATTCTTGTTTAATATTTCAATAATATTCTTGTTTAATATATCTTATTTAAAAGTGTGAAGAATGGTCACTGAAATAGAATGGTTTCATGACTATATATATATATATATATAGATAGATTAGGTCCATTTTAACTTCGAATAAGAGAGACGAAATATCTCGAAATGCAAACTTTTTCTTAAAATAAAAAAAATGACATTGTAAAAGTATCTTATCAATATATTTCACTACACAAAATGACTTTAATATTTATCTATATTAACATGTGGTCCAACCAACCTCTATGGATCCCATAGAGGTATTGGCCTTGTACATGTAGAATGTTCTTTTAAGGACACAACATATGAGAGATTGTTCCATGTTATCACTTGGTATAATAGATATTATGAACATTATTAATTGCACCAAAGCACACAACGAATGAGATTTTTTCTATGATATCACTTGATATATTATTTATTTTGAACATTATTGATTGCATCATGGGAAGTAAGGTGTTTTTGCACCACAAGGTGGTGGGGATGAACACAATATATTAGATTATTCCATGGTATTGCAACAAGAGAAGTGGGGTGTTCCTGTGGCACATTGTGGTAGGGGTGAACACACTTTATGAGAATATTCCATGGTACAATTTGGTATAACAATGATTGTGAACATCACTAATTACACCAAGAGAAGTGTGTGCTCCTCTATAATTCAAAGTAAAAAGGATTTCGATTGTGTACATCACTAATAACACTAGGAGAAATGGCATGCATCACTAATAACACCAAGAAAAATGGTGTGCTTCTCCCTAACTAAAGCACCAAGGCTGTCAAATTTTTATTAGATTAGATTATATATTATTAAAAAATATATATTTATTATTTTAAAGAAAATAAATTTTTAAATTAAATTGTATAATATATTATTTAAAATAAAACTATTCATTATTTGAACCAAAAATCAAAATAAAAATGTGTTCCAACATTCTTATAAAAAAACATTTTTAAATGAGTTAATGTTATTTTCTTAAACATTCATCTCATTTTATGTTATTCTCTTCTTTTAATGTAATGCTACAAAAGATTACCAAGTCTAAATGATCTATTATTAAAGTGACTTTTTTTTAAAATAATGAATTAATAAAAAAATTGTTTTTTTTAATAATAAAATTAATACCATGGTAATGATTTAATAAAAATAATACCATTTTATTGTAAGCGAGCCTCTCTACAATTTCAACACTAAAAAAGATTATCCACCTATAATGATTGAGCTTGTTTAAATAGTTAATATTTTTTTATATTTCAATTCCCTATGTACACATTGAAAGAGACTTCTGAGAGTGAGTTCTTACCTTTGCATAGGCTTTGTCTAGGATAAAAAAAAGTATTTTTTTATATTTGTTTCCATTCATTTAGTTTAAGTTTTGAATGTCCCATTACTTCTGCATGAGTGACACATCAATTAATCGTAAATTTTAATAACCATAGAGCTATAATTAATCACTTTGTTTATTCTTTTTGCAATAGCAGATTGTGTTTATTTTAAAAAAATTTAATGTATTTGGCTTAAAACCCCATTGAAGTATCTCAAAGTTTAAGACCTTTTTCTTTATTAGGTTTATAGACTCTGGTATAAGTATGTTAGGTCTTTATAATACTAGTGTAGTCCCTATATTGTTATTGTTGTGCCCCATAGAAGCCTACTATTTTATTGTTGTTCCTCATAGAATCCTATTATTTTTATTGTTGTGCCCTTACATTATTATTGTTATGTAGACTCTAGTTATATTGTGACTCCTCAGACTCCTTTATACCAATGAGGTCTTGTCATTTTAATCATTCAATAATTTCCCATTTATGTGATGTAAAATGAGGTTTCTCCCTCAAAGAGACTTATTTTCAAGTCGCTGATCTATCTTTTCTTCTATTTTTGTGATCTAGTTGCATAAAATTTGGTATCAGAGTTTGGAATCTAGGGTTTCACTGCTTCAAATAGGTCAAATTGGAATTTTCACTATAATGTTTTTTCTATGAGGCTTTAGAAGCTAAATTGTTTACCACGTGGAGTTGAAATCGTGGTGAACTTACCACGTGGAGCTGAAATCGTGGTGAAATTTGTGTAAAAATTTCAGATCTTGGTTCACTATAGTTTCCGAGATATGGTTTGAACAAGTTAGGGTTTATGTGTGCTCTAGAATTTTGTCTCAAATAGGTGTCTGAAGGAAAATTGTTATAAATTTCATTTCAGACAGCCAAATTGAATTTCATAAAACGTTTCTAAAAGTGCATAGACTTTAGTTTCTTTGGTATAATTTATGGTCCAGAGGCTGAAACAGTGGCACGTGGAATTTCGTACAAGTACGTTATATTGAACCAGTACATAATCAAGACATTGTAGGAGATTTAGCATAACTTCATCTTGAAGAATCCAAACTTAGTTTGACATATGGCGTTGGAAATAAGACTAATAGGGCTATGAGAGGACAAAATTTCAGACCTTGGAAAGCTGAAATTATAGAGATATGACAGTTTCAACATCAAGCTCCAAAAAGAAAAAAAAAAGGTGTGTATTTTTTTAATTTTCATAACTTTTGTTTGAAATATAAATCTGAAGTGATTCAAAGGACATAATAAAACATATATATCATTATTTTGTTTAAATATTACTCACAACAAAAATGGATATCCTTAGTAAAGAAACGAGAAATATCTACTATGACGCATGAAGAAGAGGAAGAAATACGACATGATATATCAAAATTACGAGACCAAGCGCAACAAATTTCACTCGCAAAGAGTAACCAAAAATGAATTGGAAGAAATGATGAATGTTAATATGGATGTTTTAGAAGTAAAAATAAAAAGGGACATGGAAGGTATAAATTATGGTTTAAAATCAAAATTGGAAGCAATGATGAATGTCCAAATGGAAGGGTTGAAGGAAGGTTTGACAAAGTTCAAAGTTGATGTAGGAAAGGCTTCCTAATGGCAACAAGGTAGTCCATGAAACTCTTGATGAGAAAAAAATGAATATGAACCATAATTTTAGAGACTCTAACCCAAGGATGAAGATCAACCATGTTCCAAAGATCGATATGAGGAAGTTTGATGGCAAGGATTTGGTAACATGGAGACTACACATGGAGAATTTTTTCGATCTAAATGACGTGCAACAAAAAAAAATGTATGTATCTCATATTTATATTTAAATCCCAACCAGTTTGCATGGTATCAATGAATTTGTTCTCATAAACCATTTTTCACTTAGACAATTTTTATTGAGGAGTTGATAGCACATTATGATGATATAAAGAGAAATACCTTCTTTATCCAATTGATAGATCTCAAACAAAAGGGTATAGTTGGGGAGAACATTGACGACTTCCAAATATTGAATATCATGGTAACTAATATTCAATAGGAGAAAATGATTGATGTCTTCAAAATAAATTTAAAGGATAACATCTAACATGAGGTTCGCCTTTGTGAACCTAAGTCATTGGAGAATGCATTCAGGGTAGAAAAGAAATTTGAAAGAAAAATTATGGCAACAATGAGGTCTACCACTCACAAAAATAAAGATGAAATTATTGTCACTCCTAGCTTCCCACAACATACAAGGCTGACACCACAACAGTTGGAGGAAAAAAGAGAAAAAAAGTTGTGTTACAGTTGTGATAAAAAATACACTAAAGGTCACAAGTGTGCTGAAATAAATTGCTCTACATATAGTGAAGAGGAGGAAGAAAAGGAACAAGAAACATGAAAAGAAGAATATATACACTGAGAACCAACCCGAGGGGTTGAAAAATAAGAAATTAATCTGACCATTTCTTGTAATGCATTGGTCAGAATTACCACTCCTTAGACTCTCAAGAAAGAAGGACATATCAAGGAGAAAAAGATATTAATTTTGATTGATTCATGTAGTACTCATAATTTTATTCATTGTAATATGGCAAAGGATTTGAATTTCTTTCTATATCCAACACCAAAGTTTCAAGTGATGGTTGAAAATGAAGGATCTATAATTTCTCAGTGAAGTGTTGTAATATCAATTTAACCATGGGGGAATATGTATTGAATAGTTGAATGCTTGTCATTCCAATGGGTGGTGCATGTGTTGTATTAGGAGTCTAATGGTTACATTATTTGGGGACAATATATTTTAATTTTCAATAATGTTTCTTGAAAATTTTCTTAGAAGGAAAGGAAATTGAATTAATGGGTATCACAGGGAAACCAAGTAAGATAATAAGCTCTAATGGCAGGAAATATATTTTGAAGAAGGAACAACGAGGGGTAATTGCTCAATCATGTTTGCTAGATATTCAAACATCTAAGTCATCCGTTTCTTCAGGTCTCCAAAGAGTCATTGACAATCATTCAAAGGTATTTGAGGCCCCCAAAGGTATCCAACCTATTCGCAATCATGACCATGCTATTCACTTGATTCCAGAAAGTGTTCCTCCAAACATTAGACCTTACATATATCCCTATGCCCAGAAGAGAGAATTTGAACGTATGGTTGCAGAAATGTGAGAGGCAGGTATAATTAAACCTAGCCAAATTTATTTTTCTTCTCGAGTAGTATTGGTGTACAAGAAGGATAGATCATGGTGTATGAGTCCAGATTATAAAGAGATCAACAACCTCACTATTAAATATAAGTTTCCCATTCATGTCATTGATGAATTGTTAGATGAACTACATGGAGAAATCTTACTTCATAACTAATTCATGAAAGTAGTTAGTGCATTTGTTAAGCCAAATGTGTTAGGTCCCTATATCACTAGTATAGTCCCTTATTATTGTTAGTGTAACCCCCTTATTGTTATTATTGAACCCTTGTAACCCCCATTTTGTTATTATTGTACCCTTAAATTAGTATTGTTAGGTCGGCTAGGATTACATTGTGGCCCACTAGGATTACATTATGGCCCCATGGACTCCTATATATAGAAAGGAGGTTTTGTAAATTGTATCATCCAAGAATTTTTCATTTATGTAATGTATTGGAGGTTTCCCCCTTGAAGTGGCCTATTTCTAAGGCATTCATATCTCTTTTCTTATATTTTGGAGCTGGTTACACAACATTTGGTATCAGAGCTTTGGATTCTAGGGTTTCGCTGCTCCAAATAGGTCATCGTGGAATTTTCGCTATAACGTTTTTTCTACGAAGCTTCAGAAGCTGAAACTTTTAGGGTGCGAAGCTGAAATCTTGAGGAAGTTTGTCTAAAAATTTCAGAGCTTGGTTCGCAATATTTTCGGAGATATGATCTGTGGAAGTGAGGTATTTTTTCAGGCTCCTAAACAGGTCATCGTGGAATTTGCGCTATAAAACATTTTATACGAAGGTTCAGAATATGAAATTCATATGGTGCGAAGCTGAAATTCTGAGGAAATTCATCAAAAAATTTTAGAGCTTGGTTCGAAATATTTTTGGAGATATGATCTGTGGAAGGTAGTGCTTTTTCAGGCTCCTGAATTTCATCTCAAAGAGGTGATCGTGGGAAAAGTTTAATAACTCTCTCTCTGGGCATCGGATTGGAGTGCCGTAAAAAGTGGTTGCAAGTACACGGACTGCAGTTTCTTGGCTATCAATTTTAGAGACGAAGGACGAAACAGTGACACATGGCAAGTCGTACAGGTTCGATCTACTGAATCTGTCCAAAATTGGGTCATTGTGGGAGATTGGAAATAAATTTGTCTTGAAGAATCCAAATCAGATCATACCTGTGGCATTTGAAAGAAATTTCAGAAGGCTAATACAGCAGTGAATTTCAGATATTTAATATTCTCAATTACAGAGATAATTCAATTTCAATACATAGCTCCTACAAATCAAGTAAAAGGTGTGTTTTTTTTTTTTTCCGAATTGCATAAGTCTTGTTTGAAGAATCAAGTTGAATTGATTCCAAGGGAATATTGTAGAATAGATATCAGTATTGGATTCTAAAATGGCCCCTAAAAAGAATTCAACTCCCATTAAGCCTTTAGAAGGCTCTACTGTGACTCATGAAGACGAAGAATGGCAACATGACATATCAAAATTACAAGAGCAAGTGCAACAACAAATTTCGCTCTTGCAAAGAACAACAAAAAATGAAATGGAAGTTTTGAAGAAAGGCATGGAAACTAAGATGGATGGTTTAAAGAAAGGCGTGGAAGCTAAGATGAATGGTTTGGAAGCTAAGATGGATGGCATGGAAGTGGGCATGGAAGCTAAGATTGATGACATGGAAGCTAAGATCGATGAAAACATGAAAGACAACATGGAAAACATGAAGAATGATCTAAAAGCATACATGGAAGGCTTGATGACAAGCTTAAAACAAAAAACAATTCCTAATGGTGGAAATATAGTAGAAGAACCTCACGATGAGAACAAAATAAATGTTAATCGTGATTTCATAACCTCTAATGTTGGCGGGAAGAACCACCATATTCCAAAAATGGATATGAGAAAGTTTGATGGAAAGGATCCTATAACATGGATACTACAGATGGAGCAATATTTTGATCTCCATAGCGTGAAAAAACACGCAAAAGATGCAGCATTTGCAACTTTTACATTTAGAACAAAATACATTTGTATGGTATTGATGGCTTTGCTCGTAAAATTATGTTAACCAATTTTTACGGAGGAAATAATAGCACATTATGAGGATACAAAGAGCAAGACCTTCTTTAGCCAATTGATAAATCTCAAACAAAAGGGTTCAGTGGTGGAGCACATTGAGGACTTCCAAAAATTGAATATAAGGGTAACTGATATTCCAAAGGAACAAAAGATTGATTTCCTTATAGGGATTTTAAAGGATAACATACAACATGAAGTTCACCTTTCGGAACCTGATTCATTGGAGAAGGCATTCGGGTTGGAAAGAAATTGAATGTAAAATTATGGTGACAAGGATGCCTACCACTCACATCTATAAATATGGAAGTGTTGCCACTCCTAGACTTCCACAACATACAAGGTTGACACCACAACAATTGGAGGAAAAGGGCTTTGCTACAGTTGTGATATCAAATACACTAAAGGTCATAAGTGTGCTCAGAAGAAATTATTTTACATAGATTGTGAAGAGGAAGAAGAAAATGAACAAGAAGAGGATATACACCGGGAACCAGCCCTAGAAGAGGAAGAAATGAATCCGACCATATCATTGTGAAAAGCCCTTGTGGAATTACCACTCCTCAAACTCTCAAGATACAAGGACAAATCAAGAAGAAAAGGGTAATAGTGTTGATTGATTCAGGTAGCACCCATAATTTTATTCATTGTAAGGTAGCCAAGGAATTAAATTGTTTCCTATACCCAGCACCAGAATGTCAAGTGATGGTTGCGAATGGAGGAACTATAAATTGCTTGGAAAATGCCATAATATCAAGCTAACCATGGGGGAATATGTGTTGACTAGTCCAATGCTTTCCATTCCTATGGGAGGTGCTGATGTTGTACTAGGAGTACAATGGTTACAATCTTTGGGGACGGTAGCTTTTAATTTTCAAGAACTTTTCTTGAAATTTTTTTCAGAAGGAAAGGAAGTTGAATTACGGGGTATTGCGGGGAAGCCAGGAAGGATAATAAGCTCTAATGTCATGAAAAAGCTTCTAAAGAAAGAACAACGAGGCGCAATTGCACAATTATGCTCACTAGAAGTTCCAACATCAAAATCATCTATTTCTGCAGATCTCCAACAAGTCTTGGACAATCATTCCAAGGTGTTTGAAACTCCCAAAGGACTCCCACCTATTCGTGATCAAGATCATGCTATTCATTTGATTCCAGGAAGTGTTCCTCCAAACATCAGGCCTTATAGATATCCTTACTTCCAAAAGAGCGAAATTGAACGTATGATTGCATAAATGTTAGAGGCGGGTATAATTCAACCTAGTCAAAGTTCTTTCTCTGCTCCTGTAGTATTGGTACACAAGAAGGATGGATCATGAAGAATGTGTCCGGATTATAGGGAGCTCAATAAGCTCACCATTAAAGATAAATTTCCCATTCCTGTGATTGATGAATTATTGGATGAATTACATGGAGCAATTTATTTTACCAAGTTGGATCTTCGTTCAGGATATCATCAAGTTAGAATGAAGACTGAAGATATTCCAAAAACAGCATTTCGAACTCATGAGGGTCATTATGAATTTCTGGTCATGCCTTTTGGTCTTACCAATGGACCTTCTACATTTCAAGGGTTGATGAATTCCATTTTCAAACCCTTCCTTAGAAAATTTGTGCTAGTATTTTTTGATGATATACTAATCTACAGCAGGTCTTGGAAGGATCATGTTGAAGATGTTGATAGGGTGCTCAAACTATTGCAGGAGAAACAATTATATGCAAAAAAATCCAAATGTTTCTTTGGAGTACAAGAGGTGGAATATCTGGGTCATATTGTATCTCACGAGGGTGTTAAAGTAGACCCTAACAAAATTAAAGCCATTAAGGAATGGAAAGTCCCCACAACCATAAAGAATTTGCGAGGATTTCTCAGGTTAACAGGGTATTATCGCAAGTTTGTTAAGAATTATGGGAGAATAGCAGCACCTCTAACAACATTATTGAAGAAAGATGCATTTTCATGGACTCCTGAAGCAACTAAGGCCTTCGAACGTCTTAAAGAGGCAATGTGCCTAGCACCGGTCTTAGCTACACCAGACTTCACAAAAACCTTTATTGTGGAATGTGATGCCTCAGGAAATGGAATTGGTGCAGTTTTAATGCAGAAAGGAAGACCCATTGCTTTTGAAAGTCGTCCAATCAAAGGAAAGTATTTACAGAAACCTATTTATGAGAAGGAAATGTTAGCAATACCGCATGCACTAAAGAAATGGTGAACTTACCTAATGGGAAGACACTTCAAGGTAAAAACTGATCATGATAGTCTTAAACACTTTTTGGAACAAAGACTATCTTCAGAAGAGCAGCAAAAATGGGTCACAAAGATGTTGGGTTATGACTTTGGAATAATCTACAAAAAAGGAAAGCTTAATGTTGTTGCAGATGCACTCTCAAGAAAGAATGAAGAGGTGGAAGCATTGCTTTGTGCCATTTCTATTATCCAACCAGATTGGATAACCTAAGCAAGAGATGAATGGAAGAAGGACAAAGATGTATGGACACTCATTCAAAAGTTGCAGCAAGATCCTAGTACATCTGATACATTTAGTTGGAAAAATGATTCCTTATGGTACAAAGATCGCTTATATCTTTGTAAGAATTCCTAACTAAAACAAAAGATTCTTCTGGAATTGCACACTTCTCCTTTAGGAGGACACTCAGGATTTTTAAAAACTTACCACAGGGTGAAGAAAGAATTTTTTTGGGATGGCCTTAAATCTGATATTCAAAAGTTTGTGGCGTAATGTTTGGTTTTCCAGTAGAATAAAGTTGAGACAATTAAGACCCCGGGACTTCTACAACCTTTATCCATTCCAAGTCAACGTTGGGAGGAGATTTCAATGGATTTTATCACAGGTTTACCTAAGTCCGAAGGAAAGAGTGTCATCATGGTGGTAGTTGATTGACTTACCAAGTATGCACACTTTTGTGCATTATCTCATCCATTTAAAGCAAGTACAGTTGCTACTACATTTATGGACAGAATTCAAAAGCTACATGGAAGCCCAAGGGTTATTGTGAGCGACAGAGATCCCATTTTTACTGGAAATTTTTGGACGGAGTTATATTCTTGTTTGGGTACTCAATTAGCTCATAGCTCATCTTATCATCCTCAATCTGATGGTCAAACTGAGATCGTAAATAAATGTTTGGAAGGATATCTTCGTTGTTTTGTATCTGATAAACAAACACAATGGGTCAAGTGGTTACCTCTTGTTGAATGGTGGTATAACACTTCCTTCCATACTGCAGCAAAAATGACCCCATTTATGGCACTTTATGGATATCATCCACCATCCATCACATCATCTTTAAGGGAAAATTCGAAAGTTCAAGCAGTGGAAGATCACATCGAGCATTAGCAAGAAGTTCTCCAACTCTTAAAGGATAACCTGAATTTGGCACAAAATCGAATGAAACAACAGGCATATCAACATCGCAACGAGAGAAGTTTTGATGTAGGAGATTGGGTATTTTTACTACTACAACCATACAAACAAATGTCCCTCAAGCAAGCTAAGAAGGATAATAAATTATCGCCAAAGTACTATGGTCCTTACAAGGTGTTGCAAAAGATTGGTACTATGGCATACAAATTGGAGCTTCCTCCTTCTTCGCGAGTACATCCAGTTTTCCATGTTTCATGCTTAAAGAAGGTTATAGGTGAAAATCTTCCAGTTCAAACAATATTGCCAGAACTTGATGAGGAAGGAAAATAATATTGGAACCTGAAGTGGTCATGGAAACAAGAACTCGATAGCTACGGAATCGATCAATTTCAGAGTATCTCATCAAGTGGAAGAACTTACCCACTGAAGATTCTACATGGGAGGATGAGAATTTTATACAAAAGCACCCAGAGCTACTCAAGCATTGAGGACAACACTTTCTTGAAGGAGAGGGGCATGTTAGGTCCCTATATTACTAGTATAGTCCCTTATTTTTGTTAGTGTAACCCCCTTATTGTTATTATTGTACCCTTGTAACCCCCATTTTGTTATTATTGTGCCCTTAAATTATTATTGTTAGGTCGGCTAGGATTACATTCTGGCCCACTAGGATTACATTATGGCCCCATGGACTCCTATATATAGAAAGGAGGTTTTGTAAATTGTATCATCCAAGAATTGTTCATTTATGTAATGTATAGGAGGTTGCCCCCTCGAAGTGGCTTATTTCTAAGGCGTTCATATCTCTTTTATTCTATTTTTGGAGCTGGTTACACAACAAAATGACATAAATAACCACTCATACAATCCTTGTCTAGTTTTGAAAGAAATTTTCCAAATGTCCTCTTCAGCTATTCTAACTTGATGATAACCACTTCGTAAGTCTAACTTAGTGAAATTATTTGCATGATTTAACTGGTCAAGCAAATCATCAATACGTGGGAGTGGGTAGTGATTCTTTACCATGATTTTATTCAGTGCATGAAAATTGATACATGTGCACCAAGTCTCGTCTTTCTTTGGAACCAAAACTATTTGAGAACCACATGGAAAAGTAGATGGGCGTATGATACCTTTGTTCAACAATTCTTGGATTTTATTCTTTATTTCCAAACTCTCCATAATTTACATGCGATACATCCCAATGTTTGGAAGTGGAACATTATGTTGCAGCTGAATCTCATGCTGAATTCCCCTCTTGGGTGGTAACCCCTTTGGTTCTTGAAACATCTTTCTATGCCGACTCACCACATCAAACAAATCAGATTTCATTTTTTCATCACATCCATCAAAAGATTCATAGTCAACATGATCCTTTTTCTTGATCATGAGAAGCACACAATTTTTACTTGCATTTACTAGCCTCTTCATTTGCCCTGCATTAACTAAAGAAATGTTTAGTTTCTTGCGATGAGATCTAACAATATACTCCACCCCATCCTCAATCAAATTATATTTATTCTCATGGAAAGAAAACACCGCTTTCATGTCATAAAAATATGGACTTCCCAAGACAATTCAAAAAATGTCAAGTGGAACCACGTCTAACTCGACTTCATCAAAAAAGTTTGCAGTAATAGAAAATCTAAATATGCATTTCCTTGTAACTTGTAAATTGGCATTCTTAACTATCCATCCCAAAGGGTATGGTTTATGATGTGGTACAGTTTCAAGGTTAATATTTTTGACTAAGTCTTCTGAAACCAAGTTTTCTTGTGACCCCATATCAAATAATGCATCAATCTTTGTATGATTAGAAATCACTCTAACATGGAACAATTCTATCCTTGTGCCTTCATTTGGAGTGTTGTTGTGACTGTTTGAGGAACTAGAACTTGCTATGGCTTCCTTTCCTTTGTTAAACATGGAAACTATCTTGGTTTCATCTCCTGAATCAGATCCAAGATCTTGTTGTGTAGTGGCAATCATCTTTTGTTTCTATTTGTTATTTGGTTTCTTTGATCTTAATTCGGGATGTAGTTTCCAAAAATGGGCTTCATTATGCCCCTATTTGGAACAATGTTTGCATGTAATTTTCTCCCCTTATTTCTTGATACTCGCATTCTTCTTTCCCTTCCCATTTCCTCCCTTCTCTTTTCCCTTACCCTTGAATAGCTTATTCTTACTACCATCTTTAGAAATGCTATTGCCCCTTGCTTCAAGATGCGTGTCTTGCACACATACTTCATCTAAGTTTTTTGGGTTAAAAATAAGGATAGTATGTTTCAAGTAGGAATGTAAACCTCATATATATTTCAAGGGTGTATTTTGTGAATTCAAGTTTACTCCTAACAACAAATCCCTCTTTCTAAACTCCTGAGTGTACTCTTGAACAGTTTGGCCTTTGAGATGCCTAAAGTTTTTCCAAATCATAATTTATTTTTTCATAGAGACTAATGGATAAAAATATCTTTTAATGGAAGAAATGAATTCAACCCAAGAAATGAAAATCTTACCATGGATTCAAATTTACTCTTGTGCCTTTGCCTCCCACCAAACTAGTGCTGCTCCTTCTAGCCTTAATGAAGCCAATTGGTCTTGATACATCCTCTTGTAGGTTTTGAATTCTACAGTATACTTCTAATTGGTGAATCCAATTGTCTAGCATCTCAACATTAACCTCTCCATTTTATGTGGGAAGTTCAAACTTGATGTCCAACTTGAGTAATGGAGTCTTTCATTTTGGGATCTTGGAATGAGTGTGGGTATAAGTTTTTGTGGTGGATGTGGAAGATGAAGATGATGATGAGGATGAGGAATATGAAGATGGTGGAGATGGAGGAGGATTTTCTCCACTACCTTTTGAGCTCTTCTCTTCATCCTTCTTACTATTTGAAGATCCTTCTCCATGTGGAGGTTTTGAAACTTCTCCAGTTTTTTCTGCAATGAATGCTTCATACATGACTTTAACCATTCTTTGCATTTCTTTGAAGTCTCTCTTAACATCCTCTTCTTGAGAATGTTAATGAGTCTCTTCATAATCTGACATTTTGGCTTTGGGTTCAAGCTCAATCTCTGCAACTTGTACCTCTTCAATCACTTCAGCCTCTTGTACAAATTGCACTTCTTCTATCTGAACTGATGGAGATGAAATTTGAGGTGCTTCAAGTGTTTCCTTGAGTGGTCCTTTGGGTGAGGATGATGATTTCTCAACTCTCTTCCTTCTTGTCATAATCTCAACACAAGCTACCAATAGCTTCCCTTCTCCTCTCTACAATCTTAACCTTGGAAGCATCACAAAAATTGCAACTATTAAAACCCTTCAAGCAGAACAAGCAAGCAACCTTGTGCTATGATACTAACTCGATCTGAAATGATTGTTATTTTTTGCTATACTAATATCAATTTCAGAATTAAATAAGCTTTTCTTTGGTTTGCTTATCCATTGAGTGTTTATTCATGAGCATGTGAATTTTTTAACCATTAAACTTGGTGAAATTGAGTGTTTTTCATGAAGTCAAAAACATTAAAACTGATAGTTGAACAAAAAAAAGTACAAAACAAGCACAAATAACATAGCTCAATACATAAGTTTTTGATGGAGTTCACCCCTCCTGGGCTACATCTCTTTGGTCCAGCTTCATAGTGTGGGCCTTTTTATTAGCTTCAAATGTGAAAAATGCTTATTTACAGTCTCCTATTACCTCTACAACCTGCTCCAATGGCTTCAAAACATTAAAATCTACTAGAAATGACTCTTATTGAGCTCATTTTGGTTGAAAATTGCATGAGTTATGACAGAAAAAACTTTTCCTAGCTTTTCTCCTCCAAAATTGGAGCTTCGCCAGTTAAAAATCTAAATTTGGCAACTTCTGCCAAATTCGACGCCTCCGCTAAACTCGCCGTTGAACTAACCAGTCATTAATTAATGGGATAATGTTAGAAAATTATATATTACAGAGCAATGCAACACATAAAATATGTGGAAAACACAAGCACACAAAACACATAAAACCAGAGAGACACAGATATACGTGGTTCATCCAGTTTGGGCTATGTCCACCCTGAACAACCAGTCTTTCCTTTCTATTATCCAGCAAAATGAAGAGACACAACCTACAACAGATCTGTTGTAATATCCTTTGTTCTCTCTCATAGTCTCCCTATCTGTTTCTCGCTCTGAGAATACACATACAATACAAAGCCATAATACAATACCCTCATACAAAGCGAGGGGTTTCCTTCTAGGGAAAAAAACCCTAAACTAAACATAACTTCTACCGTTAGATTATCCGCCTAATGAACGGCCCAGATTGACTAGAAATTACTATACTTTTACAAGGCAATTTTACATCTATTTTTAGCTTTGGGGGTGCTGCCCCTGAAACCCCCCACCAGGGGGGGGGGGCCTCCATAAAGTCGCAGCCGCCCCCCTTGGACCCCCTAGGCAGGGTTTAATTACAGGCGGTGTTTCCTCCCCATTAAGGTACAGGGGTCTAATGCTGTGATACAAAATAAACAAGATAATCAAGCTCCACACCCAACAGATAAGCATTGTTAACTTAAGATAAGCACTGATTTAATGCCATAAGCGCACTTTAGCTAATTTTGTTTAAACGTGGGTTAACCACGAAAATTTGTCGATTTAATCCTTAATACATATGGATTAGCGCTAATATGAAATTTGAAATTCCTGCCGATTAGTTTTGTCAGAGCACTTGGTTTCTTGCCGTCGGTCTCATGGGAGGGGGCTGGCCCCCTCCGAACCCCCATTTGTTGGCGCCTAAGTCTTTATCATAAGGCGGAGAACATAGTGGTTAAGAACCACGAGTTAGGCAAGATGGTAGGGCGGTGTATTGGTGCGGGTGAGGACTTGGGTTCCACCCCGACCCACCCCAATATATTTTGTCCGGACTTAAATTGATTCCGCCAAACGCCAAAAATCCTCCAACCTTAGCTACCTCTGACAATAGTTAGGAGCTCCTTCATATTTAGTTAATCCCACCGGTCAAATAGTTTAAAAACTGTAGGTTGAATATATTTATGCGACATATATACATATAATATATCATATTGTCCATAACCTATAGTTTCAAACTTGTAAACCTTGTATAAAACTTGATATGCCAACTTGATAATTCAACCTGCCAAGCCATGGGGGGGTACGTGGCATGCCACGTGGCCCTTTCCCATTGGCTCATAAAAATTCCTCCAAATAAAATAATGAGCCATAAACAAAGTTTCCAACTTAAGAATTGGAGGATAATTTCAACTTCCATGGAAAACCTTGGAAAATTTGAGGATGACACTTGTCATAGTATCAGTGGCTGAAACTGAAGAAAACCTTGTGAAGCTTACTGAACTTGCCACATCATCCCTATACATGTTTTGTTCATTTTTTTCTTGTTTGGGAAAACTAATAGTAGGCCATCATTAGGGGAATTTTGAGGTCTAAAATGGGCCTCCTAAGGAAATAATAAAATAATAGATAAACCAATAAAATAATATTTATGAATTTGCAATTCACTTTTTGCACCAAAATCCATGTAACCATGGTTAAATTCAATTCAAAAGTTGTACCAAAATAAAATTAATAAAAAAATTGTATTGATGTGACTATAATAAGAATGAGATTTTCAAAAAAAAGTCATTATCATTGCACAACTAATGCATTTGTCTTTTGTACTTAATAATTTAAAATAAAATATAAATATAAATTCATAAATTATTAACTATAGAATATACTATTAATTAAAATTTAGATTATTTAAATTATATAATAACATGTAATTAATATACTATATAAAAGTAATATAATATAATATATTGTTTTATGTATGAATTTTATATTACATATTTAATTGATTTTATTTAGAAATAAATATTTGAAAATATAAAATATAATATTTATTGAAAAGTGTGTAAATACATGAAGATTGTGTAGGGATATGAATTGTTTCTTTCAAAAAATATGAAATGAAAATAACAATATTTTATTCAAAAAGTGTGAAATGACATTTATTATGAGTACTTTACTTTATGACTTTAAAAGTACTTAGAGCACTACCATGATTAACCATGATTTTTTTTTCACCATTGAGAATGTGACAAGTAAGTACCTTTAATTAAAGCAATGCCACCTCAACCATTAGGGATTATGTCATCCCCTAAAATGTGATCGGTTCTCATAAAGTGAATTTTGATTGTACATTTTCCTTAGGTGGCCCATTTTAGACCTCAAAATTCCCCTAATGAATTCCCTCATACGAACTCAGAATTTGATGAAACGAGTTGTGTTGGAATCCTGGAGACGAGCTCTATCCAAGCGTCCAGGTTCAAAGCATTTCTGAGCACTTTCAATTTTGAGCTAAAAACTGAGCCTTAGGTCATTCCTCCCCACTAGAAGCCTTTTGGACGCAAAAATATATTCTCTGTTGTTCAACATGTGAGGGTAAAACTCCCTCACTTTTCCAATCTCCAACCATTTTGCCTTGGAAGGATTTTGACCCTTGAGTCCCACTTTAAGGTATTCAATGTTCCCTCTTCTTGAAGTTTTAATTCTTCTGTCAAGTATGAGATCTTGTTGAAGTTCATCAAGATATTTTGGGGAGAAATCATCTATTGATGGTAGATGAAAATTATCTCCTTGATCATCAATCAAAGGACGCTCAAACAATCTTAAATTCTCAACATTAACTACAGAATAAATTTTCATATAAGGAGGCAAATCTAGCTTGAATTCATTTGTACCTATTTTTTCTAGAATTTTAAATGGACCATAATGAATTGGTTTGAGCTTTTTACCTTCCCCTTGCAATATTTCTTTGGTTATGTACAACCAAACTTCATCACCAACTTGGAATTTGTGATCAACCTGGTGTTTGTCATGCCTTTCCTTGCAACTGCTTTGACTCTTTTCAAGTTTCTCTTGCACGATGTGATGTATCAACTAAATTTGCTCAATGAAATTCCTTGCCTTTTCTATGTCACTATGTACCTCTATAGCGACATATTTATCAAATATGAAGTCCAATGGAGATCTTGGAAAATAACCAGAACATGCCTCAAATGACGATGTGTTTGTGGAAGAATGTTTTTCCCTGTTGTATGCATGTTGTATGTAGTGTAACTGCTCATCCCACAACTTGGGATGTTTGCTGCAATAACCTCTAAGAAGACGAATAACACTCCTATTCACCACCTCTGTTTGACCATATGTTTATGGATGAAATGTTGTACTCTTCTTCAACCTTGCGTCCATCACGTCCCATAATTTTGACCAAAAGTTCCCAACAAATCAAGAATATCGATCACTTACAATAAAAGTAGGAAGACCGAAATGCACCCAAAAATTTTGAAAGAAAATATTAGCGGTTTGTTCAGCTGTAATGGTTTTCTTACATGACATCAAAATGCACATTTTGCTGAACCTACCTACCACAACATACAAATAATCATGACCTTTCCTTGACATAGGAAAACTGCCTACAAAATCCATTGAGATACTCTCCCAAGGATGTGAAGGAACCGGAAGTGGAGTGTACAATCCAAGCTTCCTATTGCTAGGATTACTAGTTGCACATAAAGAACATCCTCTAATAAAACAAGATACACTATCAATCATGTGTGGCCAATAACAATACCTTTGGAGATTCACTACTATCTTGCCTACACCGAAATGTCCTGCAATCAGTGATGTGTGTGCCTCCCTGATGATATTGTTTCTTTCTCCCCGTGGAATACATAACTTCCCCAAGTGATACAACAAACTGTTATGCACATGATAATCTAACTCTTCATTTTGGTTCCATTGACTCAAAACCTCATACACATCTTGAAAATCACTATCATTTGCATATTGTTCCATGTAACTTTCATGCATAACGGAATTGTGTTTGATTATAATAGCTGCATTTACAATAGGCCTAGAGAGCATATCATCTACCTGATTGTAGATTCCCTTTTTGTACCTGATTACCAAAGGAAATTGTTGTAGAAAACCCATCCATCTGAAATGTCTTGATTGTTGCAACTTCGACTATGATTGTAAGTACTGCAATGACTGATGGTTGGTATGGATAATGGTCTCTTTCCCCATCAAGTAATGCTTCCATTTCAGAATGAAACTATAGAAATTATGCAACAAGCCTGTATATCATGGATTAAATCCGATCTAACAATGTACTATAGTTAAATACTGAATCGCTTCTACAAATATTTTATGGAATTAAAAACACAATCGCCAATCACATGAAGCAAAGAAGAATCAAATCAACCACAACACAGATAATTTCTCGGGGAAAGCTTGCTGCTCAAAACCCCACTATCTTATATTGTATATTCAGTATGGAATCATGAAACAAATACATACAACTATTCTCACAAGAGCCCTCCCGTACTTAGCTAATTGTCTCATGCTGTCATACATAAAACTGACCAATACTTAACCAATTTACTTCCTTCAGACATCCCACCTTTCTTGCGCAATCCCTGATGAATGAAATCCCTAAAGGATAGGAATTTTGGCCTTCCTTGAGTGTGCAAGTATCATGGGCACCCCAATGGGTGTTTGGATGCATGGGTGCAACCCAATAATCCTACAACTGATAGTCAACTTACCTTTCACCTAGATCTCAACTGGGTCTCCACTGGATTTGACATGCATGCAGCTAATAATAGTAAATCCTCAGTTGCATGTGAGATCACTGATTGTGAATTAATTAATATTTATTCACTTGATCTATCACTAGTGTATCAAGCAGTTACAACTAGCACAACTGAGTTTAACTCACTTAACTGAGTTAAACTGATTACAACCTGCATTGACTAATGCACCACAACACTTCGAACTCTGTTACAATTAGAATTACTCTGCATGCCTCACCAAATACCTCTAACTCGAAATTCATGGGCTAACTGAGTTTATCACTCTTAGTTAACTATTACAGGTTATTTTGAGACTAGATTACATTTTATTGTTGATCTTAATTAAGGTATAACTAAAATAGACATGCACAAAATTTAGCACCTGTGGGCCCCACCCTAGTGTAAGTGCTTAATGCACTAGGCGTGGGTGTTGAAATTTTATTGTTGAATCTTGTTGGAACACCTAATCCTCTATGGGTAGGTGTGGAATGTGAAAAGTCACAATGGAGTCCAAGTGACCTTGGAATGTGAAACCAAGAGTCACACCATTGTATTATAAATGTACATATTTGTATAATGGAAAATATGAGCTACACGTTTATCCTTCATTGTGTTGAGTTTCTTTTTGTGTGTGTGTGTGTTTATTCTTCTCATACACTATGTGTGTGTTTTACATGGTGTTTAACATGGTCTCAGAGTGGGAAATTGCTGGCCCTGCTCCACTTTGAGTGAGCCATTTGTGTTTATGGCCTGTGCATATCTGCATTTTTGCAGCATTTTAGAGAGTTTCTGCAATAGTCCTTTTTGCCGCATTCATCCGTCAAAGATTTTCTGCAGCATTCATAAATCTTCTTTGAAAAGAAGAAGCATTCAAAAATTGGCAGCACTGGTTTTGAAGAAGAGCAACATTGTGCATCTGAAGGTTTTCTCATTGCTCATTCTTCCTGCAATTTCTGCATTTTAAATTCTGCACCATTTTAAAGAGCTGCTGAAATAGTTTAAAGAGGGTTTCTGAAGAAGTTTTTGTTTTTTCACTGGGAAATATTTCTAAGTATTCTTAATTTCTGCATTGAAGAGCTACTGGAAAATTGTTCAAAGTGGATTTATGGAAAATTTCTAAGCTTTTCATTGGAAAATTTCTGTAAATTTCTGGGTTTTTTTCTGCTGAAAATTTCACCATTCTCTGCTGCTGGAAAAAAAAAATATATATATATTTTCTGCTACTCGAATTCGCTACACTGCTGTTCCTGAAAATACTCTGCAAATTTCACTTCTCTCCACTGTTCTTTATTATTAAAAAAAAATAAATAAAAAAATTCTGAACCTACGGCCCTCACCTCTCTCTCAGAACGTTACAGCACCCTATAGTCTCCTAACCCATCATCCATACCTCACTATACTCCCTCACCAAACGCTCCACGCTCTATACCCCCTCACATCGACCCTCGTCCCTTCCACTTACACGCCAACCTACGCTCCGCTCTCAACATAGCCACCCTCTTACCCTTCTCAACCCACGCCTCACCGTGGCCCTCCCTCTTCAACACACTCAACTCGCTCACCTTACACTGCTCTATTAATACTCTCCCCTCGGCCCCTCACGCCCTCAATCCATCGAACCCCCTTACCACGTCTACCTACGCTTCACTCCTCCCAACTCTCTGCTATACGCTCCACCTTACGGCACATCTCTGCGTCGATTTTAATTACACACCTCTCCCTACGACCTACGCTGATTACCAAACCCAGCCCCCATTCCCCCTCACGGCCTACGCTATTACACACGCCCCCTCACCTCTCCCCAACCCTCTCACCGTTTGCTCTTGACTGCATCCCCTTACCAACGGCTCACACACCTCCTAAAAACCACTCCATCTGCATAAAAACCGCTCCACCGACCCTCCTCCCTCATTCACCCTCTTCACCTGCGTTGGCCTCTCGGCCCTCCCACATGGACTTACCCTTCCCAACCCTTCCCCATATTTCGACTTTTTAAATTTTTTAAAAATCTCCCCCTCCCAATTAAAATCCCTCCAATTTTTTATTAATTACATTCCTTTAATTAATTCCTTTTTTAAATAAAATTCCCTTTCAAATACCTTCCCATATAATAGCGCTCCCCCCTCCTTCCAAATTAATAAAGCCCTCCATATAATACCCTTTTAATTAATCCCCTTCCCCTCCATTTTTAATTATTCCCATTAATTTATTTTTTAATTAATTTTTAATTAAAAAAAAAAAAAATACAGCAGAGAGAGAGAGGAAAGAGAGAATATGAACAACAGAAAGGAAGAGAAATGACATGTGAGCAGATGGACTGAAAATTGGAGATTTTACTTTGTGTGATTTGTGGCATAAGGGTGATTTTTTGAAGAAATTGACATTTGAAGACGAGTTGTTATTGGTGCAAAACAACTCTTTGAAGAAAGAATTCAGCTGCCTTAAAGGCTTCTTGCATAGTGTTTTCAGCAGCACATTTACAAAATATTTTTGCAGAGATATTGACATTGAATCAAGACTTGAAGTGTAAATTTGAGTTGTTGGATTGTTGATTGCCCTCTATCATTTGAGGAGCAGATTTTGTACTTCGAAAATTCTTTGGAGTCATTTGTATTTGTTGTTGAATCACATTGTAAACGGGTGCATTTTCGGTTAAAGCCGACACCCTTTCATTTTTTGAGCCTAAGTTGTTGAAAATGGCTAAAATCAATGAGGCATTAGAGTTGTTGAATGACCTCATTCATTCAAATATTTATGACATGATAAAAATGAGCAAGAATGCTCTTCTTGATATTCAAAGTTGTTTGTTAGATACACAAGAAAAGATTGAGTTTTTGTAGTTGGAAACTCAGCTTCAACAAGAAGAACTTCAACAAAAGAGTCACCATTCTGAACATGTTTCTGTTCAGAAGATTGAGAAGGACTCCCATCAGCAGCAATTCAGTAAATTTGAAGTTGATTCACATTCAGTTCCTTGCACAAGAGCAGATGTACATGCAGATGCAACAGTTCAGCCTGCACTTCCTAAGCCCATCATCAGACCTTGGGAAGAGCTTGTCCACAACAAGCACCGAACTGGTCTTGGATATGATAAGGATGTGTCCTTTCATATTCCAGACTACACCAAGCCCATCATATTTCAGAGTGCCGGATTCCTATATGACAGTTCACCTACAGTTGTTCCAGATCCTGCTCCACTTCCACAACAACAACATCAGATTGTAAAATGCCAACACTGTGATCGAGTTGGCCATATGAAAGATCAATGTTTTGATCTTCATCCATGAAAGCACTGTGGTCGGCACACCCATTCCTCAGACAGATGCTTCAGAAACAAGCCTCCTGCAAGAACCAAGATTCATCTTGGATGGATCGCTTCTTGGCAATGGGCATCAGCAGCCAAGAAGATGTTTATGACACATGTTAGAACTTGTTCACGGATATTGAGAAAACTTGTAGTTGATTTTTCGCCATCATCTCACCTTGTCCCTGACAGGGGGGAAAATGGTGGTCATGTACAAGCTTCGACGACAAATCAAGCGAGCCTGAGCCAAAATCTCTCATTCCATGTTCAGAGTTGTAGCCAGAGACACAGTAGTTCAAGCGAGCCTGAGCCACAATTCTTCATTCTGGATTCAGAGATGTAGCCAGAGACACGGATGCCCATGAGCATGCCTTCGGTTGGTGGAAAACCTTAAACCATCATCTTTGGTTGGTGGATAACCTAAAACCACCACAGGTAGTAGACCTCCATTCTTTTAGGTTGAAGGTCTCCCTTTCATATATGAGGAACACTTCCTCTAGCAGAAGCCTTAAGCTTCTTGCCAGCTTTGGTTGAGTTCCAGGAAATGCTTCAAGCATTCCAGAGTTGTTGGTAATCCTAAAACCATCACAGGTAGTAGACCTCCCTTCTTTTAGGTTTAAGGTCTCCCTTTTTTATGAGCGACAATTCCTCTAGCAGAAGCCTTCAGCTTCTTGCCAATTTTGGAAGAGTTCCGGGAATTGCAACAAGTATTGTGTTCCAGTGTTGGTGGTCATCCTTAAACCACCTCTTTTTTCCAACATTTCAGAGAGTTGATTCAGCCCAGGTGCTGCCATGTATAATTTGCATATTTGTATCACAACTCTCTTCTTGGACTCACACATACCCCTTTGGATTAAGGGGGGATGTTGGAACACCTAATCCTCTATGGGTAGGTGTGGAATGCGAAAAGTCACAATGGATTCCAAGTGACCTTGGAATGTGAAACCAAGAGTCACACCATTGTATTATAAATGGACATCTTTGTATAATGGAAAATATGAGCTACACGTTTATCCTTCATTGTGTTGAGTTTCTTGTTGTGTGTGTGTGTTTATTCTTATCATACACCATGTGTGTGTTTTACATGGTGTTTAACAAATCTCAACACCCCCTCTCAACAAGAAAGGGATTATCCTTCACCCCGATCTTGTCTCTATGGTATTTGAATTTTCTCCGAGTGAGCACCTTCGTCAAAATATCTGCATCCTGATATTCCATGGGAATGTACTAAAGCAACATTATTCTCCTCTACACACAATCTCTGAGATGATGGTACCAGATATATATGTGCTTGGACCTATCATGAAACACAAGATTAATCGAGAGTTTAATGCAACTCTGATTATCACAATGTATCACTGCCGAATCATTCTGAGAACCAAACAAACCAACCAAGATCTTTCTCATCCAGATAGCCTCACATGCAGCTTTACTTGCTGCCATGTATTCTGCTTCCGTTGAACTGAGTGCCACATATCGCTGCTTCCTACTGTACCAAGAAACTGTTGTTAATCCTATGTTGAAGATCCATCCTGATGTTCTCTTTCTGTCTGGTGGACTGCTTGCCCAATCTGCATCCATGAAGCCTTGAAGCTTCACTCCCTCTGTCTATCTATACCATAGACCATACTCTGATGTGCCCCTCAGGTATCTCAAGACATGCTTCCTCACCTTCCAAAAGAGCTTGGTAGGCTTAACCATAGCTTGACTCAACTGGTTAACTGCGTAGCAAATGTCTGGTCTGGTCTTCACTAGATACATCAGTGAACCAACTAAATGCCTATAGACAATAGCATCCACTACCTCTCCAGAAGTAGTATCCTCTTTCCTCCAATTTCTTGGAAGAGGAGTATCCATGGGTTTGCAGCTCTCCATGTGAAACTTACCCAATATCTCCTTTGCATACTTTCCTTGATACACAAAAATTTCACCATCTCGCTGCCATATTTCCAAGCCAAGGAAATAATGAAGGAGTCCCATGTCCTTCATTTCAAACTCCCTTGCAAGATCCTCCTTGCATGAGTGTATCAGTTTCTCATCACCAGTCAAAGTTAGATCATCAACATAAAGAAAAATAATCAATAGCTTACCCTCAACCATAATATGGTACAGGTTTGCATCTGCTTCACTTTTGGTGAAGTCCAATCCGGTGAAATATTTGTCTATCTGAGTGTACCAAGCATAGGGTGCTTGCTTCAGCCCATACAATTCTCTTTCGAGTCAGCACACATGCGACTCAATGTTGAAGATCTCGAAACCTTCAGGCTGCTCTATGTACACTTCTTCCTCAATGATCCCATTGAGAAACATAGTTTTCACATGCATCTGATGAATGCACCAACCCATCTGTGTTGAGAGTGCAAGGATGGATATAATAGAAGAGTACCTTATAACAGGTGCAAAAGTCTCATCATAATCTATCCCCTCGATCTGTGAGAATCCCCAGGCGACAAATATGGCCTTGTATTTCTCCACGCTCCTATCAACAACTTACTTTACCTTGTAGATCCATCTCTATCCAACCACTAATTTGTCGACCGGTCTTGGGACTATATCCCATGCACTGTTCTTGACAATGGAGTCATACTCCTCCACCATTGCATCAACCCAAGTTGGTTGCTGCACTGCTTCCTAAAAGGAAGATGGTTCAATCATAATACATTTTCTCATAAGAGCCATGTATCCAGCCATGAGACTGTCTCTATCTGTGCTGTGAAGTAGGGTCTCCTACATTCTCTGCAGCATCAAGTCTCAATCTATTAGCTTCCATGGTGCACCTTCTGAATTTTTTGATGGATGGCTCTACATGAGTGTTTTCCTCCACTCCATGAACCTCCTCATGTGGCTGCTCCACATCTTGAGGCTCATCCTTGGGAACCAATAGTTCCTCCTCTGCATGCAAGTCCAGATCCCTCTCAAGGGACAACCACACGGCTTTCTCCTCATCAAATTTTATATCCCTTTGCACAAAAATCATTCTACTATTTGGAAAATACACTCGATATTTGTGGGGCGTTTTAGTGTACCCCACAAAATTCCCTATCTCAGCTGTTGGTTCTAGCTTCTTCTTGGCGTCTTTGGTCACATATACATAAATAAAAGAGCCAAAAATATTAAAGTGTGAAACATCAAGTTTCTTACCAATGAAATCCTCTTCATGTGTACTCATGCCAAGTATCCTATGAGGACAATGGTTCTGAAAAAATACTTTCATGTTGCATGCTTCTGCCCATAGATGCATCGGTAGGCCTTGATCATGCAACATCACTTTTGCTGCACCCACAATTGTCCTGTTCTTTCTTTCCGTGACCCCATTCTGTTGTGGGTTATGAGGTGCTATCCGTTCTCTTCGAATTCCTTATTTGCTGCAGAATTTCTTGAATTCATTAGAGATTTATTCTCCACCATTATCGCTCCTCAGAGCCTTCACTTTCTTCCCCGACTATTTCTCCACTAGTGCCTTAAACTCAAGAAACTTAGAGAATGTCTGATCTTTCTTTTGCATGAAGAAGATACATCACTTATGATAAAAGTCATCAACAAATATCACATAGTGCTTATGTTTTGTTGTCGAAGCAGTAGATAATGGTCCACACACGTCTATGAGAATTGTCTGAAGGATCCCCGAAGCTCGGTTCTCCTTCTCATGAAAGGTGGCCTCTACATATTTTCCAATAGTACATCCCTTGCATGTGTCTGACTGCGCAAGTGTACCCTTGGGAAGACTAGTAGACATATGCTGCATGAATTTCAAGGCTCCATGGTGAAGATTTTAGAAATTATACAACATGCATGTATATCTTGGATTCACCTGATCTAATAATGTACCAAATTTAAATACTGAATCGCTTCTACAAATCATTTGCAGAATTAAAAACACAATCGCCAATCACATGAAGCAAATAAGAATCAATCAAACCACAACACAGATAATTTCTTGGGGAAAGCTTTCTGCTCAAAACCCCTCTATCATATATTGTATATTCCACAAGGAATCATGAAGCAATTACATACAACTCTTCTCACAAGATCTTTCTCGTATTCAACTAATTGTCTCACACTGATCCAAAAAAAATCAGGCCAATACTCAGCCAGTTCTCAGCCCATCTTCAACCTGCCTTGCTCACACAATTCATGAGGAATGCAATCCTTATTCACAAGGAATTCCATCCCTCCTACACTGCGCTGAGTATCATGGTCATCATGTGGTATTTTAACTACACCTGTGTAGGCTGCTAATATCACAACTGATAGTTACACTTCCCTTTCACCTAGATCTCAACCGGGTCTCCACTGGAACTCACATACATGCAACTAATAATAGTAAATCCTCAGTTGCATGTGACATCACTGATTGTTAATTAATTAATATTTAATTCACTTGATCACTCACTAGTGTCTCTAACAGTTACAACTAGCACAACTGAGTTTAAATCACTTAACTAAGTTAAACTGATTACACCCTACATTAACCAATGCACCACTGCACTTAGAAATCCGTTACAACTAGAATTACTTTGCATGCCTCACCAACTACCTCCAACTCGAAATCCACTAGCTAACTGAATTTATCACACTCAATTAACTATTACAAGTTATCATTGAGAATATATTACAGTTTATTGTCCATCTTAATTAAGGGATAACTAAAATAGACATGCACCAAAATAACCCTGTGTTCCCCACCCTAGTGTAGGTGCTTAATGCACTAGGCGTGGGTGCTGAATGTTGTTTCCAGATGCTAATTTCACTGTTTCTTGTTGCAAAATTCAGCAAATATGGCCTAATATTCTGTGCCATAATTTGCCCTCATCCCAACTCACCACTTTGTCCGCCTTGCCCATCATTGTTGCGCAGCCATCTACCTCCATCTTGTAGAGATTCTTAACTCGAATCCCTATCCTCTTGGCTTTTCCTATTGTTTTGTGTCGCAGGAAGGCTTTTCCTTCACTAAAAACAACATCATAGCCTCTATCCTCCAATATTGCGACCGTGACTAAATTTTTATTCAAACCTGATACATGCATTACATAGTTTAATTGAAAGGGTTTACCTGAACACCTTTGGAAAGTAATGGTACCAATCTCGGTAGCACTGTACCACCCGTCATCACCCATTTCAATATGTATCTAGAGATCCTTCTCCTCCAAGTCACTGAAGATTTCCTTGTCTCCCGTCATGTGAAAGGAAGTGCCACTATCCAAATGCCACACAGATCCCAATGCACTTGACACCATGCATGCGATCAATGAGAAGTCAAGCTCAAATTACAAGGCCAAAGCCTCACCAGTTGCAGATCCTCCAACCTTCTTGTTATTCTTCTTTTGTGGACAGATAGTAGCAAAATGCCTATGCTCGTGACAGTGAAAACACTTCACCTTGGACATGCCTTGCTTATTTCCATTTTTGGACTCAGATTTGGAATGGAATTTCTTCCCCTTCCCCTTCTTCTCCTTGGCAGCCAAAGCAAAATATTCTTCATCTTACTTATTAGATGAAGATCTATCTCTAGTGTTTCGTTTGAACTCTTCCTGCACCAGATCCGACCACAGTCGTTCCCAATCTGGAAAATTTTCCCTTCCATTGATAGAGCCTTGATAACTGTTCCAACTCTTGGGAAGTCCTAGGAGAGCCTAACTCACCAAATCATCATCAACGATAATTATAGCAATGCTCCCCATTTCATCCCGACATTGGATAAAATTTGTTAGATATTTTGGTATGGAGTCACCCTTTTCCATCTTGATCTTCTTGAGTTTATCTTTGAGTGCCAATTTCCTATGGTCACTGCTACTCTGGAATAGATCCGTCAAAGCCTTCCACATTGCATATGGTGTGTATTTCCCATGGAGGCTTGAGAAAATGTTGTCTTGTACTCCCTCCAGTAGGATCCTCCTCGCCTTTTCCACTTTATTTTTCCATGCATCAAGATTTGTAGCATCTGCCACAATGGGTTTAGGAACATCATTGTCAATGAATTCCTTCAGCCATTGTCTTCGAGTACTACCTCCATCCTGTCCTTCCAAGAAATATATTTTGATCCACCCTCGAGTGTATACTCCAACCTTAAGCCATTGAAATCCATTTCGATCTTGAATCAACTGTAGCATCAAGAAAGTCTTTCTACAAATTCGAATTCTATCCAGTCACAAACTCAGCTCCTCCTTCACATTTGTGATTTATTGTGCTCTGATACCATGTAGAAATTATATAAAAAGCATGTATATCATGGATTCAATCCGATCTAACAATGTACTAAAGTTAAATACTGAATCACTTCTACAAATATTTTGTGGAATTAAAAACACAATAAAAAATCACATGAAGCAAAGAAGAATCAAATCAACCACAACACAGATAATTTCCTGGGGAAAGCTTGCTGCTAAAAAACCCACTATCTTCTAATGTATATTTAGCATGGAATCATGAAAAAATTACATACAACTATTCTCACAACAACCCTCCTGTACTCAACTAATTGTCTCACACTGTCATACATAAAACTGACCAATACTTAGCTAATTTACTGCCTCCAGATAGCCGGCCTTGCTTGCGTAATCCCTGATGAATGCAATCCCTAAAGAATAGTAATTTTGGCCTTCATTTATTACGCAAGTGTCATGGGAAATCCAATGAGTGTTTGGTTGCATGGTTGCAACCCAATAATCCTACAACTGATATTCAACTTCCCTTTCACCTAGATCTCAACTGGGTCTCCATTGGATTTGACATGCATGCAACTAATAATAGTAAATCCTCAGTTTCATGTGAGATCATTGATTGTGAATTAATTAATATTTAATTCACTTTATCTCTCACTAGTGTATCAAGCAATTACAACTAGAAAAACTGAGTTTAACTCACTTAACTGAGTTAAAATGATTACAACATGCATTAACTAATTCATCACTGCACTTCAAACTCTGTTACAACTATAAATACTCTGCATGCCTCACCAAATACCTCTAACTTGAAATTCATGAGCTAACTGAGTTTATCACTCTCATTTAACTATTACAAGTTATTTTGAGACTAGATTAAGGGATAACTAAAATAGGCATGCACCAAATTTAGCACCTGTGGGCCCCACCCTAGTGTAGGTGCTTAATGCACTAGGCGTGGGTGCTGAAATTTTCATGTTGAATCTCAACAAAAACGAGACAGGCATACCATGCTACATGAGCACTGCTCCCATAGAATAATCACTTGCATGTGTTTGGATCTCAAATGGCTGTCTAATATCTAAAACCTATGTAGAACTTATCTTTTTCTTCAAAGCATCAAATGCATTTTGTTGTACATCTCCCCAATGGAAGACTTTCTTCACACTTGTCAATGCATGTAATAGAGCTGCAATGGAAGAAAAATTAGCAATAAATTTCCTCCAATATTGTGCTGCCCCTAAGAAGCTTCTTACCTCTGTAACTGTATTGGGCTTGGGCCAATTCAGAATGACCCCACTTTGGAAGGATCGATATTCAACTCACCTCCTCCAACAATGTGTCCCAAATTCACCACTGATGTCTTACCAAACTTGCACTTTGACATCTTTGAAAATAATTGCTCTTTCTTCAAGACATCAAGTACCTTGTTCACATGCATGGCATGTTATTCTCTTGACTTGCTGAATATGAGTATGACATCTAAGTAAACAATGAAAAAGTTGTTGGGTGCCATTTTTGTACTTATTTCCTACATCTGTTTCCCCCATTTTTACCATGTGATCTCAAACATTGGGACTATCTTTGCCTTTTTCCCTTATTTTCTATCTTAAACAATGTTTTTTTTACCTTATCTCATTATCTTGTCGTTTCATTGATTATTATGATGTATCGTTTATTTTTTTGGCTAACTGGGATGAATTTTGGAACAAGTTCTCTGGTCTTTTGTTGTCCTTCCAGATGTTATTCTTAGCACAAAAGACCTAGAGCATGAGGCATACAGAAGTAGTTGACAATGTGCTGTTACAGTGAGTTGTTACACTACGATGTTGTTACATCATGGTGCTGTGATAGACCCACTATTACAAACTGTTGTTACAGTTGTATTGTTGATTGTATATCGTCAACTTCCGGATGTTGCACTGTCCTCAATTTTTGTTACGCTACAAATTTCGTTTTCCACGACAACTGTAGAAGTCATTACATATTATATTTTAGGATGACAACTTTTAGGCAGTTTTGATTGTAATCCATACTCTCCTAGTCAAAATTTTCATTAAGGAATTGGTTGTAACTATATGTATCTTATTTTGATCAGCATGAGAATCGTAAGATTCTCATGACTGATCTGTTACTTATTTTTCTGAACATGTAACCATTATATAAATCTCAACCCTTGAGGTCAGGGGGTTAGCGGAGAACAATGTTAATTTTGGCTCTGTAATTTTGGTCACATTAATACAAATATAACACGTTGCTGCTGTTACATGCGTTGTCTGGTTTAATTTCCATTTAGTTCCTATCTCTTCCTGCACCCTGCTAGGGAGGAAGGGCCCTCCTATTTTGCAGGGACTGCAGTGGTAAAGTAGTTGTAATATATTTCTTATTTTCTTTGCGTATTAGTGGAGTGTTGTTGTTTCTTTTCTGGCTGTAAGTAGATCTGCTTTAGTTTTGATATTATTATTTTGTTACACAAATGTGATTAGAAATACCAGATGGTGTAATTTTTGTGTGGCACGCTAGTTACTGTTAATTGAGGCATGATTACATTCCTATATATTGTTTTGTTCTTGCATGAGTGTTAAGTTCCAAGAATAGATAAAACAAGGATTCATCTTTATTTTGATTTTCTTCTGGTTTGATGTATTGACACAGACAGTGCAACTGTCATTAAGATAAAAGACGTCCCTGGATTGATAATTTATGTGTACTGTATAAGTCATTTAATAGTGATTAGTACAGTCCAACAAAATTCATCTAGAAATGGTTTAATTACATCATTCATGACTCTCATGAAATTATCTGGTGAATTTGTTAAGCCAAACGGCATAACTAACCACTCATACAATCCTTGTCTAGTTTTGAAAGTAGTTTTCCAAATGTCCTCTTCAGCTATTCTAACTTGATGATAACCACTTCGTAAGTATAACTTAGTGAAATAATTTTCATGCTTTAAATAATCAAGAAAATCATCTATACGTGGGAGTGGGTAGCGATTATTTACCGTAATTTTATTCAGTGCATGGAAATCGATACACATGCGCTAAGTACCGTCCTTCTTTGGAACTAAAACTATTGGAGAACCACATGGCGAAGTAGATGGTCATATGATACCTTTGTTCAACAATTATTGGATTTTATTCTTTATTTCCAAACTCTCCATAATTGACATGTGATACATACCAATGTTTGGAAGTGGAACATCCTGTTGCAGTTGAATCTCATGCTAAATTCCCCTCCTGGCTGGTAACCCTTTTGGTTCTTGAAACATCTCACCATGTTGACTTACCACATCAAAAAAATTAGATTTCAATTTTTCATCACATCCATCAAAAGATTCATAGTCAACATCATCCTTTTTCTTGATCATGAGAAGCACACAATTTTTACTTGCATTTACTAGCCTCTTCATTTTCTCTGCATTAACTAAAGAAATGTTCAGTTTCTTGTGATGAGCTCTCACAATATACTCCACCCCATCCTTGATCAAATGATATTAGTTCTCATGGTGATAAAACATCACTTTCCTGTCATACAAATATGGATGTCCCAAGATAATCCCATAAATGTCAAGTGGAACTGCATCTAACTCGACTTCATCAACACAGTTTGCAGTAATAGCAAATCTAAATATGCATTTCCTTGTAACTTGTAAATTGGCATTCTTAGCTATCCATCCTAAAGGGTATGGTTTATGAAGTGGTATGATTTGAAGTTTAAGATTTTTGACTAAGTCTTCTGAAATAAAGTTTCCTTGTGGCCCCGTATCAAATAATGCATCAATCTTTGTATGATTAGAAAGCACTCTAACATGGAACAATTATATCCTTGTGTCTCCCTTTGGAGTGTTATTGTGACTGTTTGAGGAACTAGAACTTGCTATGGATTCCTTTCCTTTGTTAACCATGGAAACTATATCCAAGATCTTGTTGTGTAGTGGCAATCGTCTTTTGTTTCCCTTTGTTATTTGGTTTCTTTGGTCTTAATTCAGGATGTAGTTTGCAACAATGGGCTTCATCATAGCCCTCTTTGGAACAATGTTTGCATGTAATTTTAAACCCTTCTTTCTTGATACTTGCATTCTTCTTTCCCTTTCATTTTACTCCCTTCTCTTTTCCCTTACCCTTGAATGACTTGTTCTTACTACCCTCTTCAGAAATGTTTTTTCCCCTTGCTTCAAGATGTGTGGCTTGCACACATACTTCATCTAAGTTGTTTGGGTTAAACATAAGGATAGTATGTTTCAAGTAGGAATTTAAAACTCCTATATATTTCAAGAGTGTATCTTCTTAATTCAAGTTTACTCCTAGCAACAAAGCCCTCTTTCTAAACTCCTGTGTGTACTCTTGAACAGTTTGGCCTTTGAGCTGCCTAAAGTTTTGCCAACTCATAACTGCTTTTTTCATATAGGCTAATGGAGAAAACTATCTTTTAATGGAAGAAATGAATTCAACCCAAGAAATGAAAATCTTAACATGGATTCACATTTCCTCTTGTGTCTTTGCCTCCCACGAAACTATTGTTGCTCCTTCTAGCCTTAATGAAGCCAATTGGATCTTGATATCATCCTCTTGTAGGTTTTGAATTCTGAAGTATACTTCCAATTGACGAATCCAATTTTCTAGCTTCTTAGCATTAACCTCTCAATTGTATGTGGGAAGTTAAAACTTGATTTCCAACTTGAGTAATGGAGTCTTTCCTTTTGGGATCTTGGAATGAGTGTGGGTATGAGTTTTTGTGGTGAATGTGGAAGATGAAGATGCTGATGAGGATGAAGAAGATGAGGATGGTGGAGATGGAGGTGGCTTTCCTCCACTACTTTTTGAGCTCTTTTCTTCATCCTTCTTACTGTTTAAAGATCCTTCTCCATGTGGAGGTTTTGAAACTTCTCCAAATTTTTCTACAATGAATGATTCATACATGACTTTAACCATTCTTTGCATTTATTTGAAGTCTCTCTTAAAATCCTCTTCTTGAGAATGTTCATGAGTCTCTTCATAACCTGAAATTTTGGATTTGGATTCAAGCTCAATATCTACAACTTGTACCTCTTCAATCACTTCAGCCTCTTGTACAAATTGCAATTCTTCTATTTCAACTGATGGAGATGAAATTTGAGGTGCTTCAAGTGCTGCCTTGAGCGGTCCTTTGGGTGAGCATGATGCCTTCTCAACTCTCTTCCTTGTCCTAATCTCAGGACTAGCTACCAATATATTCTGTCTCCTCTCTACAATCTCAACCTTGTAAGCATCACAAAAATTGCAACTATTAAAACCCTTCAAGAAAAACAAGCAAGAAACCTTGTGCTCTGATATCAACTTGATTTGAAATGATTGTTAGTTTTTCCTGTGCTAATATCAGTTTCAGATTTAAATAAACGTTGTTTTCGTTTTCTTATCCATTGAGGGTTTATTCATGAGAATGTGAATTGTTTAACCATTAAACTTGGTGAAATTTAGTGTTTTTCATGAAGTCAAAAGCATAAAAACTGACCTCTAAACAATAGAAAATAAGTGCACAACAAGCGCAAATAACATAGCTCAATACAAAATTTTTTGATGAAGGAGTTCACCCCTCCCGGGCTACATCTCCTTGGTCCAGCTTCATAGTGTGGGCCTTTGTATTAGCTTCAAATGTGAAAAATTATTGTTTACAGTCTCCTGTTGCCTCTGCAACCTACTCCAATGGCTTCAAAACATCAAAATATATGAAAAATGACTCTTCCTGAGCTGATTTTGGTTGAAAATTGCATGAGTTATGACATAAACAACGTTTCCTAGCTTTTATCCTCCAAAACTGAAGCTTCGCTAGTTAAAAATCTAAATTCGGAAACTTCCATCGAATTCAGTGCCTGCGCTAAACTTGCCACCGAATTTTGCTATCATTAATTAAGGGGATAAGCGCTTTTAACTTAAGATAAGCACAGTTTTAATGCCATAAGAGAATTTTAGCACTAGTTTAGTTTAAACGTGGGTTGACCATGATAATCCCGTAGTTTAATCCTTAATACATATGAATTAGCACTAATATGAAATTCGAAGTTCCTGCCGGTTAGTTTTGTCAGTGATTGGTTTCTTTCCATCGGTCTCATGGGAGGGGGCTAGCCCCCTTCGAACCCTCATATGCTGGCGCGTAAGTCTTTATCATAAGGGAGAGAACATAGTGGTTAAGAACCACGAGTTAGGCGAGATGGTAGGGCGGTGGATTGGTGTAGGTGAGGTTGTGGGTTTGACCCTGACCCAACCCAATATATTTTTTCTGGACTTATAGTGATTCCACCAAACATGAAAACACCTCCAACCTTAGTTACCTCTTCCTATTGTTAGGAGCTCCTCCATATTTAGTTAATCATGTCGGTCGAATAGTTTAAAAAATACAGGTATAATATATATATATATATATATATATATAAATATATATATATATATATGCGACATATATAAATATAATATGTCATATGGTCTATAAACTATAGTTTCAACCTTGTAAACCTTGTATAAAACTTGATATTCTAACTTGATAATTCCTGCCAAGCCATGGGGAGGCGGGGTACGTGTCATGCCACGTGGTCCTTTCCCATTGGCTCATAAAAATTCCTCCAAATAAAATAATGAGCCATAAACAAAGTTTCCAACTTAGGGATTGGAGGATAATTTCAACTTCCATGGCAAACCTTGGAAAATATGGGGATGAAACTTGTCACAGTGTCACTAGATGAAACTGGAGAAAACCTTGTTAATTTGACTAGACTTGCCACATCACCCTGTACTTGTTTTGCTCATTTTTTGCTTATTTGGGAAAACGAACATTAGGCCATAATTCCCTCATATGAACTCAGAATGTAATGAAATGAGTTGCATTGGAATCCTATAGACGAGATCTATCCAAGCGTTTAGGTTCGAAGCATTTCTGAGCACTTTCAATTTTGAGCTAAAAACTTAGCCTTGGATCACAAATTAAAGAAAAATGCTGCTCTATGAAAAATTAATATGGTATCAAAGCTGGTTGAAGAAAATCCATGCAAACCACCCCAAGGAGACACTTTTATGGAAGCAAGACTTAAAATAATTCTAGGGTATGAAGAAACCCTAGGCAGTTAGTGGATACAGGTTTGAGAGAAACCTTGGTTTATGGTAAAGTCTTCAGATTTGGTGTATGAAACCCTTGCATAGCCTTTGTAAAGATACTCAAGTACTTGGATCGATTTGACAACTGACCTCAGTATTGATAAAGTTTTTGATTGAAGGTATCATTATTTTGTGGTCATTGGATGGCTCTTGAAGGTTGGTTCGAGAGGGAGAGGATCATCTCTCATTGAAGATAAGTATTCCTTGAATTATAACCTTACTCTTGTTTACTCTTATGGATATGATTTTTGTGATTATTTTTTCTAGTAAAATTACTTCTTGCATCTATATTTGAGCACCTAGATATTTCTAACCTCCGTGATGAGATGTGATGAGTGGATCCCTCTTGAGGATCTTTGGAAGTGTAGGAAATATTTCTAGATCTGGAAAAGGGAAATATTGTTAGATCTGGAAAAGGTAAAGATAGCTGAATTTGGAAAAGAAAAAGATAGCGAGATCTGGAAAAGGTAAAGAGGCACTTGAACACTACAAGCTGCCTATGTGAAGGTGCATAGGTAATACCGCAAGTCATGCATGGTATACTATTTTAATACTATGATTAAGCTACAATATTAGATGACTAGGTAATCCCTATGGTATATTGAGAATGTATAATTCTCAGATGGCTTATGCATGCATATAAGAGTGATTAGGATTTATGTTTCCTATGATGAAACGATGAACCGCATAGTGAATGTTTTGATCTTTAGTACTTGATGTGATTGTTGATCTTGGATATAGTGGAATAACTTGATCTATTATTTTTGAGATCCTGATTCTGACTCTAGTGGATGGTATTCTTGAATCTTGATATGTATAAGATCTATTGGATCTCTTATAAAAGTTACCTCATTTATATGGTATTGATAATGCTTGCGATAAGCATGATGAAATCTCACGAAAAAAGAGCGATTGCACTTTTGGTATATCTAACTTGATCCTATTGATTATGATATGCATGATATTGGAAACTGTGATGATAGAGGCACATCTATGAGATTGATGTTTCAGATCTTTGACTATATGCAGTTATAGCGTGCGGTGAAATCAAATGCTCTAACTTGATGTAATGTTATTGTGATCATAAGATTGTGTTGTCACATCCGCCTGCTGCCATGATATTTCAAGTCCAGCCTTTGATGAAATATTTATGACATTATATTGATGATCACGATAGATATGTGTTTATGATCTAATAGATCTATTGTTGCATGTCTCACGTAAAGACAAGTTTATGACTTGAATGAAGTGGATTCTCATTCAGAGGGAGAATCACTCTCCTAAAATATTCTTACTTATGTTCATATTGAAATATGATTTATGAGTGTTTGACATTTTTGATCTACAATAGATGTTTGAGCCTGATTCATGCAAAGGAAGACTCATATATGTGACTATGCATTATAGACAAAAAATTGAAGTTTTGTACAATGAATTCAGTCTATACTCCGAATCCATGGATATATGATTTGTCTTTCCATTGTAAACTGATTTATGGATTTGTTGGAATTGAGCATGAAATTAGATGGTCACGTAGAAGATGTTAGTTCTGCAAATGTATTGCAGATGGTAGTAAAATCTGTCCGCAGGGAAAGTTCATATGTTTGAACCAAAATTGTGTGTGTAGGTGACCGAGACATTCATATGGATATGTCGTTATGATTGAGGATTGTGCATCATGTTTTTGGCTGATCAATATTGATAAACTATGCTTGATACTTTTGACATGATACTTAATGATTGAGATATGTATAGAATTATAGATCTTACCATGATCGCACATTTGGATTTGACATGATTTGATCTGGAGATAGTTGATTTTCCCAGATGACAATGCTATATGGGCATAGTGACCTTCAATGTCGTATGTGAGTATACCGAAGTATGGTTCTGTATTGGCCTCATTGTTCCTAGCACAATGGTTGTTGTGCCTTAGTATGAACATGCATGACTTAACCTTGATGTGTATTCACTTGCATCTAATGACAGAAATGGCCTATAATGACATGTTAAATGACAAACTTGAGAGCTTGACATGAAATGAAGTCAAGAATTGATATGTGCTCTACCTATCTCTAATTGAAAGAATTGATACTATGAAATCAATGTCTTTGATAAAAATTTTGACTCGCTTTTAAACTTTGATGAGCTGATTTTATTGAAACAACCTTGATTTGTGTAAGGCTGGATATGTTGGCATGGTAAGGCATTATGCTTGTAGAGATAATTGCATGATGCAAGCTCCTTGATTCAGATTTGTTTATATTTGACTGTTATCTGGTGAAGTCGAGATAATGAGTTCCAAGGTATGGCCGTGATTTTGATTATGGATTTGATTAATACATACTGTTAGTCTATCGTTGACAAGTGATAAGCATCTGAAAATATAAGTAAGAGGGAGATGGCTTCTAAATATCATAATGATGTATCATGTCACGATGAATTGATTTTTTGAATTTGGGAAATAAATTCCATATTGAAATACTGTCGAAATGTCTTTGTGTAATGTAAATCCCTAGACACTTAGATTTAAAGTTCAGATGTTGATTGAATGTGACATGGCATCTGTTAGTTGGTTGAATAATTGATGCTATGTTTTGAACATCCATTCGTATATGATGTGTATAGAACATGATTGAACTACTTCATTCAAGATTTCCACCAAACATATTTTGAAATACTTGCATGAAAAATTCTACTTTTAAAGGTTGAGATATTTCTCCCATGATATGTAGCTACATGAATGAAATGGCAATGTTTAGGATTAGTATTGATGGGCACATTTGGATGTTTCCTTAGTATGATATTGCACAATTTCTAAGCTGAAGCCCTAACCTTCACCTCCATAATTGCACAATATTTCATCCCAGAAAAGAGGTCCATAGGATAACAGAGGTCATATATAATGCTTCTAGCAAGGCTAGCTGCGAGGCATGATGTAGAAGCTCCTTAGAGAGCTGACCGAGCATGATATGGATAAGATCTGGATACACTATGATGACATCCCAAATACGTATAGTTGGGACTATGATTTCTCCATTTATTTGAGACAGTGTAGCTGTTCGAGACAATATTAGGCTTGTGATTGACACCTTCATGAAAGGGACGATGATTAGAGTATCCATGTGTGATTGACACCCCTATGAAAGGGAAAATGGTTATTGTATCTTGCTATGATTGGTATCTTGTTGCGATTTACATGATTATGTATGTTCTAACATGACACTTGATTTCATATCCTATAGGAACAAGAATCAACGGATACTATATGAGAGCAACGCTGATCGAGGACACTGAGCCAAATCTTCCTCTCTGTTTGAGTTCCCAGAATGAGGAATTGAGATAGAGGGCTCTTGGGGTTGAGGTAACTATGGAAAATAGGGCATATTCCCTATATTTTACCCAGGGCTGATAATGCTGCTTCTTATATTCATAGGGTCGGAGAATGTTGCTCCCCTATCTGGTCTATGTAGAGTATACCCCTGTTGGCATCATACCCACAAGCAGGGCTTGTCAGGATTACCGCTCCTCATGTGGCCAACAAGTTGAGACTATACTTGGGGTGTACAACCTAAGGCGATTATGATGCATTTTTTCTACCACATGACTATTCAGGGTCATCGATGGGAAGATCATTAGGCAATAGGATGGATTGAGATAACCCTATATGGTTCCAGGTTGAGAGTAAGCTCCCCAATGTGATACCAGGGTTGAGATGATCTCCCCTGTGTGGGTGGGTAAACTATTTATAGATATGGGGAGGTATAGCTCCCCCATGAGATTCTGGGTCGAGATGCGCTCCTTGATGTGGTTACAGGTTGAGATGTACTCCTTGTTGATATTCTCTCTGTTGATGATATTCTGGGTAGTAGTCCAATGGAATAGATTGCATGATGATAGCCTAATGGATGAAGGGTAGTAGCCTAAGCTACCCTATAGTGACAAATTATTCTTCTAGAAATGAGAATGTTCATCATACAAGTAGGAACAATCAAGAGACAAGCATAAATAAGCATGAAGACTACATTGATGAGTTGTAACGAGAAAGGTTCACAACATGACGACTACATGAAAAATATGTTCAGTGACGATACGTGATGATGCATGAAGATAAAAAAATGAAATATTGATCGATGAAAAAATATCAACATATTGAGTTGAGTTGTGATGACACCTTGATGCAGAGATTTACAAGCAAAAATTGCAAAGTGGAATTCTTCCTAGTTGAGAGGGAGTGTTAATTTTTGAAACTAGGGTCAAATTCCACATTGGAAAACTTAGATGATTAAGATAATAATTTAATTACATTCCTCCTTTAAAGAGGATAAAAATCGACCTATAGATTGCCCCAATTGGTTCAACAGAAGTTACATTTTGAATTATTTTATTAGGTTATGGGTTGACTTAATCGCATGTTGATTTGTTCAAAGCCCCAAGCGGTCTGCCACAAATTTATAAATAGAAGTGACCTAAAGATCATTTTATCACTTTCTCAAGTGATATATGATTTGCATCCATTAGTCTGTTTGATCTATTTTTATGTCTTGGTTCGCACAGGTACGTCGAGAGGAGCTCGCACCAAGGGTCGGGATAATAGACATGATCTTGCATCAAATATAGGTGATCTGAAGCAGAATTGTGGGTAGGAAGAGCTGAGGTAGCAACCTAGATGAGAAGAGCCACAAGCTGGGTGTGTTATGCCCGTGGCCAAGGACCCCAGAGTCGCTGGCACCACTTGTTAAGGGCGCGACCAAAGTCGTGAGGTCAGATCGAGCTGATATGAAGTAGAGTCACGAGCACAAAGTGTCCTGGTAGTGGCCTAGGACCCCAGAGCCATGGGGAGAGCACGTGAAGGTTGCGGCCAAGAGAATTTATTAGCATATATGAGTTGGGTCACCTTTAGTTGATTGCACAGTTCCTACAGACATTAGTCATTCCGACATAGTTGCGTCAGAAAAGTCATTAGCAATCTCCTGGATTCAAATCTAGGACTTGAGAGTTGAGATCACTTGGTGATCTATCAAATCTATGTTTTGGTATTATAGATCTGTTGATATGTAGATCATATCTATTTGTTGTTACTGCTATATGTATCTACAGTTCTCATTCAGTATCAACCATATTCATCAGTTTGCTACAACCAATGTCAGTGCATTTCAATTCTCAGATTAATTCTCCTTCATGCAGAAGTATGGGTATGGTTTTATTGCGTGTATGCTAGTTTTTTTCTGGATTAGAAAGATATGTATCTATGTATCATTGTACTCTTGTTGCTGAATCATTTTATGAATATCTAAGAAGAATAATTTGCAAGGGTTTTCCCCGTAGTGGGTTTTTCCCTGGTCTTAGACCAATCATGGTGTCTCTATGTTTTCATGCTTCTCTTCCTTTGATATTTTACTTTTCGGTGCTTAGATGATGATGATGATGATCATACTTTCTGAATAGCTCATATTTTTATGGTCAATAATATAAATCTGTACAATGGTATAATTATTTGGGGTGAACTTTTCATGTTATTGAAGAAATGTAACTATCAAAGTAAATAACAATGCTTCTCTATGAAAAATTAACAGGAAGATCACATTGAGCATCAAGAACAATTTATCCAACTCTTAAAGGATAACCTGACTCTAGCACAAAATCGAATGAAACAACAAGAATATAAACTTCGTAGTGAAATAAGTTTTGATGTGGGTGATTATGTATTTTAACGACTATAACCATACAAATAAACGTCCCTCAAGAAAGCTAATAAGGATAATAAATTATCACCCAAGTACTATGGCCCTTACAAGGTATTGCAAAAGATTGGTACTGTGGCATACAAATTGGAGCTACCTACATCTTCATGAGTACACCCAATTTTCAATCTTTCATGCTTAAAGAAGGTTATAGGTGACAAGCTCCCAGTTCAAATTATACTGTGAGAACTTGACGAGGAAAGAAAAAACATATTGGAGCCTGATGAAAGTACATAGACAAGAATTTGACAGCTACGAAATAGATCAATTTTGGAGTATCTTATTAAGTGGAATAATTTTCCTGCTGAAGAATCCACATGGGAGGACGAGTGTTTTATTTAGAAGCATGCATAACTACTCAAGCGTTGAGGAGACCACTTTTTTTAGGAAGAGGGGCATGTTAGGTCCATGTTGTGGCTTGTTTTAATATTTTATATGTTGTATATATCTCATGTTTTTCTTTGAAAAATAAAAGATATGTACTGAAATGCACGAAGTATATATAACAAAAAAATGAATTTTAAAATGTTTGTCGGAGCAGTTGGATGCAGATAGAGTGGGACCCTTATCCGAAGCAAAGCATTAAAGTGCGAGTTGGTTTCACTGTTGGGGCCCTTGATTACAAAGCACTCATACGATGGCACAAACCTGACATCACAAAAAACGTGGGGGTTATCAAGAGGGGTGCCTTTGCACAATCGTTGAGCTCCACTGGTTGACTCATACGAACGATCTAGATTAACTGCGGGGGCATTGCTCCAGAAGTTTTCCAATACTGCGAAGTCCCCCCGCAATGACGACAACAGGCGAGCCCACGACGTCAGCAAGCGAGCCAACCATATCACCCTTCCACGTCACCATCATTGTATCTCTCATAATTTCACCTATCTTGTCACCCATCATTTCATTCATTTGACCCCACGCAATATTATTTCCCGCTATTTCACCAATTCGTCTATAAAATGGTTTTTCTCTCGACATCATTCCATGTCCTTTTAAGAAGCGGTTGAAGTCTCTGAGCTATGTAACAGCTTCCAAGTCACAATTTACCTCATTAGAGCCAGGTATTTTACATAATTACATTGAAATTTTCAAGAAATGGAAAAGAAAAGCGTAATGGTTGGGTCTTATACCCACACCCCCCTTAAGGACACAGAAAGTGATATTGCAGACACCATTTTCCTGGTTGACTACCTTCAATTCTATCAACACGTTATATCAAACCAGTCAAACTTTCCAGTTTACTCTGCCCTTGTCAAAACATGAGTGTTATCAGCATTCGTCCCTCAAAATTGTCTTTTTCTAGAGTTTATTCACTGTTTGGTTTCATCAATGTACCCTCAAAAGTGCTTTGTAATGAACCAATTGGGAGAGAATGTATTCCAAATATCTACCATCCTAATTAGATAGTCTCTCTATTATCCCTGTGAAAATTCATATATGAACTTCTTTGATGAATTTATATCCTCATATTTTCAAGATTTTCTTGGGCCTGAGTTTTCCCAAATTCTAATTTCTTTTATGCCTGATAAGACAAAGTTTTCCTTAGACTCTGATAAGTTTTCTGTGAATCTCTTTACTGAAGATAAGAGACCAGTTTTGTATATTTTGGCTAAAATCCTGGGTAGGGAGGATGATATCATGGTTGATAAGACAATATTAGGGTTGTTTTCCCTAATGATGAAACCCTGGGTAGTTTTAGATATCCATACTTATTTGGAGAATGTTGTCAATGCCAAATTCATGAGTCTATCACTAATTGGGTGTTTTAGGTTTCCATCTCTAATTACTTATTTGTTTCTATATAGTCATGTGGAAAGATTTACTCCATTGGGATTAAATGTTATGGATGAAAATAGAAATAAGAAATCAGTGGTTTTCTGGACATACATAGTGAGGAGGGAAGTAGGAAATAAAGGTCTATTTTAATTCACTTCTTCTTTTCTGCCAATTGTGTATTCAATTTTGAATGGATCACATGCACCTTGTTTGTTTCCCAAGGCCCAAACATTTTTATAGTTAAGCAAGGATGTGAAATTTTGGGATTGGTTTTCTTTTGAGGATCATACAGAAATTAGGTTATATAGAGCCGACATTGAACCTTTCAGATTACCAAAATTTGGTCCAATAAGAATGTTTGCCTTAGATTTCATAAGGTAGAGTCTCAATGTTGACCAAATTCAATTTGTGCCTATAAAAATGGGACATTTATTCAAATTTCCTTAGACTGTGGGTCCAATTATTATAAATACCAGACAAGAAATTGAAGAAACTCACAAATTGTTGGATGGTATGCACTTGTTTTTAGGAGAAAAATGGGCCTATGACCCACATCATATGATTTCAAATCGAAGATTGGAAAATGGATATTCCCCTTTTATTCATGAATCCAAGCCAAAGGTGGATAAATTAGCAAATGGGGGACAATCATATGCATATGTGCAGGTAGGAGTAGAAACCCCTCATCCCACTAAAAAGAAACTTAAAAGGGGAAGATATGAAATGATTGACTTAGAGGGTGATACAAAGAAAGAGTCCAAGAGGTTAAAGACAATGGATGAAGTCAGTTCATCAGCCACACCAGGATACTCCTTGTAGTTGGGGGAAAATTCATGTGTTCCTTCATCCCATATTCCATAAGATTTAGGTCATGATTCTGTCTCATTTATCAAGCAGGTGTTTTCACAAATAGAGGAGAGAAACAAGAAAAAAGGGATAACATAGAATCCCAAGCAGAAGCTCAAATTTCTTCTGAGCAGACTAGATTATTATCAATGATGGATTTGGAGAAGGACCAACTAAAGACATTTTTTTTCATCCTTCAGCTATGAGTGTATCTCCTCAGCTGCCTTCAAAACTATCAATTTAATAGTTGATACAAAAAATATTCCTCTCCCTGATAAAATCAACCTTCATATGCAAGCTGGACATTCGATTTTTAATGATTTGAACAAGACCACTTCAGTTGCTACTAAAGCTGAAAACGTACTAGGAAAGGTGATAAAGCAATTGGAATTGAAGAAAGAAAATTCTAGAGCTTACTCCACACAAAATGAAGAGTTAAAAAAGATCATTTTCAAGATTGGTGTTGATCCTAAATATAAATCAACATTTTAGGAAGTTTTGCAGAGTGTTAAATATGAAATTTCAAGCCTTGAAAAATAATCTCAAGCTTCCCATTAGTGAACATCCAATCGATACTGAAGTAGCTCAAGTTGTCACAGAAAAAGAGCATCTGTTGCAAGCTTTGTTGGTTAAATATGAGGAGATATATAAGTTGAAAGAGGTAAATGACATGCTGCAGAAGAAGTTGGATTCTCATGTTTGCACTGTTGTTGTTTCATCATATTTTGAAGACCCAGCTTCCAAATTAATTCAAGCCACGACTGAGTTAAGGATGGAAAAAATTTCTTTAAAAAAGACTCAAAAGAGATCTGGAAAATGCATACAAGGTGGTAAGAGTTACAGAGAAAGAGGTGCAGATGACTAAGGAAAATGCTAAGAAGTACATACAATATTACCAGATTATCTGTCAAGAAATCAAGGAACTCAAGGATAAGGTGAAAGGGAATATGTACCTTATTGAGGCTCGAGAAATCATATGGACTGATATTATTGAAATAGTTAAGAATGTGTGGAATCTACTAGTTATTGTTGGAGAAAAGAAGAATATTGTGAGAGACTTGGAAGGATTTATTGTGGCAAATTAGAAAAAGTCACAAAATAGAGTTGTGTATGCCAAAATATTGATTGATTTTATAAATTCCAAGTCTACACAGGAATTGCAGGAATTCAAGATTGAAGATAGAACCCATTGTGTGTTGCATTTGAACAAAATGATCATCAAAAATTCATACAGGAAAACGATTGAGAAAAAGATAATTGAAGTCAAAGAGGCAGTGGTAAAGTTTAACACATTATTTGATAAAAGAACTAGGGTTGGTCTTCCATCTTGTTGGGACCAACAATGAAACTTACTTCCCTGGGAAACATATGAGGCATTGTTGGTAGAGACAAAAAGAAAAATTGGAAATACCCATGAAAAAAATGTTGTTTTAAAGGGAGCTACTATTGTAAATTACTTGCATAAAGACTTTCAATTGTTATGGATGATGATGAATTTATTTGCAGAAAGGCCAACATACTCTAGGATTACCAATTTATGAATGGAACATGTTAAAATGGTTAGTTGTTCAAGCTCGAATGTGGATTTGTGGAGGAAATGCAAAGAGTAGATGTCTCCATAGGCAAAAGAGATAGAGATAGGAGCCTCCTTTGTGCCAGAGTCACAAACTGCTTAATGATCAAATGTTATTTTAAATTTTATGTTATTTCTTGAAAGAAAACTCATTTCTATTTCTCACTGTAATGTTGCAAGAAAGTAGTTTATGAATTTGATAGTTTCATAACTGTCCATTTTGTAATATTTTAGCTAAGACTTTTTTTGAAGAAGAAGAGAGGGTTTCTGGACTTTATGAGATTAATAAATCTTTTCAGAATATTTTCCATAATTTGATGAATGTGATTAGTTCTTCCTGTTACATCACGTGTATGTTTTCTCTCTCTTTAAACAAAGTAATCTAGCTACTGGTCTCTAATTTTACATGAGTAAGTTGGAGTTAAATTACTTAAATGCACTCCTTTAATCTAATTTCATTTCTTTCAACCATGTTCTGCTAAAACTAGATATAATAGTTTATGTGATAACAACATATTTTTAAAGGTTTTCCACCAACATTTTATCTTTTACCTGTTCATTCATATTCATCATTGAAAGGCATTGTGAAAGACTTTGTTCCTTGTAAATATTAAAGGGTTTTAAAACATAATATTCTGGGGTTACAACATGAAGGGACATCAAATATTTTTATTTACAAATTTTAGTAAATGTCTTGGGTACTGATCTCCTTACAACCAAAGATTGTCCCCCAAGGAACAACATTTTTTGGCATTGTTTCCGGAGAATGAAGGCACAAAGTTATTTTTCCTTGAGTTTTGTTTGAAAGATCATTTATTTGATTGATGAACAATGAAGTGGTTTCTTTGATTGATGAACAAATAAATTGGTTAAGGATGTCTTTTTCATCAACGTAGACCTAGCTTCCAGAAGACCACACACGAGGTCAGATACCTCAAATCAAAAATTTCCAGTCTTATTTGACCCAGAAACACTAGTATCTAGAAAGTTTTGGAGAGACAAATCCCTAGTCACTCCCATACCTACCCTGTCTGCTTTAGGTAGTAGTTCTAATTTACAAACTCCTTTTTTCATTCAGAAGAAATGGTCATAAATATTCATTTCTTTGAGGAAGGACTTGTGTCCTCTCGTTCAGTATTTCCCGAACCAACTTTGGAAGAATGATCTTTTGAGTCAGTTTTTTTTTCTTCCCTAAGTTTCAAGAAGTTACAATAGTTTGTTTCTGCTATAAAGAAACCCATCCCTATATCAGTGTTACCCTCTCCACCTTTTGTTTTTCAAGCAGGGACCAATCAAAACTCCAATATGTCTATTCATGCAATTCTTCTGAATAGATATGCTCCATTAAAATTTTCCCAACCAATGAATGCAATGCCATAATACTACCTTAAATTGTTGCCTCGTTTCACAGGGGAGGATGACATCTCAACAGAGAAACATATTGCTTCATTATGTGCTTTTGCCAAAAAATTTAATGTTGAATATCTTAATGTGGTTTTGAGGTTATTTGTGAAATATTTAGATGGAGAGGTTAGAAAGGGGTTCAAAACACTTCCACCGAATTCAATTAATAATTGGGAAGCAATGGAGAAAATTTTCACTTAGAGATGGGGTGAAAAGAAGGATCGAGGCTATTTATTAAAGGAATTCAATGCTATTAAAAGGAAGCAAGAAGAAAATGTCACTGATTTTATTAAAATATTTAACGAGTTATATAATAGCCTTCCAGTGGAAATAAAACTCCCACCAGCTGGAAAAAAAGTGGTTTTTGCTGGAGATTTTGAATCAAATTTTGGTTTTACCGTAAGGGAAAGAAGATCCCCCAGTTTAGATAAAATCCAAACAAATGCCTTGGAAATTGAGGCAAATTTGATTGCAACAGGGAAAAATAAGCGAACACAGTAGACACAAGATAAAGGGAAGGGAAAATAAAAAGTTTTACATGATCAAATATTGGAAGATATGATTAAGGTCATTAAAAATTTATCAAATAAATTGGTAAAGTTGGAACTTAAAAGAAAAAACCCTCCTAGACAAGTTCAACAAGGTCAAAATTAAAATTTTAACCCACAGTTTAGAAGACAACCTCTTCAGATTATGAAAAGGGAAAAGAAAGATTAGGATATGATCTAACCTCCTTTGTATTTAGAAGATGGAAGTGAGGATGCAATGGAACAAGGTGCAAAGGAGTTAGACAATAAAATATCAACATTGTATGCATATGAGATAGAGGATGATTAAAATGAGGAATTTAATGATGGAACAGAAGAGTCCCTGAGTGAGAAAGAAATCAATCAATATTGTAAACAATTTACCGATCATATGCAGGCTTAATTAAATAAGAAATATGATTTAAGATCAAGGAAAAGATCAAGATTGATGAATAATGATGAGGTGCCAAAATATCCTGCAGCTCAACATATGGCGACTCCACAACAACCTTTGAAGAAACTTGATAAAGGAAAGCAACAAATTGATTCAGTAGTTAAAACCATATTTCAAAAAGGAGAAAGCTCACAAGAGAAATCAAAAGGTGAGAACTTGAACAATATTATGTTTTTTCATCTGAACAAATTTCAAATTTGAAGAAGAATAATGAAGATCTAGAGAAGTTAATAAAACCAAGTAATTCTTTTAAATTTACAAAAGAATCGGAGAAAATAAATATACAAATTCCTTTGACTGAGTTGGTCAAGTCTCCAGCGTACAAAAAGAAGTTTTCAGATTTTGTTAATCTTTCCCAAGATGATAATGTATCAGACATAGTGAATGTACAAGAATGAAAATGAGTGGTGATGTTTGGTCCTCATGTGGAAGAGGTGGATTCATATACTCCTCCCTTTTACATCTCTTTGTTAGTGCATTCTTTCATGCTTCATAATTGTATGTTGGATTCGGGAGCTTCTCACAATTTAATTCCATTGTCACTTATGAAGCAGTTAAATTTACAAATCAAAAAACCTTATAAGGATATTTATTCATTTGATTCTAAAAAGGTTAAGTGTGTGGTATTGATCAAATATATGGCTGTTTCATTGGCTCAAATTCCAGCCAGAAGCCTTATGAATGATGTGGTAGTGGCAGATATCTCAGCTCATTTTGGGATGCTTCTTTCCAGGTCCTGGGGAGCTAAGTTGGGGGGTGTTTTGAGGTTGGATTTTAATTATGCCATAATTCTAGTTTTTGGGGGAGAAGAGAGAAGATTATACAAATAAACCAGGTTTGTAAAAACAATTACTGAGGAGAATGCAAGTAATTATGCTATGTACTGATCAGGAGATCAAGTCCTTTGTGGAAAAATGCTCAAAAATTTAGTTGCTCAAAATTGGTCCAAACTAGAACGAATGGAAAGATCTCGGAAAAAAAATCCTGTAGATGCAAACGGCATTGAAAATCAGCGTTGTATGAGAAAGTTATTCAGCTTTGAAGTTTGCCAATTTCAGTAAAAAAAATGGCCAATTTGACTTTATAAATTTTTTTTTACTTAAAAAAATAATATTCCACAGAATATTCTGGGAATATTCCACAAAATATTCTGGGAATATTTCGTGGAATATTCCACATAATATTCTATGAAATATTCCGCAGGCGGCCAATCACAGGACGCCATGTGGCCATCCCGGAGGCCGCCACGTGGCCCCAAGTTGGAATGAAAATTTTCGTTTTAAAATTTTATTGTACGCGGCGGGATTCGAACCCGGGTGGGGGTAGTCAAAGCCGGGCGGCCCAATCCTCGGGCCAAACGTGTTCTTATTAAAACATGCGCACGAAATTTTATTTAAAGTTGAATGTGTATGGGCGGCGCGTTATGTTTGGGGACGTGGTCACATTAGAAGGCGTCAGGTGCGGAAAAACTGCAGTTATTTAAACCAACTTCCGTTCGGTGCAGGCACATGGGGCTATACGTCAACCCCCTCCTTTTCGGCGGCACTTTTGGCGGCGTGCCAAATTTAGCGCCCTTCCCCCTAATTTGTCGGACTTATCTGGAGTTGCTCCACATTTAGTGGAGCTTTTCAAGGGGACACTAGGAAAAACTTCAGTTAGCCATAACTTTGGCTAGGGAAGTCCTTTTGAAGCGAATTTTTATTTTATTTGGGGGTATTGAAGCATTCTGAAGCTGTTGGGATAGGTTTTAGAGCCATCAGGGCACTCTGTCCATGATTTTATTAGCGAATTTTTTTGTGGAGCCACCAGGGCTTGGTGAAAGATCAGCTGTATTGGGCTATGTTCATCCATTTGAGGTGAATGAATAGTCAATTTTTACTGTTTCCAGCACTCTGTTTCTAAATTTGCAGCTATTTTAGCCTTTTGAGGCTTTCTTCACAATGTAATAATTATTTTGAGCATGAATGAAAGAGGGAAAAGCCTATTTGGAGGCTTTTGGACGCAGCAGAGGTAGCCCAAGAGAGGGGTGAACTACTTAAAAAAATTCTTACTATTATGTTGTGCATTTTTGCTGCTATTTTCTAGAGTTTACTACATTAAATAGTAATTTTTAATAAGTCCACTTTTCACAATGAGACTTATACAGTGATCAAAAATCATTTGTTTCACTTCAAACCACATTACTTCCATTGTAAAATACTTGAAATTGCTTATTCACACATAAAATTTGGTTAATGAATACTTTGCAAACATAAACAAATACTTTCATTACTTGGAAGTCGATTTAATTAACTTCTTCTTTAGGCGAACGATAAGGAGAACCGGAAAGCACGGTTTCATCCTTTCTAGTAAAGGTGAAATAACCAGTAAAAGCCCCTACTGTCTATCTCTGTATAAGAAATATTTTGTTCACACAATTTCAGATCAGATTGGTATCAGAGCTCAGGGTTTTGCTTAAGAGTTTGTGAAATTTGTGCAAGAAGATTGTGTTATTCTGCAAAATTTGATGCTTACTAGGCTGAAATTGAAAAGAGGGGAAGGTCAATTGGTGAGAGAACAAGATAATCCTCAACCAAGGAGGGCTAGGGTGCCATTATCTCCACCTTCCATTTCATCCTCATTAGCCTTAGAATCAACCACAAACATGTCTTCTAGAGAAGGAGAAGTACATGAGGAAATGGATCCCAAGGAAGAAGAAAGAGTATTTAGAAAAGCTTTCTTGGACATGACTGAGATGGTTAGGATCCTATACCAGGGGAGAAATGATAGGATTGCTGGAGAAGGGTCTAGAAACCAAAGAGAAGAAGGAGATTCTTCAGGAGGGAAGAAAGACAAGGATGAGTCTAAGAAAGGGAATGGAAGAAACAGTGATCCTTCATCTCCATCGTCATCCTTTTCCTCCACATCATCCTCTTCAACTTCTATTAATCAGTCATACAAAACAAAAAAATATCTTAGAAATCCTTTGTTAAAGCTTAATGTGAAGTTTGAGTTGCCGATGTTTAATGGTGATGTGAATGCAGAAAAATTGGATAACTAGATTAGACAGCTAGAAGTCTATCTAAGAATTCAGAATTTGCATGATGATGACACAAAAATACAATTAGCCTCATTGAGAATGGATGGAGCAGCTTTGGTTTGGTGGGAAGCCAAAACCAGGGAGGAAATCAAAAAGCATGGTAAGATAACTCTAACTTGGAATGAGTTTATTACTACTATTAAGAAACAATTTTATCCTCTTGCTCATATTCAGAAAGAAATCATGAATTGGCAAAATTTTAGGCAACTTAAGGGTCAAAATGTGCAAGATTATACCCAAGAGTTTAGAAGGAGAGCACTTCTACTTGGGGTAGACTTACAAAGTCAAGAAACCTTGTTGAAATACATAGGAGGTTTGCAGAATTACCTTCAACAGACTATTCTAATGTTCAATCCTACCAGCTTAGATGATGTCTGTGTCTAGGCTACACATTTAGAAGCTAGAGGAAAGAATACTTTTGATGAGGATAGTAATTTCAAAAACAAAGGAAAGAAAAGAATTGCAAATTCAAGAAAAGAAAAAGGAAAGTTCTTTTGCAAGAACTGTTCAAAGACAAGTCATGATGAAGATCATTGTTGGAAGCTTCATCCTGAACTGAAACCAGAAAAATATAAGAACAAAAACAAGACCAAAGAAAAGGAGAAAACTATAGCAACAGTTGAGCAAGACTTAGGGTCAGACTCAGGAGATGAGACAAAAAGCATAGCCATGGTTTTAAAGAATATTAAGGGGAAAGAAGTGGTGCAAGACACAATTCCCAGTTCTAGCTCTTTGAATTGTCACAAAGATACTCATGAAGAAAAGAGGAGGATAGAGCTTTTCCATGTGAGAGTAATTTCAAAACATACCAAAATTGACACACTATTTGATAGTGGGTCACAAGCGAATCTTATATCTGAAGACTTGGTCAAGCAACTTAAACTTGAGACCATTCCACATCCGAAGCCTTATCCACTTGGATGGATATGCAAGGATGCCAATTTGCAAGTCTCAAGGAAGTGCATATTGCGCTTTGCAATAACTGCACACTTTATTGACACAGTGGAACTTGATGTGGTGCCGCTTGATATGTCAGGTATTGTTTTGGGAAGTCCTTACTTATTTGACAGGAAGGCCATATTTCATCGCCATGAAAACAAGTATCACTTGTTCAAAGATGGTAAAGAGTACATTGTGAGAGCACACAAGAAGAAGCTGGAATATTCTTTACTCCATTCAAGTCATTTGAAAAGACTGGTTAATGCAATTCAAAGTCTAACTTTGTTAATGTTGAAATGACCAGATTTTGAGCATTCGCCTTTTTATGATGTTGCTAATGATTTGTCTCAGTTTAATAAAAGTTTGTCTTTGAAAGAATATGATGTTATGTTGCACAAATTACCTTTTGGGTCAGCCAATGCAGAGAATGAAGTGTCAAAGCAAAGCAGTGCAAGCAAGGAGGACACACAATTCAACATGGGACAAAGTTGGTTTCAGAATGGTAGAATTCACCATGGGAACAGTTTGCAAGGTGAAAGTTATTTTAAGTCTTCTGGGAAGTTTGATCAGTGTAGAAATTTTTTTTTTTTTTTTTTTTTCTGCAGATTACAATTGCTGTTCTGCAAATTTTAATAATTTGCATCATGACTCCGTCAATCTTAGCAATGGTCGATCAGTTGATTCCAGAGACAGATTATCATTTTCTCAAAAGCTCCATTTGATGAAATCAGGTATATTTTAGTTATTCAAGGGTGGAAGAGTGGAGAATCAGTCTCCACATTATTAGTTTCACTAAACAGAGAGCTTTTGGGGTCCAAAAGCTTCCCATTTGGGAGGTGTGATCAAGAGATCAAGTCCTTTGTGGAAAAATGCTCAAAAATTTAGTTGCTCAGAATTGGTCCAAACTAGAATGACTGGAAAGAGCTCGGAAAAAATATCCTGTAGACGTGAATGGCACTAAAAACCGACGCTGTATGAGAAAGTTATTCAACTTTAAAATTTGCCAATTTCAGTAAAAAAAAGTGGCCAATTTGACTTTATAAAAAAAAATTTATTAAAAAAAGAATATTCCACAGAATATTCTGGGAATATTCCACAGAATATTCTATGAAATATTTCGCAGGCGGCCAATCACAAGATGCCATGTGGCCAGCCCAGAGGCTGCCACGTGGACCCAAGTTGGAATGAAAATTTTCGTTTCAAAATTTTATTGTACGCAACGCAATTCGAACCCAGGTGGGGGCGGTCAAAGCTGGGCGGCCCAACCATGAGGCCAAACGTGTTCTTATGAAAACACGTGCACAAATTTTATTTAAAGTTGAATGTGTATGGGCGGCGCATTATGGTTGGGGACGTGGTCACGTTGAAGGCGTCGGGTGCGGAAAAACTGCAGTTATTTAAACCAACTTCTGTTCAGTGCGGGCACATGGGGCTATACGTCAGCCCCCTCCTTTTCAGCAGCACTTTTGGCGGCGTGCCAAATTTAGCGCCCGTCCCCCTAATTTTTCGGACTTATCTGGAGTTGCTCCACATTTAGTGGAGCTTTTCAAGGGGACATTGGGCAAAACTTCAGTTAGCCATAACTTTGGCTAGAGAAGTCCTTTTGAAGCAATTTTTTTTTTTGATTTGGGGGTATTGAAGCATTTTGAAGCTATTGGAATAGGTGGTAGAGCCATCAGGGCACTCTTTCCATGATTTTATCAGCGAATTTTTTTGTGGAGCCACCAGGGCTTGGTGAAAGATCAGTTGTATTGGGCTATGTTCATCCATTTGAGGTGAATGAATAGTCAATTTTTACTGTTTCCAGCACTCTGTTTCTAAATTTGCAGCTATTTTAGCCTTTTGAGGCTTTATTCACAGTGTAATACTTAATTTGAGCATGAATGAAAGAGGGAAAAGCCTATTTGGAGGCTTTTGGACCCAGCAGAGGTAGCCCAAGAGAGGGGTGAACTGCTTAAACAAATGCTTACTGTTATGTTATGCCTTTTTGCTGCTATTTTCCAGAGTTTACTACATTAAACAGTAATTTTTAATAAGTCCAATTTTCACAATGAGACTTATATAGTGATCAAAACTCATTTGTTTCACTTCAAACCACATTACTTCCATTGCAGAAAACTTGAACTTGCTTATTCACACATAAAATTTGGTTAATGAATACTTTGCAAACATAAAAAATACTTTCATTACCAGGTCGATTTAGTGTTAACTTCATATTTCTTTAGGCAGAGCCAGTAAGAGGGCCAGAAGCTTCTGGTTTCATCCTTTCTAGTAAAGGTGAAATAACCAGTAAAATCCCCTACTGTCTATCTCTGTATAAGAAATATTTTGTTCACACAATTTCAGATCATGTACGGCTAGGAAAACGATGACTTTTCCTATTTTATGCTACAAGAAGTTGCAGAAATTGTTGAAGATACTCCAATGCAACTCCCTTCAGAAATTGAAAATAAAGAGATGACAGAAAATGGATTCTGTAAGCTTTACTTTGATGGTGCTTATTCGAAGGATGGCACTGGAGAAGGTATTATTTTGATCGCTCCAAAAGGTCACTTTATGCCTTTTTTCATACAAGTTAGAATTTGATTCTACTAATAATAATCTCAGAATATGAAGCTTTAATACATGGATTGAAAACTGCCAAACAATTGCGAGTACAATGTTTATATGTTTTTGGATATTTTGAACTGGTGATTAAACATATTAGGAATCATTGTCAAGCAAGACATCCAAGATTAAGAACTTACAAAAATGAAGTTTGGACTTAGTGGAAATTTTTTTCCTTGCAATATACAGTTTATCATTAGGGAAGGGAACAGACTTGCATATTCTTTAGAAATTGCAGGCAATACTTTTAGACCTCCACTAAATCCTAAGTTGAGATATGAAGTATAAATCAGACATAGGCCTTCAATTCTAGATAACGTGAAACATTGGCACATTTTTTAGGATGAAGAGAAAATTAAGGATTTTTTCGGGATGATAGGGGAATTTTCTAATTTGGAAATTGATAAGGATGAAGATGTTGGAAAGGAACAGGAAGAAGCAGTTTCTTTCAAGGATTCAATAGGAAAACATAAAATTTTACAACATAAAGATAATATGATTCCAAAAGGATTGGTACCTCTAGAAAGGTTATTTAATGTTGATTATGTTGGTAAGAACCCAAAGAAGAAAAACCTTAAAGAAGACATTGAAGAATGTAATTTAGGAATAGATCAACAACCTAATATGGTAAGATTGTTCAAAGGTGTTCCTGAACATTTTAAACAGAGATATATAAGTATTTTTAAGAAGTTTGTTGATATTTTTTCATGGTCAAACAAAGACTTAAAGACCTATGATACTAGTATCATCCAACACAAAATCCCTTTGAAGCCAGGGGTTAAAGCTTTTAGAAAAAAGCTAAGGCAGATTAATCCTTTGTTGTTGCCTTCAATTGAGAAAGAATTTAAGAAATTATTACAGGCAAAAATAATTGTTCAGTTGAGGTATTCAGATTGGGTGGCCAATCTAGTACCTGTAAGGAAGAAAAGTGGAGAGATAAGGTTATGTGTTGATTTCAGGTCACGATTACAATGACTGCGTTTTTGTGGTCGTCGACAGATTATCCTTGCAAGAAGAATATCATGGCAGAAGCCACTACAAAACTCTTATTTGGATGATTGTGGGTACACTTTGGGATCCCACAGTACATTATCTTAGATCAGGATAACATGTGCCTCAATATATTTTTGTCAAGTCTCTGTTCGATGCTGGACACCAAGCTCACCAAGTCCACAACTTTCCTCGCCCAAACTAATAGCCAAACATAGGTCGTCAAAAGGATGATTGTGTGCATTTTGTGCATGCACAAATTGAATCATCCATGCACATGGGATGAAAGCCTCAATTATGTCCAACACAACAATAACCGATTTCTCCACAACTCAACCTGCCACAACCCCTTTCAGGTGGGCTTGGGATTCTAGACACTATGTCCCATTGATGTGGTCATACCATTTGCAACTACTTAGGTAGATTCAGCTCATGTTCAGTACGAATCCAACAAGGGGAAAAACTTCATTGAGCACATTCAACAGATCGCCAATAGGTCCATGACATATTGGATAGAGCCAATGTTAAGTACAAGCAACTACATGATCAACATCGGGTGCCACACAATTCCAGGTGGGCGACAAAGTTTGGCTACCATTAAAGAAATTTTTAGGTCTAAAATGGGCCTCCTAAGAAAAATGTACAACCAAAATAAATTTTATAAGCACCAATAGGATTCAATATGATAATGTCAACCATGGGGGATGATTCACCATTTGTGGGGTAAAAAAGTAAAAAGATTAAAAAATAATAAAAAAATAAAAGTACTTGTAACGTTATATTTTCAACATATCTCTTTAATATTTTACTCAAATTTTGTGTGGGAGTACTCGTTGGATGAAAAAATCAATTCCTCATCCAAGGAGTATCCATGTTGCATACTTTTGATGGACACTGCCACTCGAAAAATGAGAAATACATGAAAAAATGTGATTGCAATCAAGTTTTTCATGTATTTCTCATTTTTTGTGTACCAGGGTCCATGAAAAGTATGCACTATGGGTACTCCTTGGATGATGAATCAAATTCTGCATCCAACGAGTGTTTCCTCTCGATTTTTGAGTAAACCCACAGGGATATAAGTTGAAAATACGAGTTAAAAAAATATTTTTTTTTCTTTTTTTTCGTCTAAAAATTGATGATGTAATTAATATTATTTTATTATTTCCACTATTATTTTATAATTTCCTTAGGAGGCTCATTTTAGACCTCAAAATTTCCCTAATGATTTGCAGAAAGAGCACCTCGTTGGGCCCCACAACAAGCTTTTCCTGCTTTGATATGGGTCATACACCATCCCCAAGTTGTTAGGGGATAATCCATTTGAGCTCAGTATTCCACCATTCCTTGGTTTGCACCCAGTGTTCAATGTGGACTACCTTCGACCCCACTTTCCACCATTGTTGGACACATCCGACATTGCATAACAACTCACACCAACAAAGTTAAACCGAGATTGCATGGAACAAGCCACAACTGATCAGATCATGGAAACATAGATCAAGAACACCTGCCAGTAGAGGATCCATTTGTATCAATACTTCAAATCATCCCAACTACTTCACCAGGGACCAGATTCAACAGAAAATTCCTCATCTCATGGAGGAACTCAAATCAATGGGGATAATTACTTCCTAAGGGGGGAGGATTGATCCAGGTAGATATTGGTGGCCACCTGCCTATTCCACTAGGACCCCATCATTGTTTCTTTCAGTTTTTGGGTTTCCTTAATTGTAGCAAAGTTTACTATTTTTGGCAGTTTTTATGTTCCTGAACTTTTGGATTCGTTTTGAGGCCCTAAACGACATTTTTGGGGAAAAAAAAGACCAACATGGGTCAAATGTTGGTTGCTTGAAAGTTGTACTCCTCAGATAGATATTTCTAGTGAGATATTGTGCGTGTCAAACATATTTCGTATGCCAAAGTTACGTCCCCAAGAAGTTGATGTACCAATTTACCCAAACGGGGCCCATGTTTTTGGCGCTTCATCTCCTAGGGTTAGGTTTTTGGATTTTTATGGTTTTCCCATGTTGTTAAATAATAAAAGGGCCATTGAGCCTCATTGTAACATAGTTCAGAGGCATGTAGCTATCACGTCTCTTCTTAGAAATAAGCTATCATTGCCCAAGCTAGTTTATTTTTCATTCTACCTATGAGCATTTTTTAGTATTTGATATTAATGAAATGAAGTGTTATTCATGCTGCATCTCTTTGTTTATGTTTATTTTGGTGTTTTATTGCGTTCCTACATAAGTTTGGATTAGTGGTATCAGAGTGGTCCTCTCTTTCTCGATCTTTATTTTCATGTACCCAAAGAGGTCGGGGTATAAGGAGTTAGGGCTTGATTTGGTTGAACATTTGCAAGATCAGCCTCGCAAACCTCTATGGCCTCCCATGGCGAAAGAAAAAAAATATGAGGGAGAAGATATCCTATAAAAATATTGCTCGAGGAGGCCCTCGAGAAACAAAAGAATGCGATGATGGATAAATTTTCCCAGATGCTTCAACGGCTAACCACCGGTGGCGCATATTCATCCAATAGCCACTCTAGAGGCACCACTCCTTTTAATGTACAAGTAAAATTTTACATTCCCATATTTGAGGTCCAAATAGATGCAGGGGTCGTAGATATATGGCTAAATCTATTTTAAGGATATTTCTCGGTTCAAGACTTTTCCAATCGTGAAAATTTTACTTTTAACTCCTCAAAGTCGCCCCCCATGTCAAGGAGTGGTGGGAAACCTACAGTGAGCAAAAGGACGAGAGGGAACCCTCCTTGTTCTCGTCCAAACCCACTTGGAATTCTCTCCAAGATGCCATCAAGGAACAATATTATCCCATGGGGAGATTTGAGGACAAGTACATACAACGAACTACGTTGCGGTAGCAAAGGGATCAAGATGTGCATGAGATGAAAAATATGTTCCATACCCTGGGCACAAAGTTGGCTATCAAAGATTCAGAGAACATTTGGTGCTGAAGTACCATAGTTTTTTGCAGAGATACCTTCATGAAAAACTGGACTTCCTCGACATCTCCTCGCTTGGTGCAACATGTCAATATGCTGCCAAGATTGAGTAGAAATTCAAACAGAAGAAGTGAGAATTTGTATCCACGAACCATAAGCAAGGGAAAGGCACCTCCAAACCGCAGAAAAAAGCACAAAGTGAAGGCGAGGCAGACCAAGACAACTCGCCAAATCCGCAAGCAAAGAACAACACTGCAAAGCCAAAGGACACGAGAAGGTGGTGTGAGTTCCATAAGAGCTCCACTCAAAACAAAAGTGAGTGTGGGTCCATGCAATCACTGGTGGCTGAGCTGAAGGCTTCCAAATCAAATGCATGTTCCGACTCTGAGTCGGAACCCAATAAGGGGAATGAAAAAGGAAAGAAAATTATTGATGCGGAGCCCAACGCCACTGTTGCCACAACCAAGATCTAGAAGGATGAAACCAAAGTTTCAGAGGAAGGGGAGCATCTCTTCCATTCCCAAATGTGGGTGAAGGGTTCCCCGCTGCAGTTCATTTTCAACAACGGGAGCCAAAAGAACCTCATTTCAATAGAGGTCGTGAAGTGGTTGTGCCTACCAACCACATCACACCAATAGTTGTACACCATCAGGTGGCTTCACCATGGATGGGATATCCGCGTTAGCTAGTAGTGTCTCATTCCCTACAACATCAAGCCCTTCACATATGAGGTATTATGTGATATTACTCCTCTTGATGTTTTTGATGTATTATTAGGCCAACCATACTTTTGGAAGTGACATGTTGTGTATGAGTCTAGGCCTCATGTTTTTATTGTTACTTTGGGCAATAAGTTGTACAAGATACCAGAGGTAGCACCACCTACTGTCATCTCTTTGATCACTAAAAAACAATGTAGTAAGCTCATTTCCAAAACTGGGTTTTTTTTTTTTTTGCCTGATGATATTCCATCGGGGAAAGAAGAATATTGTGGCCACAACCTCCAGACATGGCTCCTCCGCACGACAACAACATATGGGAAAGGTCATGGAGGAGTATGGGGACATCTTCAACTCACCCACAGGGGTACCTCTACATTTTCAGGTAAAGCACTCCATTGATTTGACCCCAGGTGTACCACCACCAAAAGGACCAATCTATCGGTGATTTTTTCTGGAGAATGACGAAATCAAGAGGTAGATTCAGGAGCTACTGTAGAAAGGTAACATCCTACCGAGTTCATCACCCCATGGGAGCCCGATGGAGTGTAAAAACTCTGATAAACTTGAATAAGTATATATTATTATTGATAAAAGATGAGATATGATTACAATGGGGAATCACCAAGGCTTTAAATATAGCCTTATGGTGTCCCTTTGCGAAGAGGCATGATCTTTGATCATGCCATTTCACTTAATAAAACCTAAGATAACTATATCTAACTAATAATTAATAAAATATACATAACATTGCCCCTCTCTTAAAGATGCTTTGTCCTCAAAGCATACGTAACGATGGACAATGTTGACGAACGCCTGGGTTTCTTGAGCGGTGGGCTCTTGCTTCCCACATTTTAAAAATATCGTGGAGCATCTCCTCGAGTTCAATATTTTGGTGATGTGGATAGTGACAAGATCTGATATTGACAGGGTCAGATCCTATTCCTGGTACTGCTGGTGATTCTTCTTTGTTCCTTTTTAGATTTAGAGGTAAGTTACCAACAATTATTGTCTGATGTAACTTCTCCTCATCATCAAATGCTTCCTTCCTAACAACTATATATGCTTCATCACCGAAGGCCTTAACAGCTTCTGGCACTATATCAGTGGCTTCAGATGTGTTTGTCTCTTCACATTTTTCTTTCAATTCTGGTGATGAAACATTTTGCTGTTTATAAGCATCTATATTTTCATGGTCTCTTTCATTTTCAATGACTATGTCTGTAGTTGCATCTATGATAGCAGTCACGTTGAATTCTTTATGTGGCTCCTTCACCAACATTGTTTCTTTTTCTGACATTGGATTTTCATTTATATATAAGTTCTCAATAACTTCTGTTGTTGCATTTTTGGCTTTATTAGTGGATTGAGTTGCATTTTCTTCTATTGGCTTCTCAGCTCTATAACTTTCATGGTTGATTTCAGAGTCTCTGCTTCTAGGTATTTCAGCAATATAGCTTTCATGTGAGCTGATTTCCAATTCAACCTCATTCAATTGCTCTTTTTCAAAAATGTCATATTCATGATTATGATTTGAATTAGCTACATTGTTCAGTTGATTATGTTCCACATTTGGGAATATTGGAGGTTGTGTCTGACTTAACTTATCTATCTTATCATTTAGCTTATTGAAGAGTTTTGTCATCGTGTTCATTGCTTCGCTATGCTTTGTCATCTTGTTCATTGCTTCGCTATGCTTTTCTATGGCCTCGTGATGATTTAGCCACATTTGTCTTTCTATTCGATTTGTCGTATCATGAACCTTTTTGATGTCGTTGGAGTGTCCTGCAACTGTACCTTCAAGATCGACTAATCTTTTTCCGAATTCTTCGGAATTATTATTGATTTGTTTCTCGAGATCCACCAATTTCTTCTGGAATTCGGCCATCGACATCGATGAAGACATTGAACGTGTATGAGGTGGGGAATATTTTTCAGACAATTTTTCCTTTTTTTTTAATTAATTAATATTTAATTAATTAATTAATTTTTTTTTGAAATAATAATAATAATAATAATAATTATTATTATTATTATTATATATATATTTTTAAATAATAATAATAATAATAATAATTATTATTATTATTATATATAATTATGGGGAAAAAATTTGTTAACTTTGAAAAGTCACGTTGTTTTTAAAAGTCACGTTGTTTTGAAAAGGGTGAATGGGTTTTAATACCATGGGCAATTACCATGGGCTCCAAAACCACGAGCTTGTAAACCACGAGAAATTACTCTTCCTTATTGATTTTTACTTTGTCTTCACATGTACGTATATGTACTTCTTTATATATATATCTCCTTTTACTTTTTTTTTTTCTTTTTTTCTTTTTCTTTTGGAACTATTTTCTTTTAAATATTTTTTTTTTCCTTTTAATTTATTTCCCTCTTTATGTTGAATTTCCTTCTCTCTTTTGATTATATATATATATATATCTTTCTTCCTTCTTCTTCTTTTTTAAAAACAAATGTTGCTACCCACAAGCACTTGGTTTTTAAAAAAATCTGCAATTTTGGAATTTTCTTGTGATTCCTTAATTATGGGTGATCACATAGATCCCGAAGAGCAATGGCTCTGATACCAATGGAGTGTAAAAACTATGGTAAACTTTATAAGTATATATTATTATTGATAAAAGATGAGATATGATTACAATGGGGAATCACCAAGGCTTTAAATATAGCCTTATGGTGTCCCTTGGCGAAGAGGCATGATATTTGATCATGCCCTTTCACTTAATAAAACCTAAGATAACTATATCTAACTAATAATTAATAAAATATACATAACACACGACTGTGTTGGTGAAAAAGAAGGATGAGACTTGGAGACTCTGTATTGACTATCGGGCACTGAACAAGATCACTATTATGAATATTTATCCAATCCCACAGATTGATGACCTTATGGACCAACTCAATGGGGCCAAATATTTCAGCAAGAAGGCATGAGCAAGGCAGGTTGAGCAGAGGTAAACAATTGACTAAGTATTTGTCTAATTTCTCCTAGATTAGTGTGAGACAGTTGGAAAAGTGTAGGAGTTCTCTTGTGAGAGAAAGCATTATATTGTTTCATGATCCTTGAATTTATATAATATACAGATAGCAGTGTTTCAGGTAGTGTGCTTTCCCCAGATACATCTTGTGTTGTGTGATTGATTGTTTCTTTCCCTTACTTGTTTATGTGATCGTTCGATCATGTTTTGTTTCCAAAAAATTTAGAAGGATTCAATATATTTTTTTAGTACATTATAAGATCAAATTGAATCCCATTGTTAAATTTTATACATGGTATCAAAGCGCCAGGAATCACAATAAGAAGAGAAAAACAAAGTTTGTTTTTATTAGGTTCGAATTTTCATATTTATTCTTCGGTATCCAACAACAGATCAATATTTCTTTCAATGTCTTAAGACTCGAATATGCACTCGAGGGAAATTAGAATTATATTACATGGAAGGATAGGATGGAGGTAGTGCTTGAGGACAACAGACTGGAGGCCTTCATAGATGTCGATGTCCCGCAGCCTGCAACAGCAGATGCTCAACTTCTTGATGCATGGAAGAATAATGTTGCGAAAGCGAGAAGGACCGTGTTAGAGGGAGTCTGAGACCATATTGTCTCGAGCCTCCATGGGAAGGTGACTCCATATGCAATGTGGAAGGCCTTGACAGATATGTATCAGAATAACAACGACCACAGGAAGCTGGCACTGAAAGACAATCTCAGGATGATCAAAATGGAGAAGGGCGACACGATCCAGAAATACATGACCAAGTTCACTCAATGTCGATATGAGCTTGGACGCGTTGGGGTAATTGTTGCCATGGATGATTTGGTGAGCCTAGATCTTCTAGGCCTTCCCAAGAGCTAGCATAGCTACCAATAATATGTTAATGGGAGGGAGAAGTGTCTATATTGGGAGTGACTATGGTGTGATTTAGCACAAGAAGAAATTCGACAGGGCACTAGAGATAGATCCTCATCAAAGATTGATGATGAGGAGAATTGTGCCTTGATTGGAAAGGAAAAGAAAGGAAAAGGGAAGGCGTCCCATTCCAAATCTGAGATCGGAAAGGAAGGAAAGAAGCGAGACTTGTCAGAGATGAAATGTTTCAATTGTCATGAGCATGGACACTATGCCACAAATTGTCCACCAAATAAGAAAAAAAATAAGGCCTCAGGAGGAGGAGAAGGTGAAGCATTTGCTTCACAAGTAGAGTTGGAATTCACCCTCATCGCATGCATGATGTCGTTAGGATATGTGTGGTACTTGGATAGTATAGCCTCATTCCACATGATCGACAACAAATAATTCTTCAATAGCTTGGAGGAGAAGGATCTCCATATGCACATCGAGATGGGTGATGACGAGAGGTATAACACTACCAGGATTGGTAAATTTACTTTCCAAATAGATTTAGGTAAACCCCTCATACTAAAAGATGTCATGCATGTACCTGGTTTAAAGAATAATTTGGTTTCTGTTTCTATGTTGGAAGATCGTGGATATGATGTGATTTTTAGTGAAGGAAAGGTGTTCCTTCATTACAAAGCCATAGGACAGGTGAAAATTATTGGGGTTTGAGTGAAAAATATCTACAAAATTGATGTAGATTACTGCACAACATTGATCAGTAAAGTAGAGAAGGTGGATAGTTAAGACATCGATGAGTTATGGAATAGGAGGTTGAGCCATATACACCACAACGCTTTGAGGATCATGCAACAGACTTCTACAGGGCTTCCAACGGGTTCACTTGCACAGAGAGACACATGCAAAGGGTGTACTATGGGGAAGTATACAAAGGCCACCTTTAATGATAAGGAAATTCGAGCAGCAGAAATCCTTGAGATAATTCACTAAGACGTGTGTGGACCATTCTCAAAAGATTCCACAGCAAAGCACAGGTATTATGTGATTTTAGTTGATTGGTTTTCAAGAAAGTGTTGGATTTTATTCATGCAGAAGAAATATTAGACGTTCTGCAAGTTTTGTGAGTTCAAGCCAGTTGTCGAGAAAGATACAGGGAAGAAGGTGAAGGCTCTGAGGAGCGACAATGGTGGAGAATAAATCTCTAATAAATTTAGGAACTTTTGTGCCTCAGAAGGAATTCGAAGAGAATTGATTGTACCTCATAACCCATAGTAGAATGGGGTTGTAGAGAAAAAGAACATAACTATTGTGGGATCAACACAAGCTATGTTGCATAATAAGGGCCTAATGTTGCATATGTGGGCAGAAGCATGAAATACAACAATATTTTTGCAGAACAAAAGTCCGCATCGGATACTTGGGATGAGTACACCAGAGGAGGATTTTTCAAGTAAGAAACCAAATGTTTCATATTTTAAAATTTTGGTTCATTTTTATATTTCCATGTGACCAAAGATTCTAGGAAGAATCTAGAGAAAACAACAGAGTTGGGGATAAGTTTGTGGGGTATACTGATACACCTCACAACTATCAGGTGTACTTGACAGCACATCAGATGAAAATGGTCAGAAGATATGTGAAGTTTGATGAAGACAAAGCCATGTGATTGTCCCTTGGGAGGGAGCTTGAGTTGCATGCAGTTGAGGAGCTCTTAGCTCCAAAGGATGAACCTTAGGATGTGAAGCAGCCACAATCAGAGGAAGAGAGAGTGGTAGAAACCACTCATGGAGAGCCATCCACCAGAGATGGAAGGAAGCACACCAGAGACTCTGATATATTATTGTTGGATGTGATAGAGAATGTGGGAGCACCAACATCACATCACAGGAAAAGAAGGTCCCCAGAGAGGTACACTGGATACATGGCTCTTATGAGCGAAGGTATTGATATAGAACCATCCTCCTTTGAGGAAGTAGTGCAAAAAATAGTGTGGGTTGATGCCATGTTTGAGGAGTATGACTTCATTATCAGGAACAATGCATGTGAATTTGTCCCAAGACCAGTGGGGAAGTCAATTGTAAGATCGAGATGGGTCTACAACGTGAAGCAAGTAGTAGATGGGAGTGTGGAGAAACACAAGGCTACATTTGTGGCCAGGAGATTCTCTCAGGTGGAGGGGATTGACTATGATGAGAAATTTTCACCAGACACAAGTTAGTCATCCATTAGATCCATCCTTTCACTCTCACCGCAGATGGGAAGTCAGATACACCAGATGGATGTAAAGAAAACCTTTCTTAATGGATTTATTGACGAATAAAAGTACATTGAGTAGCCAGAAGGTTTTGAGACCTTAGACAAGGAGTCACATGTGTGCAGCCTCAATAGAGCATTGTATGGGCTAAATCAAGTACCTCATGATTGGTACACCAAGATTTACAACTATTTCACTTGGATGGGCTTCACCAAGAGTGACCCAGATGCAAACCTATATCATATTGTGGTTGATGGTAAGATTTTGATTATTTTACTTTATGTTGATGATATAATATTGACAGTTGATGAATGGCTCATAAAATATTGCAAAGATGATCTTGCAAGAGAATTTGAGATGAAGGACATGGAGCTTTTGCACTGTTTCCTTGGATTGGAAATATGGCAAAGAGATGGGGCTTCTAACTTGGGGAAAATATGCCAAGGAGATTCCGAGGAAGTTCCACATGGAGGTCAACAAACCCATGGAGACTCCTCTTGTAGGAAACTAGAGGAAGGTGGATGCTAATTTGGGTGAAGTAGTGGATGTTACTGTTTACAGGCAGCTTGTGGATTCACTCATGTATTTGGTGAACACACGACCCAAAATATGCTACATAGTTAACCAGCTGAGACAAGCTATGGTTAATTCAACCAAGCTCTTTTGGAAGGCAGAGAAGCATGTGTTGAGATATATCAGGGGTACTACATAGTATGGATTATGGTACAAACAGACAAAGAGAGTAAAGCTTCAAGGCTTCACCCATGGAGATTGGGTAGGCATTCCATCTAACCAGAAGAGCACATCAAGAGGCATCTTCAACATAGGATCAACAACAATTTCTTGGCATAACAATAAAGAGAGATCAGTTGCACTCAATTCAACATAGGCAAAGTACATGGTGGCTATTCAAACAACATGTGAGGCCATTTGGATGAGGAATATACTTGTTGGTTTGTTTGGTTAGCAGATGGATCCAATGGTGATACATTATGATAACCAGAGTTCCATCAAAATATCGGTTAATCTAGCATTCCATGACAGGTCCAAGCATATTGATATCTGATATCACCATCTCAAAGATTGTGTTCAGAGGAGGATTATGGAATTAGAGTACATTCCCACGGAGGAGAAGGATGCAGACATCTTGATGAAGGCATTGGTAAGAAGAAAATTTAAATTACATAGAGATAGGATCGGGGTAGCAGATTATCCCTTTCTTGTTGAGAGGGAGTGTTGAAATGGCACGCCAAAGCAGGGCTTCTGATTTAATTTCCCCTTAATTAATTTGGAAGAGAAATTGTAACTTCATCTCATAAAAACTTGTATTAGTTAACTAAGTTAGAATGACTAAGTTAGCTTAAGAAACTCGATATGAGGGTCTAAACAAATGCACGTAGAGTGATTCCATGATTTAATGGGATCCAATTGTAGTTATGCATGAGTTGTAATTAGTTAACTCAATTAATTGAGTTAAAATCAGTTTAACTAGTTCTAACTGAGAGACGAGCTAGTGAGAGGTCCATTGAATTAAATTCAATTTAATTCAAAATGAGTGATCAATCAGTTAACTGATAATTCACTATAAATAGTTGTTTCATGTCAGTTATGAGGAAGTGACGCAACAACGCCGAAAGTCAACCCTGAGGAGAGATGGTCAGTCGTCGTCGTGGCCCTGTCTGTTCTTTCCTTGCTCCACGTGGTCTATTTCTTTTTATTAATTATCAAATTCGTAGAATTTGATAAATAATACTGTCCGCAATATTTTAACTTTATATTATATCCCCGACATATATATATTATCTCTGTGCTTTGTAACCAATGTTTAAATCTTTACACTCCATATAAACCAATGCACTGTTTGAATAAATAACCCTTATATAATCCTTGGCTATGGGCCCCGCATCTACGTTCAATCGCCCAATCAACGCGCTCGTCGTACCTTGGTTAAATCCCGTGCATCTTCGTCAGACGACCACCGTTCGATGACTCTGCGCCAGATCGACGGCTCTCGTCGATATCGCTCAGCCTCCAGTGCCGAATTTTTAACGCGCGATGAGAATACAGGAAGGCGGTTTTGTACTCCCGTCTGGTGCCACGTGTCAAAGGCTCTGTGGAATCGCTCCAATTCAGAAAATACCGCCTTTCCACCAAAGGTGGTGCGATATGGAAAAACCACTTTTCAAAACCACTCGCGGTTTTTGCACAGTATTTAACTATGGTTCACGCCAGTTGCACGATCCTCCTCGTTCTCTAACTCACGCCTAAACCGTGGTTACGGTTCGAAGCACAACTCTATTTCTTTACAAAGTGGGAAACCTTCCAAATAAACAGTGTTCGCGACCACGATTTCTCTGCACATACCTCGCCTGTGGTTGCATGGATTTAACAGGGTTATTCGAATAAATTTAAGAGAATTAAGGGACCGAGGGACACAGGACCTATACGACAAGTTAGTTCAACAAATATATATATACAGAGTCCAATCACTTCACATTTAAAACAATTTCTTCACAAATACAAATACAGGCAGTTTGGAAATCAACAGGGCTTGAATTTTATTTAACCAGAAGCAATTGCTCGATACAAAGAGTTTATTGCAGAAATCTCTCCTCCCTCTACTCCTCCGAAGAATACAATTTATACAAGAACATATGACCTTTCCGGTTCCTCTGCGAGGACCGTTATGGTAACTCAAGAGCCTAATTACAATTATTCGAACTAAAACATGACAGATGGACTAACTATTTGACTTCTACAACTTAACTGAAATAATAATACAATCAACTAAGGTATTGACACCTAGCTGTAACAAGTCGACTATTTTCAAACCCTCCTAGCCACAACATGTGGACAAAACTCCTACATTGCTGGCTAGTATCTAATGCCCCTGCATCAGACTCCCGAGGGAAATTTTCTTCATGGGCTCCTGTCCATGAGCTCCTCCACTGACCTGCCTATCTTCTGCAACATTCCTTTAGTCATCCAAGTGGCATCTTCTTCTGGCTTATCCTTCCATTTGATCAAGTACTGAAAGTAATCTTGTCCTCTGGTTCTTCTGAATGGTCTTTTATCCAATATCTTCTCTGGTTGCAATGGTTGTGCTGGGGGTAGCTGCTCTCTCCAATTAATCTGTTCCTTGTTTGCTGCTCTTTCTTTTGCACCATCATCCTCATACTTGTACAAATTTGCAACATTAAAAATGGGAGATATTCCAACGTCAGGAGGTAATTCAATCTCATAAGCATTTGCAGAAAACTTCCTAAGTATCTTGCATGGCCCAATCTTTTTGAACTTCAATTTGTTGTACTGCTTCTTTGGGAATCTCTCCTTTCTCAAGTGTGCCAAAACCTGATCTCCTACTTCAAATTGAACTTCTTTTCTGCTCAATTCTGCTCTTTTTTTATATCTGATGTTGCTGCCTTGTAGTTGTTGTTTCACTTGTTCATGTAAGGCCTGGATCTCTGAAGCAAATTCCTCACCATCTGCACTTCTCAGCTCTACCTTTCCCAAATTCCTTAACTCTGATATTCCTCTGGGGTGCATTCCATAAACAATATGAAATGGAATCTGCCCTGTGCTCCTATTTGGTTAGTCATTATATGCATATTCTGCCTGGGGAAAAATATGATCCCACTGCTTGGGATGTTCTCCTACAAGACATCTCAACAAATTTCCCAGACTCATGTTCACTACCTCAATTTTTCCACCAGTCTGAGGATGATAAGCTGAGCTGAAACTCATTTTGGTACCAAGTTTCTTCCACAGTGTCCTCCAAAAGTGCCCCACAAATCTGGTGTCTCTGTCCGAAACAATACTCCTGGGCAGCCCATGCAATCTAACAACTTCTTTGAAGAACAAGTTAGCGACATGGGTGGCATCACTAGTTTTATAACATGGAATAAAATGTGCCATTTTGGAGAATCTATCCACTACAACAAAGAATACATCATTCCCTCTCTGAGTCTTGGGCAATCCTAGAACAAAATCCATACTCACCATGTCCCAAGGCCTGTCTGGAATAGGCAAAGGGGTGTACAATCCTGCATTCTGGCTCCTTCCTTTAGCATATTGACAAATCTTGCAATTATTCACAAACTTGTCCACTTCTGCTCTCATCTTGGGCCAGAAATAAAAGTGACTCAGCTGCTCATAAGTCTTATCAGTACCAAAGTGTCCAGCAAGTCCACTACTATGCTTCTCTTTGATCAAATTTTCTCTCATGGAACATTTTGGTACACACAATTGGCTTCTTCTGAATAACAAGTCCTCCTGCAGGAAATAATCCAGCCACTGGCTTCTATCTGTTAAAACAAGGTTAATACATGCCTCAAATGCTTCCTTAAAATCAGGATCTGTTTTATACAATTCCTTGAGAAAATCAAATCCTGCAACTTCAAAATTAGTTTCTTGAACAAGCATGTGCCTCCTACTCAAAGCATTAGCTACTTTATTGGCTTGGCCACTTATATGTTTCAAAACAAAATTAAAACTTTGGAGGCACTCAACCCATTTGGCATGATTATGTTTCAACTTGGGCTATTGTACAATGTATTGCAAAGCATGATTGTCAGAATACAATACGAATTCCCTGGACATCAAGTAATGTCTCCACATCTTCAGTGCCTAAACAATTGCTTAGAATTCCTTCTCATAAGAGGAATACTTTATTCTGGTGTCATTCAGATTTTCACTGAAATATGCCACAGGCCTATCATCCTGACTCAACACAGCTCTAATGGCCTCTCTACTGGCATCACACTTTACTTGAAACGGTTTTGTAAAATCAGGCAGAATCAAAACAGGCTTCTTCGTGATATTTTTCTTCAAAACTTGAAAGTTTCTTTCTGCTTCAGTAGTCCACTTAAATGGTTGTTTTATCTTCTTTATTGTCTCAATTATGGGTGCATTGATCTTACTAAAGTTTCTTATAAACTTTCTGTAAAAACTAGCAAGTCCATGGAAACTCCTTACCTCAAAGACGTTCCTGGGTGAAGGCCACTCCACAATTGCCTTAACCTTTTCTGGGTCCATCTTCAATCCTTCTGCAGAAACAAAAAACCCCAAATACACCAAATATTCCTTCATGAATGAGCATTCTTCCCACTTATTCTTCAATTCTCTTGGTCTGACTTCTTCAAGACATGATTAAGATGCCACCTCAAATGTTTCTTCTTTAGTTCTCTTTGAAAACTAATATATCATCCGGAGTACACTATCACAAATTTACCAATGAATTCTTTTAATACTTCATTCATAAGTCTCATAAAAGTGCTAGGTGCATTTGACAACCCAAAAGGCATGACCATCCATTCATACAGTCCTTCATTCGTTTTAAAGGCAGTTTTCCACTCATCACCCTCTCTTATTCTAATATGATGATATCCACTTTTCAAATATATCTTTGAAAAATATTTAGCACCACTCAAACAATCCATTAAATCCTCAATTCTGGGCAAAGGGAATCTGTACCTGATTGTTATCTTATTGATTTCTCTGGAATCATTACACATCCTCCAGCCTCCATCTTTCTTTGGGCTCAATACTGCTGGTACTGCACATGGACTCGGACTTTCTCTGATCAGCCCCTTGTCCACCAATTCCTGTACTTGTCTCCTGATTTCCTCATTTTCCTTGGAATCACTCTGTAGGCTGCCTTATTTGGTAGATTTGAACCAGGGATAAAATCTATCTGATGGCTGATCTTTCTCACAGGTGGCAGCTCATTAGGTAAATCATCCACAACAATGTCACGGTAATCATCTAACATCTCTTGTATCTCTACTGGTAAATCAGAAATCTTTGTGGAAGTAATAACTACTTTAGGTTTGCAAACTAAAGAAAAACTTACCTCTTCTTCTTCTATCTACTGCAGATATTCCTTCCTGCTCAGCAACAAGGTATTTGGATCACTCACTCTGTTGGATGGCTCTCCTTCTTCCATGGGAATCAATGTATGGTGTACCCCATCTTTAAAGAACTTGTAAGTGTTCTTCTTGCCATCATGCACTGCTGCTCTGTCAAACTGCCAAGGTCTACCCAGCAGTATATGACACACATCCATGGGCATCACATCACACAGGACCTTATCTTTGTATTTTCCCATTTTATGACTCTATCTCCACCTTTGCTCTTTTTACAACCAGTTGATGTCCTTTATTCTGACTGGACCCTTACTGTAGGGAGTTGGATGCTCCCTTGTCTCCCACTTTTCAACTTCTCTGTCACCCTAGCGATAGAAACAGTTATGCATGCGCACCTTTTCTGTTGACCTGGGTGGCAGCACTTCCCTTGGACTTTGCATATGCTCCTAAACAAAGTCTTCCTTTGTGCAGACTCAGTGACCTATATGGATTGCTTCAACAGGACCTTATTTACCACTAAGTATTCTCCCCTCTCTGGAAGAATTTCTTCTTCAATCTCTATTTCTTCTCCAACCTGGGCAACAACAACATTCCTTGGACCAACACCCACATTCTCTAGACATTCATAGTGCTTATGTCCCACTTTTTGACATCTATAACACCTCAATTCTCTACCCATGCCTCTGCCTCTACCTCCTCTTCCTTTTCCTTTGTAATAACCCCTTTTTCCCCTTGCATCATCCTCTGTAGATGCATTTTGAGGTGAGCTATTGTTAGCTCCATCCCTGGGTGTAGCATTTTTTCCTCTACCACCCTGACTTCCCTTTCCACAGAAAGTACCTCTCTTCTTAGCAGATTGTTTCCTCAAGAGTTTCTCCTCTGCTTTCAAGGCCATCTGGTAGGCCTCTTCCACTATCTTAGGAGATAGGAGACCAATCTCATCTTGGATCTCCAAGTTGAGACCATTCACATATCTGGAAGTCTTCTCAGGTGTGTCTTGGAATTGCCCATCCCTTATGCTTACTCTGTAGAATTCCTTTGTGTACTCTTTTACTATCAGCAACCTCTGTCTCAGGTTCTGCATTTGTTTATACAATGTCAGCTGGTAATCACTAGGCAAGAATTTACCTTTCAATTTGGCCACCATTCTGGTCCAGCTTTTGATAGGTTGCTTGCCAACTCTCCTCCTCTCTGCCTGCACTCCATCCCACCAAAGTGCAGCATGCCCTTTAAGCTTTTTTATTGCAAACTTGACCTTCTTATCTTCACTTATTTCTTCATAATAGAAGCACTTATTCAATTCATTTATCCAGTCTACCAATTCTTCTGGATTCAGTCCCCCTGCATAGCTTGACACTTCAATTCTGGGCTTAACTGCAGACCCCAGAATGGTTCTAAGGAGCCTCATGTTAGGAGGAATCTTGACATTTTCTTCTGCTTCATCCATTTCAGGTTCTCTGATGTCTTCGGGATCTCTGGGCTGTCTTCTCACCATGGCATCTATTATGGCCTCGACCCTCTGCAACATCCCCAACACCTCTGCGTTGGCAACAAGCCTCCTTCTGGCAGCACCTCTCCCAACTCGGATTGCTATGTCAGCAAAAAAACTTCAGACAACAGCTTTGATACCAAAAATGATGCAACAACGCTACTGAAAGTCAACCCTGAGGAGAGATGGTCCACAGCGACATGGCTCTGTCTTATTTTTCCTTTTTCCTCCACGTGGTCTATTTCTTTTTATTAATTATCAAATTCATAGAATTTGATAAATAATACTATCCAAGGCCTATATAAAACCCTTAAACATTGTGCTTTGTAACCAATGTTTAAATATTTACACTCCATATAAACCAACGCACTGTTTGAATAAATAACCCTTATATAGGCCTTGGCTCTGGGCCCCGCGTCTACGCTCAATCACCCAATCAACGTGCTCGTCGTACCTTGATTAAATCTCGCGCATCTTCGTCAGACGGCCACTGTCCGATGACTCTGCGCCAGATTGATGGCTCTCGTCGATATCGCTCGACCTCCAGCGCCAGATTTTTAACGCGCAATGAGAATACGGGAAGGCGATTTTGTACTCCCGTCCGGTGCCACGTGTCAAGGGCTCTGTGGAATCGCTCCAATTTAGAAAATACCGCCTTTTCACCAAAAGTGGTGCAATATGGGAAACCCACTTTTCAAAACCACTTGCGGTTTTGCACAGTGTTTAACTATGGTTCCATGATTCTGATCCTCCTGAATTCTCTAAATCCGCCTCTCTGGCCGATTACGGTTTTGAAGCACAACTCTATTTCTTTACAAAGTGAAACCTTCCAAATAAACAGTGTTGAGCCACGATTTCTCTTTTCTTTATACCTACTTTGTGGTTGCATGGATTTAACGGGGGTTATTAGATAAATTTAAGAGAATTAAGGGACGGGGACACAAGACCTATATAGCGAGGTTAGTTTAACAAATATATATATATATATATATATATATATATATATATATATATATATATATATATATATAAATATATATATATATATATATATGAGATATATATATATATATATATATATATATATATATATATATATATATATATATATATATATATATATATATATATATATATATATATATATATATACAGAGTCCAATAACTTCACAGTTAAACCAATTTCTTCACAAATACAAGTACAGGCAGTTTGGAAATCAACAGGGCTTGAATTTTATTCAACTGGAAGCAATTGCTCGATACACAGAGTTTATTGCAGAAATATCTCCTCCCTCTACTCCTCCGGAGAATACAATTTATACAAGAACATATGACCTTTCCGGTTCCTCTGCGAGGACCGTTATGGTAACTCAAGAGCCTAATTACAATTATTCGAACTAAAACATGACAGATGGACTAACTATTTGACTTCTACAACTTAACTGAAATAATAATACAATTAGCTAAGGTATTGACATCTAGATGTAACAATTCGATTGTTTTCAAACCCACCTAGCCACAACATGTGGAAAAAACTCCTACATTGCTGGCTAGTATCTAATGCCCCTACATCATGAAGACCCAGTTGAGACAAAGGTTAAAGGGAAGATAAATATCGGTTGTATAATTAGAAAATTGCACAGGTCAATTATAGAGTCAGTTGGAGGCCTAGGAAGGATTGTGAAATCAAGGCAAGGGATTTTCCTATTTAATAGGGATTTAATACCTCAAGGAATGCATGAGAAAGGTAGGCTAAATAGAGGCAGAGAATTGGCTAATTATTTGTCCGATTTTCCTAGATCAATGTGAGACTGTTGACAGAGTGCAGGAGTTCTCTTGTGAGAGAAAGCATTGTATTGTTTCGTGATCGTTGACTGTATACAATATATATATATATATATAGCAGGGTTATAGGAATCGTTCTTTCCCCAGATACATCTTGTGTTGTGTGATTTATTTTTTCTTTCCATTACTTTTTTATGTGATTGTATAATTGTGTTTTGTTTCCACAAATTGTAGAAGGATTCAATATCTTGTTTTAATACATTATAAGATCAAATTGAATCTTGTTGTTATAATTTCTACATTCTGGGTCTTGCCAATTTCTACCGCAAGTTCATGTTGGGGTTCTCTCATATCACTTGGCCTTTGAGTCAAGTCACCAAGGGATGATCAAAAGAAAAATTATTTTGGTTTGAATCTCAACAGAAGGCATTCATAGAGTTGAAGCATCGCCTCTGCTTTGCACCAGTGCTCACATTACCAGACTTGCAGCAACCATTTTAGATTGAGATAGATGCCTCTGACTATGTTATTGGTGGAGTACTTACTCAACAGGGGAATCCAATGGCATATCACAGTGAGACACTTTCAGAAATAGTACAAAAGTATCCCACCTATGACAAAGAAATGTATCCCATTGTGCAAGCCTGCCGAAAATGGAAGCATTACATTTTGGGGAAGGAAATTTTCATCCACATAGATCACCGACCCCTTTTTTTCATACAGACACAAGGGAAGTCACAGAATGATCACCATCATAAATCGTCCACATACCTGTAACAGTTCCATTTGAACATCAAGTACAAGAAGGGTAGCACCAATAATGTTGCATATTTCCTCAGTCGAACACCGATCATGGCGCTAACCACTATGCTTGAATCTTGTGGGCATGAGACTTTGGGTTGGCCGCATCTCTACAAAATTGATCCAGAATTTGGAAACACATACCAGACACTCTTGAAGGGTAAGCAAGTTCCAAATTTTCACCTCCAGTATGCACTATTATGTCACCTAGGACACCTCTGTGTTCCTTCAAGAGAGCTTGCCAAGATGATTTGGGAAGCATGCTATAGTCGGGTCTCTCGACATTTCAGGTTCGAGAAAACAATGGAAGTACTGGAAAATTATTTATATTGGTCGAACCTTCAACATGATGTTAGGAAGTACATCATATGTTGCACTCCCTACGCCATTTCCAAATCGACCATCAAGAAGCAAGGTATATATACTCTGTTTCCTACCCCTATTCAACCTTGGGAATCCTTCTCCATGGATTACATGTCGGGCCTTCCTTCTACCAAGCATGGAAAGAACTTTGTTTTGTGGTCATCGACAAATTCTCTAAAATGGCCATTATGGTGGCCCACAAGAAGAATATGACAACATAAGTCGCTGCTAAAATATTCTTTGAATGAGTGTGGGTACACTTTCGGATCCCATAGTCCATCATCTCAGATTGGGATAGTAGGTTCCTCCATACATTTTGGTCAAGTCTCTGGTCAATGTTGGGCACCAAGCTCACTAATTTTGTAACTTTCCACCCCCAAACTGATGGCCAAATAGAGGTCATCAATAATATGATCGTACACATTTTGCGCATGTACAACTCAAAGCATCCACACACATGGGATGAAAGCCTCCCTTATGTCCAACACAGCTATAACTGAGCTCTCCATAGCTCAACTAGACACAAACCCTTTCATTTGGGCTTGGGATTCCATCCAATATGTCCCATTGATATGCCCATACCATTTTCAGCTACTCAAGAATATTCATCTCATGTCCAGTCCGAAGCCGAAAAGGTGAAAAACTTCATTGAGCACATTCAAAAAATCCACCAACAGGTCTATGGACTATTGGATAAATCCAATGCTAAGTACAAGCAGCGGCATGATTAACATCAGGTTCCACACAAATTCCAGGTCGGTGAGAATGTTTGGCTACATTTGCAGAAAGAGCGCCTCACTAGGCCCCACTGCAAGCTTTGCCTGATCCGATTTGGGCCATACCCCATCACCAAAGCAGGAGGGGACAATGCCTTCGATCTAATTATTCCACCATTCCTTTTTCTACACCCAGTGTTCATTGTGGACGACCTTCAACCCTTCTTTCCACCATTGTTGGAAAAATCCAACATTGCAAAATAACTCACACCAAGAGATTTAAACCCAAACTGCATGGAACAATCCACAAATGATTAGATCATGGAAAAACAAATCAAGAACACCCACAAGTAAAGGATCCAACCATATCAAGTTGTCAAAGCAAGCCAACTCCTTCACCAGGGCAAGTGGTTCACTAGGGATAAGTTTCAATAGAAATTTCCTCATCTCATGGAGGAACTCAACGCAATGGGGAACATTGCTTCCAAAGGGGGGAGGATTGATCCAGGTGGATATTGGTGACCACCCAACTATTCCACTAGGACCCCCACCATTGTTTCTTTTAGTTTTTGAGTTTCCTTAATTGTAGCAAAGTTTACTATTTTTGGCAATTTTTTGGGTCCTGAACTTTCGGAGCCGTTTTGAGGCCCTAAATGACGTTTTTTTGGAAAATAAGGACCAACACAAGTTAAAAATGGGAAAGTTGTATTCCTAAAATATATATTTCTAACAAGGTATTTTTTGTGTCAAACAGAGATCATATGCCAAATTTAAGTCCTCGGGAAGTTGATGTACCAATTGTAATGTTCCGAAAATGGGGATTGCGCAACAAGCTTGGAAAATAAAGCACTTCCTAAAGGATTGATGTAAAAATATGAGTTTAAAACCCTTGGATCCCTTAGATCAGCAGATCTAGAGTCTAGATCCACAAGGGGAGAAAAAACAAATCAAAATAGGTGTGGTAAACAGGTCTCCCACAACCTAGTCTAGCTGAAAAACACCTTACAAGAGGGGCTGCAACTATGCACAACAAACTACCTCAATAATAACGAAATATTGGTCCATATGAGTAGGATTCCATCATATATTATTAATAAATGAAATTACAGCAACAAATCAGAAGTAAAGTGAAGCTCTTTCAATATACAGTAGATTACATGAGACAAGAGAGCAAGATATCTTCATAAAAGAGAGCTACAACACGTATATATCAGAAGAAATGGCTCAACAACATTATTTTCAGGAGTTGTAGAAGCTGCATATTTCAACTCAGATCTAGGAGAGATCCGTGGACAAAACATCAGATCTATTTCAGATCTGGAAACTAGATAGTTTTCTTTACAATATCCCCTTGTGGTTTTGATCAAATCATGCATGAATTAGAGTAGATCTGAGAAACAAGTTGCAGATCTATAAAATTCTACAGTAATTTTCTGAATATAACATTTCATTACTATGGATCAGATCTAAAAAAAACATGGATCAGCAAGCTAATCCATGGATCACCAAGTGGAAGGCAAAGCCCAGCACTAGAGATCTCTAATCTAAACTATGAGAAAAACACCATGAAGAGCCTCATACCAAAATAACGTAGTCCATAAATAGGAACAACGTTGTAGCTCAAATGAAAAATTGCAGATCTAAAGTATAAATAGAAGAGACACTCTTCCAGGAGGTTAAAAGACACACTCCATGAGAAGAGGCTCCCAAAACACACTAGATCTCTGCAGATCTAAAACTCCACTTGCTGCAGCTTGCAAAAGCAGACAAACCCTCACTGGATCTGCGCTGCGAATGAAAGTAGAGCTTGGCCTCAAGCCTGATAGTGGATCAATTCAGCAAATTCTCCTCCAAGAATCCTCAAAGGAAGAGGTGAAATCACTATATAGAAATTCCAAGCACAATCCTCCACTAAACAGTAGAGAATGGTATTTGTCTAAGCAAACAAATACTCAGAAATATGATCAATCAACAACCTTCCCTTGCTGCCCTCCCTCTCCTTTTATAATATGAAAATCCTTTGCAAATCCTAAACCACCTTTATGAGTTGCCCCTTTTCACATGAGAGGCCTCCTTCTAGAACTGCGCTGTCCTTTTGGAGATGCATTGAACCTAGACAACGCTATAGATTTGGTCAAGGTTGACCCAGTCTTTAGCTCAAACCTCTTTCACACCTGCAAGTGATTATTTACATGGCCCTGATTTATCTTTGTTCACATGGGCATTTATTTATTCAGCCTTTTCACAAGTTTTACATGTCCTCCTTTATTTATTTATTCATGCAACATAAATTAAAACAAAAATGAATATTCCTCTTAGCAAGGGCTAAGTAGGAACATTACACCAATTTACCCAAACGGGGTCCATATTTTTGGTGCTTCATATCCTAGAGTTAGGTTTTTGGATGTTTAGGGTTTTCCCATGTTGTTCAATAATAAAAATGCCCTTGAGCCTCATTGTAACACAGTTCAAAGGCATGTAGCCGCCACATATCTTCCTAGAGATAAGCTACCATCACCCGAGCTAGTTTATTTTCCATTCTATTTGTAAGCATTTTTCAATATTTGATATTAATGAAATGAAGTGTTATTCCTGCTACATCTCTTCGTTTATGTTTATTTCTATGTTTTATTACATTCCTGCATAAGTCTAGATCACTGTCAAAGGTCTCAAATTCTTTTGGTTGTTAAATGTATGCCTCTTCCTCAATCACTCCAATGAGAAATTCTTTCCTCGTATCCATCTAATGGACCTTCCATCCCATCTGCGTTGCAAGTGCTAGAATTGATATGATAGAAGAGTACCTTGCCACTAGATCAAAGGTATCCTCGTAATCAATTCCCTCTACCTAAGAGAACCCCTTGGCCACAAATTTGGCAGTGTGTTTCTCGATGCTTCCATATGCTTCTTGCTTCACCTTGTAGATCCACCTCGAACACTCTTTCTCACTATGGAATCATATTCCTCTACCAAGGCATCAACCCATACTAGATTTTGTACGGGTTCCTTTTTTGAGGATGGTTATGTCTCAACTAGCTCACTCATAAGAGCCATGCACCCAGTGTAATGATATGGTGACCTCTTCTGCTTACGCTGTGATGTGGGTGCTCCCACATTCTCTCTTGCATCATGCAATATTTTGTTAGCTTCCCTCGTGCACTTCCTTCCATCTCTGGATTTCTCTGCATGAGTGGGTGCATCCATTCTTTATTCCTCTACTTGTGTTTTCTCCACAACATCCTAAGGTCCTTCATTTGGAGCTAAAAGCTCCTCATATGCATGCAACTGAAGCTCCCTCTTAAGGGAACATCTCATAGAATTATCTTCATTAAAATTCACATCTCTACAAATAGTTTCATCCTGTGATGTCGCAACTACACCTGATAGTTGTGAGATGTATCATTGTACCCCACAATTATGCCCAATTTAGTTGTCGGCTCTAGCTTTTGCCTTGCATCCTTGGAAACATCATAGTAGACCGATGAACCAAAGATCCTAAAGTGTGACACATCTAATTTCTTCCCTGGAAAATTTTCTTCTGGTGTACTCATCCCAAGAATTCGATGGCGACTCATGTTTTACACATATACCGCTGTGTTGCATGCTTCAGCCCACAAGTGCAATGGTGGGCCCTAATCATGCAACATCGCACATCCAACTCCCACAATAATTTTGTTCTTCCTCTCAACAACCCCATTTTGCTATGGGTTATGGGGTGTTATTAACTCCCATTGAATTCCTTATTTTGCACAAATTTTCTTGAACTGATTCGACATACATTATCTACCATTATCGCTTTGGAGAGCCTTCACTATCATGCCAATGTCTTTCTCTACAATTTCTTTCAATTCACAAAATTTGGAGAATGTCTGGTCTTTCTTCTGCATGAAGAAAATCCATCACTTACGTGAGAAATCATCTAAAAATATAAAATAATGCATGTGTTTGGACGTGGAGGATGTCGAGAAAGGTCCATACACATATGAGTGAGATATTTCGAGGATTTCTTGTGCTCTATTTTCGTTATCATGAAGGGTGGATTTAGTGTACTTCCCCAGTGTACACCCTTTGCATGTATCTCGCTGCTCTAGTGCACCATTGGGAAGTCCTGTAGAATTTTTTTACATGATATTCAAAGCTCCATGGTGCAAATGGTAAAGTCTCCTATGTCATAATTAAACAATGTCTTGGCTTTGCACCTTCTCTGCTTTCGTGCTCAAAGCAACACAGTATTCTACATCCAATTTGTAGAGGTTCTTCAATTGAACCACAATTCGATTCACTTGTCTCGTGGAAATGTGATGAAGGAAATCCTTTCCTTTCCTAAATATCACATCGTAGCCACGATCTTCCAACATAACAACTGAAACTAAATTCTTCTTCAAACCCAAAACATACATGACATATTTTAATGTGAGAGGAGAATGAGACTCCCTCTGAAAAGTAATTGCATTGATGTCGTTCATTCTATACCTTCCATCATCTCCCATATCGATGTGCATCTGGAGGTCCTTCTCCTCCAAGTCACTAAAAAATTATTTGTTTCCCATCATGTGGAATGAGGATCCACTATCCAGATACCACACACTACCCATCATCAATGTCACCATGATGTAATGAGGGTGAAATCCAACTCCAATTGTGAACCTAGAGCTTCACCTGCCACTCCTCCTGAGGACTTCTTGTCGGCCTTCTTGTGCGGACAGTTCGTGGAATAAAGTCCCAACTCATGACAGTGAAAACATTTAATCTTCGACAAGTATTTCTTCTTTCTCGCCTGACCATAATCTCATTTGTATTTAGATTTATTCCCTTTCCATTTCTTTACCTTTCCAACCAAGGCACCATTCTCCTCATCCTAAACCTTGGATGAGGTCTCATCTTTGGTGTTTTACATTGAACTCTTACTGTACCAAAACTAACCATAATCTTTCCTAGTTTAGTAGCTTCTCCCTCCCATTGATTGAATCCTAGTAGTTGTTCTAGATCTTAGGAAGGCCTAGAAGTGCTAGGATTACCAGATCATCTTCTAAAATCGTAACACCAAAACTCCCAAGTTCATCACGACATTGTGTGAACATGCCCAGGTACTATGGTATTGTGTCGACCCTTTGCATTTTGAAATTTTGAATCTTATCTTTGAGTGCCAGCTTCTTGCAATCAATATTATTCTATAACAATTCTATCAATGTCTGCCACATTGCATCCATAGTTTCTTTCCTGTGGATATTAGAGACAATATGGTCTCGTAGTCCCTCCAGTATGATCCTCCTTTCCTTTGCTACGCTCTTCTTCTAATCTTCTAGATCCTGGGCATCAAATGATATTGGTTTCGGGACATCATTATCAATGAATTCCTTTGGCCCATTGTATTCCATGACCGCTTCCATGTTTTCCTTCCAAGAAATATAATTCAAGCTACCCTCAAGGGCATACTTGAGCCTTAGACCATAGAACACCATCCTACTAGCTCTAAAGAATAGATATGCAACCTCATTCCTCATTAGAGAACTTTTGATGTCTAAAATGGGCTTCCTAAGAAAAATATATAAGAAAAATAAAATTAATAAGAACCAATCGGATTCAAGATGATGATGTCAACCGTGGGGGATGATTCACCATTTTTGGGGTATGTTAGTGTCAGAATATGCATTCTACCATCAGTGATCAAAATCACTCTTTTCATTCTCATTTTATGGGTCCCACTATGAAATTTTTATATCATTCCATTAGGTCACGCTAAAAATTGTTTCACTTATGGTATTCCTACTCAATAAAACCTCACTCTGCCTCACAAACTCACATTTGCTGGCTCACCTTCATGTATTGCTAATCATAAAAACACTTTTGAAAAGCTCATTTCACCATGTCTTATCTCAATCAAAGTCAATCATGGAAGTCAGGTCATTCAAGGTCCCATTAGGTCATTAGGTTTTAATTTTCAAGGTCCAAAAATGCACCATTTCATCCCAATAAAGTCAGCAAAATGTGTGAGAGTGACTCAAAAAACATTTCATTTTCATCTACAGAAGATTATCAATATGTAAATATGATATTTTTAAGTTTGTAATTTTGATTTTTTATGATTTTCATATCAAAATGTTATTTTGATATGAAAACTGAGATGTAATTTATTTTTAATTTCCTATGTAATTTTATGTTTTCTATATGTAATAATTTCAATCCGTAGCTGACAACTCAAAACACACATGCCAAACTGAAATATAGAAGTGACAAACTCCCACAAAATCCATCCTGCAAGAGAGAAAATTCAGATGAAAAGGGTAATCAACAAATGTTTCAGAAAAGTGAAAAAAGACATTAGAAAAGTGGGTTTTCAAATTTTAAATTCAAATTCACTTTCCTATTTATGAATAAAGGAAAACAAATCATATTCATTTGCCTCTTCTAAAGATCAATCCAACACTCCAAAAGCAAAAAAAAATTGAAATTCTGAGTGAAATTGGCAAAGGAGCAGAAGCGAGGGCACAAATATCCTGAAATGAGGGCGCAAATACGTTCTGGAGGACGCAAATCAGTTTAGGAAGGTGCAAATGTCAAGAAATAGCACAAATCAGTAGTCAAGGTCGCAAATCAGTTATTGAGGGCGCAAATCAGTTGTTGAGGGCGCAAATCAGTTGTTGAGGGCGCAAATACGTTGTTGATGGCGCAAATGACCAACAAGCTTACCAAACCATCCAAATGATCAGAAACCGCCTTTCAAAGATTCTCCACTTAGTCATTCACCTCTAGCAATATATTAAGAGGCATTTTCCATTAAAATCACCTCCTTTAGTTATATGTGTTGAAATTTGCAATTGAAGTTGTAATTTGGTTTTTTTCTTGAAGTAAAACCCTAGTTTTTCTCCCTTGCACCCATAATTCCAAAAAATCCACTTCCCTTACACTCCATACCATCCCTATAGTATTAAAATTCATTCCCTAAACCATTTTATTATAAACCCCATCCCTAAGTTACTAATTCCTAAAACCTTAAGCCCTAGGTGCTATTCTAGACCTAGGATTATAAAACCCAATTCCCATCACTCTTTCCCCTATTCCCTTCCGTATTCCTCATATCCATAAACATTACTCCCTATCACCTCCCCATATCACATGTCCCTATCAAATATTTCCATTAGTTTTCCTTTCCCATCTCCCTTTCCCATTTCCCTTCCCTAATTCCTAGAGTTTAAAAAAAAACACCATGGCAACAAGAGAGGAAAACACAACATTCACTAAAGCAGGGGAAACATAGATAAGGAGGTCAAAGAGAGGAGGAAGAGTGCTCAGACTTGAGCCTGCTAACACCAAATAACTCTTAGCTTCTCCATTCACTGTCACATGCTTTAAACATGTTAGCTGCTATGATTTTTGTGAGAAAGTTAAGAAGATTAAACGCCACCCCATGCTAACTAGATTGTTCATATCAGGACTCCATGAAAATCAAGTTAAATTAGCTTGGGTCACTTTCACCTTATCTACTGCTATCATTTCAAATGATACAGGGATCCCTAATGTTGGGGAGAAATGGTTCAAGAAAGTCAGATTGAAGAAACATGATTATGACTTCTTCCTCAAACCAAGACATCAAAATCAAACAAAGAGATTCTTCCCTTTTTAACACCTCTTGGACAAATATGCACCTATGATGAAGATTATAATGAAATATTTCTCATGTGAAGGCAGATTTTTAAGGCTCTATTCCTATCACATCCAGCTCTTGATGCACTTCACTAGAGTAAGGATTCTTAACATACCCTATTATATTTTCCAGAGTATAGAGAAGATGACATACATTGCTCATAAGAAGGATTATGAATAACAAATGAAAAGCCTATTCCATCATTCCCTCACAAAAATTATATTCCTCCACCATATTTATCAACTGAATATTGCTTGGAGAACCTTCATAGCCAATGATATTTTCATTGAGCCATCCATTCAACATGCACAACATGTCCCTTCATCATCTTAGCCCATGATTCACTCATCATCATTATATCAGTCCCCTTCACCTCCTTCATATCCATCTCATCATGACCCTTCATCTCCACCTCATCGTGATCTTTCATCACCATCTCATCATGATTTTGGGTCACCAAGCAGGATAGATGACATCGAGCCTAAGTGGGTTAGTTTGGTTGACATTGAGCCATTGCAAAAAACCTACCAGAGAGGCTGTAGGCATGTGTTTGCTTCAATTGGAATGAAAGGGGTCATTCCTTCATCATCAACATGGAAGGTGGATAAAGGTAAAGAGAAGGTCAATGAGCCACTCATTCATGATGAGGAGGACAATCATGAAATTGAGCAAGAATTTCAGATTGTTGACCTAGAAAAAGATGAAGAGGACAAGGTCACAAATGCAGCAATCAAAGGTAACAATGCCAAGATTAGTGAGCTACAAACTAATCTTGACAGGGCTATATATGTTATAAACTTTCTTGGGCAAGAAAATGAGCATTTGAAAACCAAGCAAGTCATTGATGAGGTGAAGTACTTCACTGCTCAAAGGGAGGCTCATAAGGCCAAAGAAATGCTAGATGAAACAGTAGAGAAGTGCGATTTTCTTGATGAGGAAGAAGAACAAGTACCAATACAGAGACCTAGAATTAGAGGGCTGAAAAAATCTCTAGCTCTAGAGAGACAAAGGGAGGCTGAGCTTGTTGACCAACTAACCCTAAATGAGCAGCTTAACATACAAATAAATGCGAATAGGGAACCATGGCTTGAAGAGCCAACCTACACTTGGAGAAGGTGCTAGAGAAGGCTAATAAGGATAATTACTTGTTGAGGAGGAAGGTCAATATTCATGCCCGGAAAGAGAAAATTGCATTGGCCAAGCTCAAAAGAGCCAATGCTAAAATTGAAAATTTGACCAAGGAGGAGGAGAAAAATTTGGAAATCCTTGATGAGGCTTCCCTACAAGCTTAGACACATTTTCCTCATCCATTCCAACAATTTTGAGACATTTTCAACTTTTTGTCAAATTCTGGAAAACTATGTGTTTTTTGAGGCATTTAATTAGTAGAAAATTGGGCATTTATGCAGCGCCCTAGGCATAATTGGCACACTTTTTTAGGAGAAGGAAGGAACCATTGGTTTCATAATGACTCATACATCTCATAAAACCATGTTTCCAACCTTGGTTTGCATTTTTTATGGGTGAAAAGCCCAAAAAACCATCTAAAAATGACCCTTCTGCCCCTTTTTCCACCTTGGCGTTACGCAAATACCAGTATTGGGAGATTGGATTTTTGAGGGGGTAAATTACCTCCAATTTCCAAAATTGAGGCATATTTGGAAAGCAGACAGGTAGGGCTTTCCAATAAGCTATCTTGGGCCTCATTTGGACACTAGGAAGGCCTCCAAAACCAGTCCTAAAGACAAATGGCACAAATGACACTAGGATGGCGCAAATGCACAGTGGATGGCGCAAATGTCAAATTTGCTGATTTTTTCAAATTTATCTCAATTTTTTACTTTAATTCAACAAATCCTCTTTCTACTCATGTAATTCATCATGGTAAAATTTAATTATGTCAATGATTACTTACCTAGCATAGATTCATAGGGTTAAAGTCATTAATGAGTCATGATGAATCAATTGAATGCAATGAGGAGTGAGTCACTTGGACCACCCTACACTTCAGTTTTCAGTTCAACAATTAGTGGATATCTTCCTCACCTCATGGATTCGACCCCTAAGTATGATTGAAGCTGGTTTAGATGTCCATTTAACCCCTTTCTTCACATTAGCGAAGGGTTGGAATCAGTTTGATGTTTGCTAGTTGATCAAGGAAACTTTGTACTCAGTTTGGCTAAGCTAATAAAGAGGAGTTGCAACTACTTTTATGGGATACTTGTGATATTTAATGTCTTCAGTATCATATGTTTGAAAGTATTGTATTAATGTTCAATTAATTTCTATGTTATGATCTTTTACAAGTTAGATAATCAGAATACATGTTTGCACATGCTCTGTTTTGGGTAATTGATCATATTTTGTTCATCTTCTTCTGTATGAGAAAAGTACATCTCATATGCTTTTCTTAGCTTTATTTCATATTCAACACCATTCCATAACAATACTCTTCAAGTGATAAGCATTATACCTACCTTGCCCCATTGATCCCTGCAACCCTAACTCATTTTCCCTGACCTAGTTTTCCTTGACCTAATTCCTTCAACCAGTGATTCCCCAACCAAATCAAATTCAAAAAACCCCTTGCACTCTATATCTAGCCTAAAAACTCTAATTTCTCTAGCCCTCCTAGTTGTGACTCTTTTAGAGAGAGCCCTCTCCGGCTTGATAAGGCTAGCTATCAAGTCAAAATCTTGGTTTGTGGTTACCTCTATTGGGATTCCTTCCTTAGCCTTGGGAATTTAGCGGAGTGATAACATCTTGGCACCGTTTCCAGGGAACGAAAAGACAAACATTTCCCTGGGTGTACGAAAAAGATCCACTGGAAACTGCTCGCTTGGATGATGGGATTAAGTTTCATAAGGCTGATTTCATAATTGTAGTTCCTCAAAAGCAGATATGGCTTCTCGAATAAGGTATACTAGGTCTAATCTTAATCCAGATCCATTTTTTCCCATCGGAGATCTTGAAAGAATCCTAAGGAGGCAAAGATCTCAGCCAGTTTCAAGCTCTTCAAAATCTCCTACTCAAAATTTGGTAAGATCTTTCTCATTACCTTCTGATTTGGTAACCATACAAAATTTAGTATTTGATACCAAATTTGAGTTGTCACTGTTTAGAACCAAATCCGAGATTGATTTGAATGCATTATTCCCTAAACCTTGGAGATTAGAGTTAAATCCATCATTATTTGAAGCTGCAAACGAGACTGATGTAAAAATCTGGAGAAAATATTACAGGCTAGAAAATTTAGCCAATACCCTAAGTTACACTGCTGAAAAATCCTATATTCAATATCAACAAGAAACCCTTCATATCCCCGAAGTTTCCAAAATAGTTTCTGTTTCATCATCCATCCCATCATCATCCCAACTTCCCCCTCAAGGACCTCCTCAGACCAATCCATCCTTCATTCCACCCCCTCGACCACATTCAGTAGGAATTATGGCTCGTTTTGGACCTTTAGTTCTCCTTGGTAATCTTGCTGGTCTACCTCAAGGATATGGCCAAAGGCTTCCCCTCTTCGATGAAAACTCTGAAATATTTGCTCGTCAGCACATGGCCAAAATGACAACCGTTATAGATCTTGAGGAGTTAGATGCAGATGATGGCAAGATGTGAGTCATCATGCAAATTTTTTCAGGTGAAGTCAAAGTGTGGTTCAATGCCCTAGAAGAAAATTCTATTAGGACTCCTGCTAAACTAACTAATGTTTTTTTAGCCAGGTGGGATGAGAAGAAAAACCCTTTACAAATCCTTGCTAAATATGATTCCTTGAAGCGCAATACCAATGAATCAGTTCCTAATTACAATTCTCGATACCTCAAAATCTATAAGTCCATTCCACATGAAATGAAACCACCTCCTAGTTTAGCCCTTCTGCGTTATCCCGATGCTTTTGACCCAAATATGGCCTACTCATTAAGAGAAATAAATCCTACCACCCTTGAAGAGATGATCAAAAATTAAGTGAGCGTTGAAGCAAATCTATTGATTAAAAAGTCCAAACTTAAAGTTGAATGCAAAGTGACTATCAAAGAGGAACCTTCCACTTCATCCGATACTAAACTTGATTTTTTCTTAAAACCATGGAGAGAATGGTCGATAGGATTTCTATTTCAGATAGAAAAACGGAGCCACAAATCATAAATCTAAACTTTCGAGGCCAGCAGTAGGAACCTCAATTCCGGATAAAGCAGAGAGAGAAAATATCTCCCGAAACACAGCAACAACAAAAAATCAGAACACGACTTCAACAGAACTATGCTCAGAGTGATGAAGAGGAAGAACCAACAATAGAGGAGAACCTTCTTTTCACAGTAGATGTTCAGCCCATTGTTCTCATTGAGGATGAAGAATATGTGGAAAAAATAAGTTCACCTAATGATAAAAAGTTCATAATGGCAAATGATCATGAGTTAGAAGTAGAATCTGACGACTATCAGAGAGCATACCTGAATGCATTGAGTTCCCAGCAAAGGCAGTACTCCTTGAGGAGCCGTGATTTTCCAATAACTCCACCTCCGAAGAAGACAGTTCAGCAGAAAGAAGCACTTCCGAAACAAGTTCAGAATAAGGGTAAAGAGATTATACCTCCAAATTAGAACAAAAGAAATCAGCCTTCTACAAGTGCACCTGTCAAAGAAAGAGATATTTCAAGAAAAGAAGCTACACCGAGAGAGCATGTAGAGAAAATGGATGTTATCATAAAAGAGGTAGATAAAAATATACCTTTTAATTTAGAGTCAGAAATTTCTAAGTTAAAGGTGACTATTCCTCTTACTAAATTGGTCAAAATTGATAAATTAAAAACCCATGTAGTCAAAACCTTCAAAATTGACCCTTTATCCGACATTGTTAATGTAGAGGATGATCAACCCGAGTTTATATTTGGTCTTGCCATCGATGTTTAGTCTAAAGATATTGAGGTCCCACCATTTTACCTAAGTCAGTGCATCCTTCATAACACTATGTTAGACTCTGGGGATTCTCACAACCTCGTGCCCAAAGCTATCATGGAGAAGCTTGGCCTTGACATAACCCGCCCATATCATGATCTATATTCTTTTGATTCTGGTCTTGTCCGTTGTTTAGGTCTAATCAAAGGTTGTCTCCCTAGAGTAGATCCCACCCAAAAATTTCCTTATGCAGGACGTGGTAGTTGCTAATATTCCACCACATTTCGGTATGTTGTTGTCAAGATCCTGGGGGGATAAATTGAGAGGTACACTGCAGTTGGAATTTTCCTATGCTACTATTCTTGTCTTCGATCAAATAAGAAAACTATACTGTGAGAATAAAATGAAATACACTATCATAAATAAGGAAAGGCCTAATAATCATCCTATCAACGTACATACAGACTTAGAATCCTTCATATTGTACAATGATTTTGGGTTAAATGATGTTGATTGTCAATTAGTATAAATAGAGTATGTTATTGAAGTTTCAGATTGCATTAGAATAGTGTTAGAAAAAGAGAAAGAGTATCTTCCTACTATATCCGAAAAGCCATCAGAAAAGGCAGATGAAAGTTCAGAGTAGCATAAAGAATCAGATCATAAAATTGTCTTAAATCAGAATCAAGAGTTTCAACATCTTGAAGAAGAAGATAGTATTTGGAGCATGGACTTTGATGGTTCCGTTGGGAAATATGGGGCTGGCATTGGTTTAAGGATATGAAGCCCATTTCAACAGAAAAATAAGGTCCCAAATAATGTGAGGTTGTGTTCCTACAAACTAGTGTTTGACTGTATGAATAATGAGGCTGAATATGAAGCACTCATTACCGGTTTGAAAATTCTGAAAAAATTGGGAGCTAGGAGAATAACAGTCTACGGTGATTCAGAGCTAGTGATTAAACAAGTCAAAGGTGAGTATCAAGCTAATCACCCAAGGATGAGGCAATATAGGAACGCAACACTTGACATTTTAAGAATGTTTTCAAAATATACACTTAAAGTAGTGTCGAGATTGCAAAACTTGATGGTTGATTCATTAGCCACTGCTGCAAGTAATTTCAGACCTACAATGTTTTCAAATAAATTTTTTTAAATTCATATAAAGCACAGGCCTGCCATTCCGGATGACTTGAAATTTTGGCTATTTTTCTGGGACGATAAACAAGTGAACAATTTCCTTTAGAGTGAAGGTGAGTTTGATAATTGTTCTATGGACAAAGTGTACGACAAGGATGAAAAATTTATTGAGGTAGATCATATTGACATACTTCAGCTTAAGGACAATAACATTCCAAAAGGTCTCATACCTTTGGAAAATTTATTTGATCAAGATGACATGGCGAGAAAACCTACTTTGGTTCCAACAGGAAAAGGCGTAGAAGATGTTAATATTGGAACAACGGAGCAGCCAAAGTTCATCAAGATTTCAAATTCTTTGCCATCATAGGTAAAGCCTAAATATGTTGATTTTTTTACTAAGTTTTATGACGTTTTTTCTTGGGATTACTCAGATATAAAGGTTTATAATCAAGATATCATTCAACACACAATCCCGATCAAGCCAAACCAAAAGCCTTTTAGACCGAAGCCCAGGAGAATAAACCCAAAGTTGTTGTCGTCCATTGAGAAGGAGGTAAACAAGCGCTATAAGACAGGTATCATTATTCCATTCAGATTTTTATATTGGATCTCCAATTTAGTTCCAATGTGGAAGAAGACCGGTGAAATTCAACTATGTATAGATTTCAGAAATTTGAACAAAGTGTCATTGAAAGATAATTACCCGCTACCCAAGATGGAACACATACTTCAGCGAGTTGTAGGAGCTAGAAAGATGTCATTGTTGGATGGTTACTCAGGCTACAATCATATCCTTGTGCATGACTATGACCAGGATAAGACAACGTTCACTACACCATGGGGTACCTTTAAATATGCCAAGATGTCGTTCAATTTGAAGAATGTCGGGGCCACTTTCCAGTGTACCATAGACATAAATTTTGGTAATGAAGAATATGTCTTACTTGTTGTTTATTTAGACGATCTGAATATTTATTCAAATTCACATGATGATCATTTACACCATTTGAGAGTTATGTTCCAACGATGTAGAAAGTTTGGGATTTCCCTAAATCCTAAAAAGTGTCTATTTTCTATGGAAGAAGGTAAGATGTTGGGTCACATCATCTCAAAATATGGGATCCGGATATACCCTACTAGAGTTGAAGCAATACAACAAATTGATTTCCCTAGAAACAGGAAGGAAATTCAAGCGTTCAACGGTAAGATGAATTTCCTATGTAGGTTCATTCCCAACCTAGCAAAACATCTCAGAGAGTTAACTAACATGCTGAATAAGGAGAATGATGTTAGATGGTTGAAAATTCTTGTAATTCATTCAACTCGGTGAAATTTTCTTTAACCACTACTCTAGTATTGACAAGTCCTAAATATTCACTATATTTCATTATATTTTCTTTTGCTTCTGAGCATACTTTGGCAGCGGTGCTTATGCATAAAAAATATGGGACAGAGCTGCCAATAGCATTCTTCAGTCACACAATAAGGGATGCAGCCCTCCGATACAACATAATCGAGAAACATGCCTTGGCCTTTGTCAAATCACTTAAAGGCTTCTGTGTTTATATTCTACACTCACATATTTTGGCATATGTTCCAAATGTAGCGGTTAAAGAAGTACTTATGTAAACAGATCCAGAAGGAAGAAGAGGTAGGTGGATAGCAACAATTTTAGAGTATGACCTAAAGATCAAGCCAACCAAGCCGATCAAAGGAAAAGGCTTAGCCAAGCTCATGGTTAAGTCTAATCTACATGCACTTGACATCAATCTCATATCAACATTATTCAATGACGAAGAAGGTGTAAGTCTTTTTCAGGTATCATATCTCTTTTCATCATCTCCACGATATGCTGATATTATTTATGTTTTACAACACTTGAATCCTCCTCCAGACATTTCTAAGAGTAAGATCAGGTCCTTGAAGCTTAAGGCTTCGAAATATTTCATATTAGATTGTGCACTCTACTGGAAGGATCCTAGAGGAGTGTTACTCAATTGTTTGGTAGAAGATGAGTCCAAAGAAGTAATGAAGGATTTACACAAGGGAGATTATGGAGGTCATTTGTACTAGAATACCACGGAAAACAAAGTACTGAGAGCAGGTTACTATTGTCCTACATTGTTTGCAGATTTGTATAAGACGGTCATGAGCTGTCATGAATGCCAACTTTTCCAAGGTAAAAGTAAGCTTCTTCCTTTACCATTACAACCCATTTCAGTTGAAGCTCCCTTCTAGTAGCGGGGCTTAGATTTTATCGGTGAGATACATCCACCCTCATCTGCTCAACATAGATGGATACTTACCTCCACAGACTATTTCACAAAGTGGATCGAAGCGATCCCAACCAGGCAAGCTACAGACTCAGTTGCAATTCAGTTTCTAGAAGCTAACATCTTGTCTCGGTTTGATTGTCCTAGAAACATCATCACGGATAACGTTTCAGCCTTCAAATCAAAGAAGATGACAAAATTCTGTGATAATTATAACATTAAATTTGGTCATTCTACCTCATATTATCCACAGGGAAATGGACTGACGGAGTCTTCCAACAAGTCTTTGATCAACATAATCAAAAAGATTTTGGAGGCGAACAAAAATAATTGGCACAAAAAGCTAATTAATGCACTATGGGCAGATCGAGTAAGCAGCAAGAGATCCTTTGGTATGTCTCCGTTTCAGGTAGTTTAAGGTGTGGATACATTTTTCCCTACTTCATTGGCTGTCCCAGTCATGAAGCTTTTACAAGAAGCCGGTAGTGAAGAAAATGACATACATCACAAAATAAACCAAATGATTCACTTGCAGTAGATAAGAGAAGAAGTGTTTCAGAACACTTCCAAGCTCCATGAAAAGATCAAGCAAATTTATGATAGGAAAACCAAGCAAGATGATTTCAAGATCAATGACGTGGTACTTCGCTGGGATGCCAGGAATGAAGATAAGGTAAGCATGGGAAGTTCGATAATTTATGGTGTTGTAATATTATTTGTTTTGATAAGTTAGCATGGTAGTTTGAAAAATAAAAATAAAATTCTAAGTTAGAACATGCATGAAAAAGAAAAAATTTAAAATGTCAGGAAAATTATATTTTTATTACATCCATGTTAAAATATAATGTTAGAGTAGTTTTCTCTAAATAAAGAAGGAAAAAGAAAAAATGATATGGAAGCATGGAAATAAAAATGTGTAAATTCTTTAGTCTTTGAAATGAAACTATGGCTTCCTGTTTAAATGCGCCAAATACTCATAAATATATTTAATTTTAATTTTTGATGTTAAGACCTTAAAAATGGGTTTCAATTTCATTTGTTGAAAGTTAAATATATATAAGTTCTTTGAATTCATTATAAAGTCGATACGCGACACAAGGTCAAATCAAATTTGCATAAAGCACCAATAGTTTTTAACGGCAGATCTGGAGCCCGCCTTAGATCTACGGCGGATATCCACTTCGCGACCCCCTATGACAGTTTCTTTTTAACGCGGGGTGGGGGGTGGGGGGGTTTGAAGTCTGGTATTCATGGCCGCCCAAATTTGTGACGTGGAAACACCACATCACTTCGCACCCCCTCCACCTAAAACAGGAAACTGGGAGGTACCCCCCCAAATCCACCTCCGATTTTTCATCGCATGATGACCATTCTCCCACGCCCGATTATTGTTTCCTCTTGTGTTCTTAGCCAACGGACCTCCCTTCCCGCGCCATACCCGTTGGTCCACTGTATAATCATATCCCTCCAACTCACTTGGTCGTTACCATTAACGCTCCACTTATGCCCGTTAATCACCCTGTTGGCTGCTCAACCCACTCCTGGATCGTTAATCATCCCAGTATGCAATTAATCTTCATCAGAATGTTAAAACTAAAACATAGTCTATAAAATCACTTGCAGCCTCCCTTTCTTTACTTTACTTTCTCATTCAAATTTTTCTTATAATCGCATTTAATTCCACAACAATTTGTCATTTCTGCAAACACTCTCCATACTTCTGAACCCCTGTCATCGTTTCTATAACACGAGCTTCAAAGTCTTCTTCTAGTTGGTACCCTGTCAAACATGGCACCCAAGGCCAAAACCAAGAAACAAATAACTCCTAAGGGTAAAGGCAAGAAAAAGGTGACAGAAGAAGTCCAGATCGTCGACAGTGTTGTAGAGGTCATCTCTGAGGTCACTCATTCAGCTGCTGAAGTCATCTCTGAGGTCGCAAAACCCATTGCAGAAGACATCCCTACTGAAGAATCGCAAATTAACCTCGACCTCATACTCCTAGCCGATTCCTATTTCAAAATCACAGACTGTCACTGTGAATTCGACTTCTATGAACTACATCTATGGCTAAAACAAAAGCACATGGATAACCAAGACCCTATCAGGTTCTGGGAATCTATTTTTCCTTTGTTTACATTCCCAAAAACTCATCCCTTTCCTGATTTAATTGCCTAGTTTCAGAAGCAATATGACCCTATAACTAGGTCAGTGGTGGCTCAGAATGGAAACATTATGATCACCATATCCCCTGAAAACATAAACCAGATGCTTCTCATCCCTTCATCTGATGCCTTATCCCATTTGTTACTTGCTGCTCTCATGGAACTTTATCATAAATTATCTTTCTCTCAGAGAGCTCAGATATTCAACATTTTCTTACTTGAGGATGCAGAATTGCCAAAGAAAAATTTCCCATATGCATCCTCCATTTTTCCTATAGCTTCCAAGCACTGTGTCTCCCTTCTTTCTTACCTGTTATGATACCCGAATGATGAAATAGTTGATGAACCCATCATGGGGTTCTTATCTATTCTCAATCAAGATAAATCACCATTATTTATGTATAATTACAACCATTTCTTGGCAGAAATTATACATGAAAATTTTATGAACTTCACGACAAAAGGAATGTTTAATTATTCTTCTGTGATTATTCATATGATTTTGTTTCAGCAGGTAGAAATTTTTCCTATCAACTTCAACAAACAGGATGCACAGGGAGTGAACTAATCAATGATTCACTGGACAGAGTTGGTCAGAGCTTCATCAACAACCACTTCTTTTTCAGAGTTCATAGACTGCTTTATACATCCAGTAAGGAAGCTCCTTACAAGTCAATCAAAGCCCAGAATTGGAGAAGACATTAAAAGGATTCTGCACCTCAATGAACAAGAAAAGACAGGTGATTGGTACCTGTACAAAAATTACACAGAGATCAGGGTGTGTGGCTATGAACTTTCACCATACAAGCTTCCAAGATATGTACCTATGAGAGTTTTCTCCTTGGAATACATAAGAAAAATGTAAACATGGATGAACTAAATTTTGTCTCAGGAAAGACAAAAGCCTAGTTTAAACTCAAGGCCAACATTGGGTCCTTCATCTGCAATACTAGAGTAGCTGGTGCTGATGCAGATACATTGTTAAAAGAGATGGGTTTTCAACCAAGTTTTACTTGGTCATATGACCCCCATGGCACTATTTCTGCTTTAAGAGTTGAAATCAAGACAACTTCTTACACTCATACCTCCAGAGAAGAAATAGAGAAATACATGAACTATGATTAATGGGTATAAGTTACACGTCATTTCCACTTCAAATGTACAGACACTAGTTCTCGACAGTAAACAACAAAAAATAATCAGAGAAGAGACTCCACATTCCAAGAAAATCATGAAAGATTTTATCTTGCGGCACAAAAAGCCAAATCTCACTTCCACCTTGCTTTCAGAGGAGAAACAACTAGAGATCATATATTTGGGAGATGCTGAAGTCTCCACATCCACCATTGTTCCTCAGATTCCTCCATCAGCATCACCTGCAAGAGAACCACTGGAAATCATCCAACATTTAGATGCCAACTCTTCTAAAGAGAAAAATATTTTCTCCAGATTCCTATATATCAAGCACAAGAATGAAGCTGCATTGAAGTCTGATGTTTACAGTCAATTTTGGAAACAAGCATCTACATCACAACACAATATTCTCATTGCCTTTGACAGTGAGAAAGGAAGAACACAGATGGCCTTTCTGCAAGCAACAATTCGATTTCCAAAGACTCATGCTGAGTATAAGAAGACTATCTTCTCTTTTGACACAAAGCATATTCACCCAATTGACCAGATGGACATGCACAAACAGTCAGGAGAGATGCTATTTTCAACAATGACCACAAAAACCATGTCTCTTTCCAAGTTGAAAGCAACACTATCAAATGATCAATCTTAGTTGAAGATTGAGAAATTGTCTTCATTGGCTAAAGACAACAGGATGAAGTCATTGGAAGACCTTGTAGTGAAAGTTGGATATGATCCAAAAGATTGCAAAGCAGCTGAGGAAATCATTAAAAAGAAGAATGCAGGCATCTCTGAACTGCGCAAACAACTTGAGCTACCCTCAACTGAAGACCCACAGACTAAGGAGATGACAGAATATGAATGTAACAAGGAGGAAATGCTGAAGTTGATCATTGATCAACATCTGCAAATTAGAAATATGGAATAAAAAATTGAAAAATTACTGCTGAAAGATAAATCAACACTCCAAGTAAATAATAATCCTAATTTAGAAACTCAAACATCTTCTACAGGTATAGAAATTTCAGCATCTTTGACTGCAACTGATGCAGTAAAATTGGCAGAAGATTTGGCAATTTAGAAGTAGGCACATGAAAATTTTTATCAGAGATTTCAAGTTCTTGAGTCTCAGAAAATCAAGGATGACACTTTATTAGTAGAGGAAATGTAGAAGACTCATCGGTTAGCACTTAATGTCAAAGAACTAGAGAGTGAATCTCTAATGGCAGCAGCTCTGGCTGAAGCTAAGCAGAATATCTGGGAAGACATTGGCAAGTCCATCACTAAAGTATGGACATACATACAGATTATTTTCGAACAACAGGAACTCATCACCAAATGCAGAACAACAATTCAAGAGCAGAAAGATCAACTAAAGAAGAATTCATGTGAAGCCTCTGACATGATTAAGGTTCTTAATTCAAAGAATAGAGAGGAGTTGGAAGCAATCAATACCTTGGACAGAACGGCAACCATTTTGGAGATAAAGAAGGTTTTGCAGAAAAGAAACTTAATCAACCAATTGCAGACCAAGTGTGAAGCTTTAAATATTATTGTTGAAAGGTTTCATACTAAATTTAATGTTTTAAAACATAAAGGAATGAGAGGCTTGGTAGGATTAGATGATAAGTTGATTAAGTTAGAAGATTATTGCACAAAGTTATATACAATTGCAATAGACAAGTCAAATTATGGAGGTGTAAAAGGTCACATTACAGGGAAAGATTTTCTTGAAGCTCTGAAGTTTGATTTGATCATTCAACATCAAATCAAACATTTGTTAATTCAAAGACCAGCTTTTGACAGATATACTGAAGTAGATGAAATCTTTAGGAAAATGATGAGTGTAGAAATCCTAAGTCAAGATCAATGGGATAAGTTTTGTGAAACCATTGAGTAAAAGGATGAATTTTACATCATGCCAGCACATCAGATTTTTGAGGGTCTAGTCAGCAACAACTTCCATCAAAAGGGGCCGAATCATCAACAACTTCCAGAAAACATAGAGACACTCCATATATCTGTCTCCTTATTTTATTCTTCTTTATTCTATTATTGTAAATCGGTTAAGATATTTCTAAGTTTTGTTAATTAGTACAAATAATTCTCAGTTCGAGTTATTAAGGGTTGCACCCTTGGATGAGCGATTTTTTTGTAAACAGAAATTGTACAAGTCTTTCTGATCATCAATAATACAAGAAGGATTCTGAATTTGTCTCATACAACTCTGTTTTCTTTGTGAGTTTTTCCAGTTTTCATACATTTTGTTTCTTCATATATTTAATTGTTATCAAGATAGAGGTTGACTGTGTTTCAGCAATCTTATAATTCCTCCTGAAGTTATTATCATTATATAGAATGATTTACGTAACAATTTGTTGATGTAAATCCCTTTCATTTATAAATTCAACACCTTGATGATGTTAGATATATTTTGTTGAACTTTTAGGCATTGTTTAAAGGTTTTCCATTTTATGATTTATTGAAGAATTCAATCTGAATATGTAATAATCATATCTTCTTACATAAGTCCACTTAATCAATTTACAAAATCTTAATCACTGTGTGAGATAAAAAAACAACCCTTACTTATAATTATTAATATTATCTGCAAGATTTAATCAATAACTGTTTGCTGAAATTTATCTTATACATTGGTCCTTTAGTATTACAAAATACAAACAAACATTATAGATGTTTTGGCATGATTATTGACCACAATCATCTCAAAGGATAACATCAATTTGGCATCGTTGTTGGGGAACGAATTTGATTTGTTTTCCCTGGGACAACAATAAAACCCTATTCCTTTAAGGTGACTAAATGTTTAGTTAGGTCAAAATCTCTCACTTGGCAATTCCACTATGACCAAACTGGCTCCTTCAAAGCACACCAGATCTCGATATGACTCTGAGATTGTCCAACCCTTATCAAATATAGAGAGACTGGTAAGAAGAGCTTCTTCTAGGAGAAGGCATCAAACCCCTTCTTCTTCTATTCCTCAACAAGAGATCAATATAATTCCTTATCCTTTCAGATCTGGACATGTCCCCTTATAATCAAAATACATACATGACAGAGTGCATGAGATTGTATCTAAAAGAGTAGATTTTCAATTAGCCTTGTTAGTCCATTCTTTAAAATCTTATAAATTACCTCAGGAACCTTCTAAATCTCCTACATCAGAGCAGTATTTGGATCTAAACTTGCCTGGATTCAAACCTACTGATTTCATTACCCTGTTACATACTCTGGACCCTCAACTTCACATCAACCAGAGGATCTCTATTATGTTTATTTCAATCCTTTATTTGAACCTAGAGAAGGAGAAGAAGAGGTTCAAAAACTAGTTATTAGAACTCTTTTAAGGTCCCAAAGGGGGTATTCCTTCCCATTTTATTCTCCTCCTCGTTCTCCACCTCATTCCTCACCTCCAACCTCTCCATCTTCATCTACAACTTCTACTTCTTCCTCTTCAACTAGTAATACTCATTCCTCTACTTCAACATCTTCAAGTATGGCTGGTTTTAGACCAACTGTACAAGCAAGATATGCCTCTCTTTTACTCCCTAACATTTTGTTGTAGAGAAATACAACTCCCCCATTTTTCACTTATAAATGAAAAATGGGGACCCTTTTAAATGATTACTTGATAGTACTACTATTGAAATTCGAAAATGAGGAAAAATCTAAAAGGGTTCGATTTGTTCTTATTGATCTATATTAATTCGTTTTGACCTCATTTGGATTAGTCATTGTGAAATGTACTTATTTGAAGGCTTTTTATTTTTGTATTTGTTTGATTTTAGGGATCCTTCATTTTCCGACTCCCTTCCTTATTGGCTTTTTGAAAGAATTCTTAACTTCTTGAAACTTTACCACTTGCCTCATGGTTTTCATCATGTTTTTGCACTTCCTTGTTGCCTTTCGCATTCATGGAAACATTTTCATATTGGTCAGCTAAACACAAAGAGGAACCTTTGATTGTCACATCACCTCGCATTTGGCATTTGATCGCACTAGTTGGCATTTCTTCCACATGACTTAGCGCATCATTTCGCATTTCACATTGATTGTTTATCTCCTTCACTTGGTTTGACACATCCATTAATAAAAAAGTAAATCATTAATTTATCATTTTATCCATTTTTATACATAAATAAATATAATTTCATAACTTTAATGATATGTAAAAACATTAAATTAATTATATTTTTCTTTATTTAAAACATCAAAATCCAAAAAAATAAAAAATAAAAAACATTTTATTTTTATTGAATATTGTTAATATAAAATTATAAATATTAAATTCTTTTAAAAAAAATAAGCAAAATAAAACCCAAAAACAAAAAACTAAACATAAAACTTTAAAAAACACAAAATAAATCATATAGAAAATAAAGTCAACCTAAAACTATGATAGAACGCATTATTAGATGGGTTAAAATACATTGAATATAAAACTTTGTTAAAAAACCCACTTGTATCAAAAAAGCGCATATGTATTGTAAACTATTAATCCAAACTATAAAACAATACATATTTTTTAGAAGTTCGGTGGGTTAATACGAAACCCACAGCATTAAAATCTAACCGCATTACCCTAACGTTTTATTTACATGTGACAGGTTTTATAGACCGCGGCGGCAACGTTTATATTGACAATTGTATTAAACCGCAAGTTTGCATAACCGCATCGGAATTTGTGTTAGACATCGGTTATCACCGCGGAACTGCCAGCCGAGATGCATGTGATATGCTATGCTTAAACCGCAACGAATAAACCGTAGCCGTAACCACCGGAGCTATAAACCATTTGTCTGCCTGATCACATATAACGGTTCATCCATTGCGCCCAGTTTGTTGACCGCCAGAGGTTTTAATTATATCCTAAGTTCCATTTTGGGTTTTATAATTAAATGCAAGCGCTAGTGTTTGGGGATATTTATCCCTAGACATGAGGTTCATGAAGGGAGATAGGGATTCAAATCCCTTATCTCAAAATTTGACTCAACAAATTACATTTTTGACAAACAGAAATTCAAAGGCAGCATTATATAAACCATCATAAATACATTCAAAAGGGGGGAGAAATTTCTTTAAATCAGTTTTTCAACGGTTTGAAGGAGACGCTACAGGATCAGAAGGAGAAGGGGCCGCGATCCAGCATAGGGGATTCTTTGCTATCATTCAATCTGCACTTTTGGCATTTCTGTTTTGTGTAGAGCAGGTGATTGTAAAGATTGTAAGAGAGTTTTTGGCCTTTGTAATATTGCTTAGCATTTCTGCATGTAATAAAATCATAGGTCTCAAATTCTCAATGACCGCATATTTTGTAAGCAAAGCTTTGGCATTATTTTGAATTTCCATTCATGAGTATTGCTACCTAAATGCTGATTTTTTTTTTAAATTTTGTGTCCAAGTTTTGTAATTGATTTTGATTTCTATTCTAAGATATATTTCTATTGATACTTAACATTTCTGTTGGTTCAATTTTGATATGATTTGAAGCTTTGCAGGAGCTATCTCCAAGAGGCAGAACAAGATCGGATCTATAACGAACTCACTGGAATATATTTGAAGTTAAATAATAATTTCTTATATTTAACTCGCAAATGTATTTTTCTTTTATCTCATTAATTAAATATGAATTTCTTCTTTTAGTTAATGAAAACTACATGGCGAATCCGATCATAAACCAATCCTTCCCCCTATTTTATAGTTGATTCTGATTTCTATTCTAAAATATATTTCTTATTGATACTTAACATTTCTATTGGTTCAATTTGGATATGATTTGAAGCTTTGTAGGAGCTATCTCCAAGAGGCAGAACGAAATCGAATCTATAACGAATTCACTGAAATATATTTGCGATTAAATAATAATTTCTTATATTTAACTCGCAAATGTATTTTGCTTTTATCCCATTAATTAAATATGAATTTCTTCTTTTAATTAATGGAAATTACATAGTGAATTCAATCATAAGCCTGTCTTTCCCCATTTTTTAATTTGCTCTCGGATTAAGAGAGGGCAATCCCATCTTAGTCCGAGATAGGATTTTCGTTTTAGATTAATTTTGTATCTGTAAATGAAATCTACATAAAAGGAAAATATTTTTTGTTCTCAGTGGCACAATTCAGTTCTTATATTAGTCAACTCTTTTTGATTGATTTTAATCTTTATCCAAAACATTTAAAAAATCAATCATAAAGATTAATGTAATAGAGTGTATATTAGTCCATTTATTTTTTTTAACAATTAACATTAGAATTTTTTTTTTTTAGAGTTAGCCTTAACATACTAATTACTCATTAATTTGTAACATACACTTTCTGTGAATAATGATTAGAATAATTTTAACTTTAATATAGTAGTATAAGTTAAATAAGATTTTACTAATTGTTTACTTAAAATAAATAATAGTAACATTTAGTTAAACTTTCATCTTATAGGTTATCATAGATTTCTTTAGAGTTAACTTTTAGCATATTAAATATTAATTAATATTTAATATTTAATAATAGTTTAATGTAATTAGAACAATTTTAATTATGATAATGCATTTAGATAGATCTTATTAAATATTTACTTAGAATAATAATAATAGTATTTATTTAACTTCATTTTATATTTTATTATAGAAATATTATAATCTTATAATAAGCTAGATTAAATATTTAGAATTATTATTAGAACTATATTAGTGATATTTAGGAATATATTATAGTTTAAGGTATATAGTATAGTTAGGTAATTAGCATAATAACATAGGGTATATTAGTTTAGATTTGACATATGAGATAAATAGGAAATACTTTAATACTTAACATAAAGACTTTAACAATAGTGTAGCATTAACAGTGTGTTATTTTATAGATAGTATTAAACTAACAAGTTTCATAGGGATAACATTATCATAGTGTCATTTAGGATTAACAATTAACAATAATTTAATAATATAAAATCAGTTAGGTTAGAATAGTTAGGCTAATTGTAAGACATAACTTAGTCATGGCTTGGCTGAGCCCCAAATCAACTCTCTTGCCTAATCAGCAAGAGAGCTGATCTGATATCTCTTCTCCGTTAATGAATGAAAGTTGTATTTTAAGTAATCGGAGTTTGGGAAAAGGTAACTGGACCTAATTTAACCAGTCGGAGCCACTACTCCAAACGGAAAAGGAGTTGCTTTAAGCTATGGACCGGGTGGTTATCCCCCATTGTTGTTGCAGCGATTTTCGAGGCTTCAACACATCCTTAATGATTTTCCTGCAAGATATTTAAAACACCTCCCTAGGTTTAATGGAGAAACTGGTTTGTCTGCTGAAGACCATTTGGCAGCATTTCTGGATTTTGCAGATAACATGAACATAGAACATGAAAATGTTTATATGATATTGTTTGTGCAATCCCTAGAAGGAAATGTCAGGATTTGGTTTAGGCAATTACCAGTTAATTCTATTAGATCATGGCAAGAATTAACTAATATCTTTAAAAATCAATGGGGAGTGAAAAAGGACCCTGTGTATTTCTTAACTAAATTTGAAGAACTCAAAAGAAATTTTGGAGAATCAGTTGCTAATTTCATCGAAATATTTAATAAGTTTTATCAAAAAATGCCCCCTGATTGTAAACCTCCTGTAGCAGCAGCTAAGGTTAGATTTTCAAATGCCTTTGAGGATGAATTTGTTGTCTTGTTGAGAGAAAGGACATCTCTAACCTTAGAGGACATGCAAACTAACACTATAGAGGTCGAAGCGAATAGGTCTGCATCAGCCAAGTTAAAGGCTAAAGACGAAAAAGCCCAAAAGAAATTAAAAATTCAGGAAGCATCTTCTTCCTCTAAATCTAAAAATTAAGATGCAAAAATTGATGAAATCACAACACTTCTTAGAAACCTATCTAATAGGATTTCAAATATTGAAACTCGACCAAGAATGGTCCAACAAAATGTTTCTAGAACCCAAACACAGGTTCAAGATCAGTATAAAAAGGCTGCTCCATTGCAAATTCTTCAGAGGCCTCATAATGACCAACAAGTACCCACGTCGTTGTTGATTGATGATCAACAGCCTGATGACAATACTTTGTCTATCACTGAAGACATTAATAATATAGATCATACATCCCTTCAGACTCCCATTGTCCCTGTTCCCAAAAATCAAACCTTTCAAGATGACCAAGATACTTCTCAGGTTTCTAAGTATCAAGATTTTTCTAAGTTTCAAATTGTAGAACTCAATAGAAGATATGACTTAAGACCTAGATTTGGTCCTGGTAGACCTCCCAAAAACCCTGTAATAATTGAACCTTAGGTAAAAATTACTGAAACTCAGACTACTTATGTTCAACCTCTAAATCAGTCAAGTGATTATGCTCATATTGACAAAACTATATTGACTTCTTCTTCTTTTTTGTGAATTTAGTAGGGCCTTTCTATTTTCTATTTATATTTGCAAAGCAGGTTACAAAATTATAAATTCAGTCTGTGGCCTCAACTTGCCCGTAGGAAACTAGGTCTGTTGGCCATCTCAGTGCATGAAAAGCAAACCAAAATTGGAATAATTTCATCCATCTATGACCGTCATGAGCTATATGTTCTAGTTCATACTTATCTACATGCTGAAAATAGAAAATAAGTTCATTCAAAACTGTAAATTTCATAAAACAACATTATAAAAGGAACCACTAGCTATCTGAAGAAGAGACTGGAGCTGGTTCTTTCACTGTAGACCCTGGAATATCCACTTGCTGGAGTTGCTGGAGCTGCTTTTCCATACGGCCTATGCGATCATCAAGTCTGCTAATGCGGTCAGTTGCCTGATACTGGGTGATCTTGATATGTTGCAGCTGGTTTTGCATATCCTGTAGCATGTCTAGGAGGCAGTTTTCTATCTTTGGTGAGTCTTTCTGAGCCTAGCTGGGGGAAAAACTCTGCATAGCCTTTGCAAGAAGGCACTTAAGTATCCAGTATGTATGGATAGTCTACTGGAATAACATGAGGCGGCCTCGGGTATTTCCAGGGTCAGTTATGAAATCCAAGATTTCAGCTTCAGCTTCATTGTCTTCAGGATTTGTCTGAATGTCCCGTTCCCAACCACGAATTTCCGGGCGAACCTTAGATGAATTTCCCATGACATAATTTTCAGCTAGGTTCTCTAGAATCTCCAAATTTGATTTTCTACCGCGCTTCTTTGGGGTTGGCTCAAACTGAACCTGTTGTTTCCCTTTTTCAAGTTGAGAAGAGGACCGACACTTCCCCATAGCGAACAAAAGCCTAAATATCAACACAGCCATGCAGCAAAACACAGTAAGGGAGTAAACAACATAAGGGGACCACCCAGTTTTCACCCTGTAAGCATCGATGGTGCTTCTACTGAACAAGAAAAGCACTACTAACCATAGGAACCGAGAATTACCACAGTACATGAGGGCGGTTTGACTACCCAAGGCACAAAAGACCAAGGGCCCTGTTTCCCAACTCGACAACCGAAACCCCTGAGCGAAGGTAACTGGGAGGGAATGGAGCAGAACGAACCGCACACGGGTGATTATGGTAAGGCTCTCGGAATGAAAATTATCAATAAAACCCCAACCCAGAGGATACAGGAAAGAATGAAAACATTAACGCCACAATTTGTCCCATTGGGCTTGATAATTACATCTACTATATTGAACCATCCAACATCTACCACAGTATGTAACCCTGCCTACTACTTGACGCCAAAAGCGCCTTACCCTGCCCACAAAATGCCATTGCGATACCTGCAAGGTGCCAGACGAAATTGAATTGACACTAGTCCCAGAGCTAAAAGGATTGACAACACAGAAATTAGGTTTGGCTATCAAGTTGCAGGGGTCATGGAAGCAAGGTTTAACCGGCTGCAAATTAGGAGGAACATAACTAAAAACCATTAAGAAAACCAAATCCACCATATTATTCACCAAGCGACCCGAAACTATTGCGACGGCAACTGTGAGAGCAAGAAGAAAACTATATACATACCACCACCAGGTTGAGTAGCTGACAGAGTGAACAATGCTCGGCTTCTTCCACTGTTACCTCCAAACGCTTGCATGCAAGGAGTGATGCGTGCACGAATGAAGGTAGGGAGGTAACCGACTTACCGTTTGTAAAACATTACGTCGACAGTCTGACAGCACAGGCTGTCCATCCTACAAACTCATTAAAGAGCGGGATTTCACGTACTGTCGTGAGGTAGAACACCAATGTGCCATTATGAAGCGTGATTGTTTGGAGGACGAACAATCCACCAGCTTTCAACACTTATTGATTGCTACCGGACAGGTGTACACCCCAATCGGGGGAAAACTATATTGACTTCTTTTAATGTTGAGAAAGAATTAGAAAGAGTTAAAATTCCAATTCCACTTTCAGAACTTTCTAGAAAACCAGCATATAAAATTCAAGTTGCAAAATGAATCCAAAATTCTTGTGTGGATTTTGAATCCATACCACCTTTTTATGTGACTTTGAAAGTGCATGACTCCCTGCTATACAACTTTATGCTAGATTCTGGTGCTTCACACAACTTAATGCCTAAAGTCATAATGGAACAACTTAATTTGGATATCACTCAAACCTATCACGGCCTGTTGGGGTTCCCATGTTTTGGCAAGGTTGGAAATACCAAAAGATGAGACAACATAAAACCACTTTCAGACCTCAGGATCTAGCCCTCCTGGGTCCACAGAGGGATCTCTCTATGTTATATCAAAGGTGGATGCCTTTAAAGTTCAAGTGTTAAAGATGTTAGGCTAGTTATAAGGCTCGGGGTTTGTTTGTTTGATTTGTTTGTTTTGGTTGCTGGTTATCAGGAGAGAAGGGTTCGATGTAAGACTAGGATGAGCAAAGAGGGATAAGGCAGAGGTGAAATGTTCCAAGAAATATTCAAAACCATTGGGAAATGGAGTCAGGAAAGGATTTGCTTACTAATCAATAGGCAGGCTTTCAATTGGGCTAGTCATCTAAAACATAGGATCTCAAAGATGATTATGTGATATGGGGAAGTAGGAGAGGAGGAGATAACACAGATTCAGAGCACAAAGTTAAAGACCAGCTGGTCGTACAAGGATCCTAGTGGACAGGGCTAACTCTAATCCCCAGTGTTCCCAAATCTTCCAACTAAATCTATAACAAGAAACATCTAAGAACTGAATTCATTTAATTCATACATCAGAGAGCAGGAAATAACATCCACTACACTGGTTAAACCAAATGAAATCATTACTTAGATAATACATTCAGAAGAGAAACATCAATGGAAAGGAGAGCAGAAACATAGGGTACTTACCAAGGGTAAATCCTATGCCAATATTCTGATGCAAGCCAGTAGAAACAGAATGAAATGAATGTAAACACAAAGATAGGAAAACATCACCGCTGCTTCAGATCAGGATCCAAAGAAATGTGCTTGTAATATTAAATAGCAACACCAATCAAGTACAACATTGCCAATAGCTGAATGTTCAGTCTGAAAAAATCTCCTTCAACCTATCTTACAACTTTACACAGAGATTGTGTCTCAAAAGAAACTACTTGCAGTTCTCTGATAACTGATCAACAACGTTTGAAATGGGTTTCTTCATAAATTTATAGCTCCGGAGGAGCAGAGGAGGTAGGTGAAGAACTAAATGCAGCATTAAAACTTTTTGAAAAGAGAGAGGGTCGAAACCCATTCTGTTTAAATCTTGTGCATTAATCTCTGGTGTTCTTTGGGTGAATGAATGATCTTCTTCAGACTACAGATTACTCTAATATGACTCTGAAGTACTCTGACTGCAGTACTATGTAGTACTCTGGTGTATAAACATAATGACTGAATGGACTGCCATGCTTGTGAAACAAATGCCCTGGTGGCTTTGGATTGTGGTTAAGGCGGAAATCTTCAGGAACATGGTAAATAATGGAACTGATATGGGCGCTTCGTCCTTTGGGACAATCTGCTGATGTGAAAACCTGATATACATGAATTTCTTGCATGTTGTACCTTCTACATGATCCATGGGATCATTGACCTGGTGTTTTTCCTCTAAAATTCTGAACATAAGGCTTAAATACCTTCATTTGCGTGACTTAAGCTCTCTGCTTCTTAATTCAAATTCTGGCTACAGAATCTGGGCTTTAATGGCGCTGGATAGGTTTCTTCGCGGAGGTTGAACTGTCCCGGGGTAATATTTATGACGCCGCTACCTTTCTAAGTTTTTCTATTGTAGTACCAGCTACCAGATTTAATTTTGTCTACGCAGCACGCCATTGAAGTAGTACATATGAACCATGGTGGTTTTCCGCCTCTGATAACCCTGCAAAATACGAACACAAGTTAAGAAAACAATGGGGGTAGGATGCTGTGGATTACTGTGAGGAGGATAGAGAGACTGCAGACGAATGGCGAAAAAATGCAGAGGAGTGGTGGAGAGGTGCTCTGGTGGGAGGTTGGTGGAGTGCAGAGGAAAATTTACGTAAAAACCTTAAAATTGACCCTTTGAATGAATATATAAAACGGGAGGGGCGAATGTACGGTGAGACACGTGGAGGTGACGTGGCGGGACCAGGCGACGACGGAAGAGTCAACAGCGGGGAAACAAATCTGGACCGTCGGATCTGAGAGGAGATCGACGGTTGAACATGCGGCGGAGGATGACGAACGGTGGGCCAGGAGTACGGCGACTATGGGTTAAACCCCGCGCAACTTCGCGAAGTGAAAATCGTTGGATGAGGCGCCCCAGATCTAACAGCTGACGGCGATATCGCTCCGTGTCCTGTACCGAAAGATAACGTGTGATGGGCAAGCAGTTTTGGAATCGTACAGGAGCCACGCGTCGCAAGCTGAGTGGAATCACTGGGCAATAGGAGAATACCGCCCGACCTCCATTAGTGATGCGATGAAAACCGAGTTGTTTTATGGCATAGTGCGCGGCGAGGACCACAGTGGCAGGTGCACTCTGAACCGTCAATCTGGCGGGTGAATGAACAGCGATGGCGCGATCGGGGGTTTGAATGGGGGAAACACGGACGCTATGGATTTAACGATCGCCGTCAGATCTATAAAGATCAACGGCCGGGAGCACTCCCGATATACATTGGATATTAGCACCTTTCAGGTCAACGCTCGGTCATAGCGCAGGGTTTTGTGGGGGGGAAGGTGCGGGGGCTAGGCCGAAAAGGGGCTAGGCCCAGACTATGCAGAAAATATGATTTTGGCTCGTTTTTAAAGCATTTTAGGGCTAGCCAAGGGCAACGATAGGGGAATGAGATGGATTTAGGCATAAACAAAGGGAGTGGGTGGAATTTCATGGGGATTTTGGGATGTTTTAGGGGAGGAAGGGGAAACTTAAGGGGAACAAAGGGGACTTTGAGAAAGGGAAAAAAAGGGGTGAAAATGAAGCATTTCGCAAGGGTATAACGGGAAAATATAAAGCTTTTTGGAGCATAATTCTCTATCAGTTAGGCTTATTGACTCAGAACAGCAGAGGGAAACAGTCACAAGGCAGGGAAGCTGAAAAGGCTGCAAGGATGATGTGTTTTCCAAGGAAATGCATTCCTTGTAGGCTTATAAAACTAATTAGCCCCCTTGCTTGCTTGTCAAGGAATTCATAAGGGGCTAACAGTGGCTCCACATGGGGATGGCTTCTTCTTGAAGGAGTCAAGAATTCAGAGAGTAGATCTTTGGTGTAGGCCAGGTGCCTGCTGCTTTACACATCCCTTAATTTCTTTAGCTCAGCTGCCACAATATGAAGACATTACATCAGCAGAAAAAATTTCCCATCAAACTACCTACCCACACTACAATCCTAACATTTTTTCTTCTTCTAGGGTGCATTTGAGCTAGCAAACCCTTTACATCATTTTATTTTTGCAAACAAAAAATAAACCTATTCTAAATCTACCCTTATTGCTCCATGAGACCAGATTAGACTGTTGGTCTCATATGTTTCTCTACCTAATCTAACATTCGCTGGGATTAAATTGTCCAACAGATTCCTTCTCTATATTCTACGACAGAAATTGAAAAACAATCAAGCCAGGATTAGACTGTCTGACTTGTTGTGGGTCGAAGGCATAAAAATATTTGCACATGGACAGAATTTGTAGAAAACTGAAAACAAAACTGTGAAGGCTTGGGATCCGAAACTTGAAATATCCTTCTTCTCTTTGTGACTCGAGTTTTGAGCACGTTGGAGTCACTTCTTTTCTTCATTTCAGCTCTGGTTTTGGGCATGTTAGAGCTGATTTTCATTTCTTCTTTGCTGGTCCAGATTTGAGCGTGTTAGGACCAGCTGTCTTTACTTTCTTTGGCTCAGTTTTTGATCATATTAGAGCCAATCCTTTGCACTTCTGAGGTTCATGTTCTGAGCCTGTATGAACCTCTCCTTTCCTCTGTTTTTTTAAACATTTTCTCCTTTTTCTTGAAATAAAAACTGCAATGGTATGTACAATGGTAATGGAACTGGAAATTGAAAATCAACAGAAGTAGTGTTTGAGCATCCTGCCATTGACAGGACCCCCAAACAGCTCTGTACCATCTAATTCCTGTAGGAAGAAGGCAATTGGACCCACAATGGCCTGGATGATATATGGACCTTGCCACAAACTGTCAAACTTGCTGTGCTTTCCTTTATCCTCTCTTCTTGAGTCCCACTTCAGAACTTTATCCCCAATTTTGAAATCAGAAGCTTTGGTTCTTTTGTCAAACAACTTCTTTATATTTTCTTGAACCTTCACTACTCTGTTGTAGACCTCTTCCCTTGTTTTCTGGAGATGGATTGTTTGGTTTATTCTTCTCACCATTCTGTCTTCTTCTGTTTGAATCTCCTGGACCAACTTAATCACTGGTATCCCAAGGCTGGTAGGAAAAACTACTTCTGTACCATAGACAAGCTGAAATGGTGACATGCCAATGGATTTCTTTGTTGTAAGCCTGTCGGCCCACAAAGCATGCACCAACTTGTTATGCCATGACTTTTTGTTCTCTTCTAACAACTTCTTGATGATGATCACCAGGATCTTGTTTGATGATTCAGCTAATCCATTACCTTGAGGGTAATAGGCAGTTGAATGACTGAGTGCTATTTGATACCTGTGACAAAAATCAACCATTTTCTTGGATCCAAAAGCAGTAGCATTATCAATGATTATTTTCCTTGGGCAGCCAAACCGAGAGAGGATATGACCTTCTAGGAAACTAATGATGACTGAATCTGTGGCGTTCCTAGTGGGTATGGCCTCTATCCACTTAGTGAAGTAGTTTGTGGTTGTTAGGATCCATTTGTGTTGTACAGAAGAAGCAAAGTGAATCTCCCCTATGAAATCTAGGCCCCATTGCAGAAAAGGACCTTCAACAGTGATGGGTTGTAGAGGTAAGGGAAGGAGTTTTCTTTTGCCTTCAAAAATCTGGCATTTGTGACAGGAAATGATCATTTTATGGATATCATTGAAGAGTGTGGGCCAATAGTAACCAGCTCTGAGTATTTTATTTGCAGTGGCTTTCCAACTCAGGTGGCCTCCACATTCTCCAACATGGAATTCTTGTTTAATACTCTCTGCCTCGTTTTCAGGCAAACATGTAAGCAATAGGCCATTTGGGTTTTTCCAGTATAAGTAGTTGTTAAATATGCAATAGCTCCTGGCTTTTAGCTTTAAGAATCTGGCCTTAGTCTTTGACAGTTCAGGTGGGGCATTGAGGTGTGTAAGCACATACAGAATGTCAGAATACCAAGGAGAGCTCTGAAACTTTTCTTCCACAGTGAGATCAGGCAATTCTTGTTTCTCATCCAAGGCATTTACCATGTTAATGTCTAGGGCTTGTATATTTGATTCAGCCATTAATTGTGCTAAGCCCTGACCTTTAATTAATTTGGTGGGTTTTATCTCAAGGTCATATTCTAAAATCACAGCAATCCATTTTCCCCTCTTTCCATCAGGATCTTGGGACACTATATCTTTGACTATGATGTTGGGCACATAAGCTATGGTGTGAGAATGCAATATGTACACCCTGAAGTCTTTCAAGGCCTTAATCAAAGCATAGGCCTGTTTCTCCATTATGTTGTATTTCAAGGGTGCATCCCTTAGTGATTTGCTGAAAAAAGAAATGGGTTGTTCCATTCCCTCTGTGTTTTTCTGCAGCAAGACTGCAACCACTGTATGCTCAGAGGCAAATGAAAAGATCAGGAAATATTTAGAAAAATCTGGGTTGATCAGAACAGGAGCTTGAGTGAGTGCAAGTTTTACTGATTCAAAAGATTGTTTAGCTCCAACAGTCCATTTAACCCCCTCATCTTTCCTCAGCATATTAGTCATATTCCTAAGGTGTTCAGCCAGGTTGGGGATAAATCTCCTAAGGAAGTTGATTTTCCCAATGAAGGACTGTAACTCTTTGATGTTTCTTGGGTGTGTGATCTGTAGTATTCCCTCAACTCTTTGTGGGTCTATCCTAATCCCCTTTTCAGATATAATGTGGCCAAGAAGCTTTCCTTCTTGCAGCCCAAATACAGTCTTTTTAGGATTCAATGACAGACCAAACCTTCTACATTTTTCAAACACTTTCCTCAGATGTTTTAGATGTTATTCTTCAGTCTTAGAATAGACTGTTATGTCATCCAAGTAAATAAAAATGAAACGCCCTATCTCATCTAAAAAAGCTATGTCCATTGCTCTTTGGAAGGTTGCCCCAGCGTTCATCAGTCCAAAGGGAATTTTTACATACATAAAGGTGCCCCATGGAGTGGTAAAGGTTTTTTTGAGTTGGTCTTCTGGGATTACTAAGACTTGATTGTAACCTGAGAAACCATCTAGCAGGGAGATTCTCTTAGAACCCACTACCCTCTAAATAATATGTTCCATTTTTGGCAGAGGGTAGTTGTCTTTGAGTGATGCTCTATTAAGATTTTTGAAGTCAATACATAATCTGATCTCCCCTGTTTTCTTTCTCACAGCCACTAAATTTGAAACCCAATCAGAGAACCTTACGAGAACAATTATGCCTGCCTCATACATCTTTTTAATTTCCTTTTCAACTGCAGGCAGTTGTTTTGGGTTTATCCTACGAAGTTTCTGCCTGAAGGGTTTCTGATTTTCCTTTAAAGGTATTTTGTGTTTTATAATGTTGGTTTCATAAGCCTTTAGGTCTTCGTAACTCCAAGTAAAGACGTCCACAAATTCCTTAAAAAGGTCTATATATCTCTTTTTCATTTCTGTGGGAAAGGACTTTGCCAATTTAATCATTTTTGGCTTATCTGTTGTGCCTATATTGCATTCTTCTACGTCAGAGTTTGCATGCTCTATGGTAGGCTTTTTAGCTACATCATCAAAGTCAAAGAGGTCCTCTAAGGGTGCCAAGCCTCTGGGTATATTCTTATCTTTGGCCTGCAGCACCTCCACTTCTTTGTTGTCCGCGTTTTCACATTTTGTGATTTATTTTCCAGTTTCTTCATTTAAAACGTTTATCTCTATGTTACAGGGTGTCTCCTCCTCATCTGAGGATTCTTCACTTAGGCAGCTACTGTCATATTTAGAGTCTGAATCAGGAAATTCAAACTCATTCTTGCCTATTAGGAAATCTTCGATTTGTTTATCATCCTCAAAGAGCCGCCAATATTTTTCATTATCCGACACTGCAAGTCTGAATTTGGTCTGTATGATGATTTGTTGGTCGCTTGGAGACTTAGGGTATGAACTAGCTAGGCAAGCTAATCCGTTTGCAATGACATTTTGACTCCTAGGAACAAACACTAATTCGTATTCAACAAATGTTTTCAATAAATCCATAGTGTCATTCTTGTAAGCTCTCAATCTAGGATGTTTCGCTGTGTATTTACCATTTACCTGTTTAATAATCAGCTCAGTCCCCATGCACAGTTATCCTACGGGCTCCTAATTTTCTCAACAGGCTCAGGCCTAGGATAAGGGCCTCATATTCTGCAACATTGTTTGTACATTTGAAGTGCAGGTTGCAGGCATGACTCTCTGCATAATCACTCTCTGTGTTATGTATCCACACTCCTGCCCCAGTAGTTCTTCTTGTGCAGGACCCATCAAAACTCATTTCCCACAGGGGTTCACGCTCACTTTCGTTATCATTCCTTTCCCTACAGCTGGGTTCGCCATTATGTTGCGTTATAGGTTCTGCACTAGGCTGTGGGTTGTTTAGTTTTTCGTTATGGATGTGGAAGTCGGAGGGGTGACTAGTTGGTTGATTGCATTCTGTTTCTGGTTCACTTTGCGTTGTTGTTTCAGTGCACTGTTAAAGGTTTTCTACGTCTTCATTTTCTGAGTCTAGGGTAGCCATTATGTTAAAATCCATTGGCTCTGTTTCATCCTGCGTACCTTTGCTTGTATCTACGTTTTCAGATTCTGTTCCATCCAAAGATTCATCATTGCAAAAGATAAAGTAATCCAGGTCTGTATGTACAGAGTATAGAGGATAATTTTCGGGCTTTTCAGGGCTACTAACCAGAAATTTCATTTGTGCTTCCCTGTACAGTCTTCTAAGTTGGCCAAATATTGGGATTGTGGCATAAGCCCCATCCATCTGCATCATTCCTTGCAGCTTTGCTCCCCATGATCTTGATAATAACATGCCATATTTGGGTGGCACATCTGCCACCACAACATCCATGACCATACATTTTGCAGGAATCTGGGCAAGGCTCACACATAAATCTTTGATCAGGCCAAGACACTTTACTCTACTAGAGTCAAAAGAATATAGGTCTTTATAGGGACGGGTTATCTCTAGGCCTAAGCTTTCCATCACTACTTTAGGCATTAGGTTGTGTGATGCCCCAGAATCATGCATAACATTGTGGAGAATCTTATCATGGATATTAAGACTGATATAAAAAGGGGGCACTACCCCTTCCTGAAACTTTCCTTCTATCTTCGGACCAAACAGAAGGGCAGGTTGATCATCACTCAGATTTACAGTGTCACTGCTCTCACCTAAATTTAATGCTTTCAAAATTTGGCCTTTATATACATCCTAAGTGGCCAGCTCAGAGAGTGGGACAGAGACTTTAATTTTTTCAATCTCACTCTCCAAATTGAAAGTGGACTGACTCTTTGTAATGCTCAACTCTGTTTTGTTAGCCACTGCCTTAGTGGCTGAATCAGTGTGTTTATTCTCGTTATGTACAGTGTTGGTGACAATTTTATCAGGAGCACTAACTGCAGTGCTAGTGTTGCTTGCTGGTTTACCTCGTGAATCAGTGTTTTGGTTGTCCTTTTCTTTGTTCTTTCCAAAACTCTCAGCTGTTGATTTGTTACTTTCAGCAGTTTCTTTAGAAGTTTTCTCAGGTCTTTTCTTGATGGTAACCTCAGAGGCCTTTTTTTTGGAATTGTCTTGACTCTTCCTGCTTCTGAGTTCATATTGTTCTCTGACCTGCATCATGGCATTTTCAAACCCTAACCTGTAATCTTCGGATTCCAACCATTCCTCCTCCCAACCAGAGGGTGAGGGTTGATCTTCTTCTGAGTAACAGTTATGGATTGGATCTTCCGTTTCAAACATGTTTATTTTGTTTCCCTCAGACTCTTCTATGATTCCCTCATCTTCATCAAGAAAGTTCTCTTGAAATGGGGGAATGACTTGCTGATCTGATTCTCTTTGTCTTTTGGGAGTGTTATTATTCCTTCTAAAGTTTTGGTTCTGGTTTTGGTTTCTGTTTTGGTTACTTACTGTGACAACCATATTTTCCATCATTTGCTGTAATCTTTCCACATTTTTAGACAACTTATCATAATTTTGGTCAGATGTGGAAGCTAAATTGTCATCTTTATATGTTACCCTCTTCTCATATCTCAGTCTTGCTCTTTTCTCAATCAGATTTGCCTCTATGTTCACTGCTCCTTTTTGCATGTCCTCCAATGTGTTGTACTCTTTATCGCTAAGCTCATAGGCCATGTCAGCATCAAAGCCTTCGGGGTATTTTTCCAGAGCCATGCCTTGTGGAGGTTTCATATGTGGAGGGAGGGCATTGTAAATGCTGTTAAATATTGTTGTGTAATCATGGACACTCTCTCCTACGTTTCTTTTAAGGCTCATGTATTCTGCTAAGAGTTGGCAAAGGTTAGCCTTAGTCTCCCATTTGTTTATGAAAGTCTGATATAAGGCTGGAAGATCATTGATGCTACCTGGAGGTAGGAATTTAAACCATTTCTTCACATCACCCCCTAAGCTCTGGGAAAAGATTCTCATTTTGACTATATCATCATCTATTTCCATGTAGTCAAAAGAATCTTCCATCTTATCTACATGATGTTGGGTTGTGATGGACTCTTTTGCAGTGAAGTGTGGGATCTTTGACTGATAATCATTTGGTAAGGGTACTAGAAGTTGGGGTAAAACCAAAGGTGCATACCAGGCTGCCATGGTGATGTTTTGATGAGGTAAAGGGTTGAGTTGGGCAGCTGGTACGTGTATGACAGGGATATTACGACCAACAGAAGATGGATGAGCAGATCTAGGATGACTGAGCCCCAAGTTTCATATGAAATGTATATCAGGAGGTGTAGAAGGAGGGGTATGTCTATTTCCAAGGTGTCTACCACTTTGGGGTGGTGAACCAGGAAGCTCAGGGTCTGGCTGGTCTAAGATATTGAATGACCTAGTTCTAGGTAATCTATTGGGTAGGTTTAGGTCAAGGTGAAAGTGTGATAGAGCTGTAAGATCTTCTGGTGCAGAGTTATCTCTATGGATGTGGTTGGAAATAGTTGGTTGTTTATGTGTATGAGATCCTTTGAGGATGCTCTCAGGGTTGTCAACTATTTCAGGTGGGTCTGGGTTAGGATAAGCTCTTGTATGAATGGTTCTAGAAGCCAGAATGTTGTTTTCTGACCAAGAAGCTTAACCCTATTTGTTACTTCTACTGTGGCTGATGTTGTTATGGAGGCTGGTCTCCCAGTGGAGTCTAATGTGAAACCAAGACAATCAGCAGGCCTACTGATCACCAGTGGGGTCTTTGAAACGTTTTGGGAATATGGAGTCGCCAGGTGGAAGGTTTAGGATGTTTTTGGAGGGTACACTGTCCACCACAGTGCTTATGAGATGTCCCCTTTTGAGCATATCTTCCAAACATAGCAAAATCTAACCAGAGATTGACTGGGAGGGCATTTACCAGATATGTCACCTCTAAAAGAGTGTGAGATCTGGAGGCTACCTGGCCCTTTCCAGACTCTGTCTAAGAGTATGGGAAAACACAACAAATGGTATGGAGGTTGATGTGTGAATAGGAATGTTCAACTGCCAACCTAACCAGAGATTGTAGGTTTTTTTTCAATGCCTAAGAATGTTCAAGGTGTAATGCACTCAAGGTTTTCCCCAGCAGAGTCGCCATTATGTTGGGGTTCCCATGTTTTGGCAAGGTTGGAAATACCAAAAGATGAGACAACATCAAACCACTTTCAGACCTCAGGATCTAGCCCTCCTGGGTCCACAGAGGGATCTCTCTATGTTATATCAAAGGTGGATGCCTTTAAAGTTCAAGTGTTAAAGATGTTAGGCTAGTTATAAGGCTCGGGGTTTGTTTGTTTGATTTGTTTGTTTTGGTTGCTGGTTAGCAGGAGAGAAGGGTTCGATGTAAGACTAGGATGAGAAAAGAGGGATAAGGCAGAGGTGAAATTTTCCAAGAAATATTCAAAACCATTGGGCAATGGAGTCAGGAAAGGATTTTCTTGCTAATCAATAGGCAGGCTTTCAATTGGGCTAGTCATCTAAAACATAGGATCTCAAATATGATTATGTGATATGGGGAAGTAGGAGAGGAGGAGATAACATGGATTCAGAGCACAAAGTTAAAGACCAGCTGGTCGTACAAGGATCCTAGTGGACAGGGCTAACTCTAATCCCCAGTGTTCCCAAACCTTCCAACTAAATCTATAACAAGAAACATCTAAGAACTGAATTCATTTAATTCATACATCAGAGAGAAGGTAATAACATCCACTACACTGGTTAAACCAAATTAAATCATTACTTAGTTAATAAATTCAGAAGAGAAACATCAATGGCAAGGAGAGCAGAAACATAGGGTACCTAACAAGGGTAAATCCTATGCCAATATTCTGATGCAAGCCAGTAGAAACGGAATGAAATGAATGTAAACACAAAGATAGGAAAACATCACCGCTACTTCAGATCAGGATCCAAAGAAATGTGCTTGTAATATTAAATAGCAACACCAATCAAGTACAACATTTCCAATAGCTAAATGTTCAGTCTGAAAAAATCTCCTTCAACCTATCTTACAACTTTACACATAGACTGTGTCTCAAAAGAAACTACTTGCAGTTCTCTGATAACTGATCAACAACGTTTGAAATGGGTTTCTTCATAAATTTATAGCTCTGGAGGAGCAGAGGAGGTAGGTGAAGAACTAAATGCAGCATTAAAACTTTTTGAAAAGAGAGAGGGCCGAAACCCATTCTGTTTAAATCTTGTGCATTAATCTCTGGTGTTCTTTGGGTGAACGAATGATCTTCTTCAGACTACAGATTACTCTAATATGACTCTAAAGTACTCTGACTGCAGTAATATGTAGTACTCTGGTGTATAAACATAATGACTGAATGGACTGCCATGCTTGTGAAACAAATGCCCTGGTGGCTTTGGACTGTGGTTAAGGCGGAAATCTTTAGGAACATGGTAAATAATGGAACTGATATGGGCGCTTCGTCCTTTGGGACAATCTGCTGATGTGAAAACCTGATATACATGAATTTCTGCGTGTTGTACCTTCTGCATGATCCATGGGATCATTGACCTGGTGTTTTGCCTCTAAAATTCTGAACATAAGGCTTAAATACCTTCATTTGCGTGACTTAAGCTCTCTGCTTCTTAATTCAAATTCTGGCTGCAGAATCTAGGCTTTAATGGCGCTGGATAGGTTTCTTCGTGGAGGTTGAACTGTCTCGGGGTAATATTTAAGACGCCGCTACCTTTCTGAGTTTTTCTATTGTAGTACCAGTTGCCAGATTTAATTCTGTCTGCGCAGCACGCCATTGAAGTAGTACATATGAACCATGGCAGTTTTCTGCCTCTAATAACAATGCAAAATACGAACACAGGTTAAGAAAACAATGGGGGGTAGGATGTTGTGGATGAATGTGAGGACGATAGCGGGACTGCAGACGAATGGCAAAAAAACGCAAAGGAGTGGTGGAGAGGTGCTCTGGAGGGAGGTTGGCGGAGCGCAGAGGAAAATTTACATAAAAACCTTAAAATTGACCCTTTGAATGAATATATAAAATGAAAGGGGCGAATGTAGGATGAGACATGTGGAGGTGACGTGGCGGGACCGGGCGATGACGGAAGAGTCAACAGCGGGGAAACAAATCTGGACCGTCGGATTTGAGAGGAGATCGATGGTTGAACATGCGGCGGAGGACGACGAATGGCGGGCCAAGAGTACGGCGACTATGGGTTAAACCCCGCGCAACTTCGCGAAGCGACAATCGTTGGATGAGGCGCCCCAGATCTAACAGCTGACGGCGATATCGCTCCGCGTCCTGTACCGAAAGATAACGTGCGATGGTCAAGCGGTTTTGTAATCGTACAGGAGCCATGCGTCGCAAGCTGAGTGGAATCACTGGGCAATATGAGAATACCGCCCGACCTCCATTAGCGGTGCGATGAAAACCGGGTTGTTTTATGGCATAGTTCGCGGTGGGGACTGTGTGCTCAACTTAGTGTTCCTAAATTGATGTCATGAATTGTCAACCAGGGCTAGTAAACTGTTGAAGTGAGGTGCACTATATGTGCCTAGGTATCTGTTTCTCACTACGTTGTGTTTAGTGTTTTTCTATTGTTTTTGGTTTTATGGTTTTATATTAAAAAGGAAAAAAACTAAGTGTTGGTAAAGAGAAGTGGATAGTTACACTAAAACATAGCAAAACCTATTCTAAATTGTGTATGGCACTAAAGAACAAAAAATGCAAAGTTTGATAATGACTCATAGCAAGGAAATAAATCACAACATGAACTCAATAACTCATAACATGAACTCATCCAATTCATTCATTAGAAATATGTTGGAATAGCTTGAGAAAAGGACAAGTTTAGTGCAAATGAGGTTCTCCTAAGGAAACAATCATCTTACAATATTACAAAGAAACTCATCAATGGCTAGAGGTTTATTGGAACACAATTGGGAAAGATTATTTGTAGCACAATAAGATTTCTACTCTAAATTAACTTGTAATGCTAAGATTAATCCATTCTGCAGCTCAACTTGTCACTACTAAGCCTCATTCGAAAGTTAGAGATTTTCTAGAATAGTTTTTGGGAAAAGGCTTATTTGTGAAATTGCAAAAGATTGCAGAACAATCAAGGCCTTAAACTGATGTCACTAATTCTTGTCCATATGATGATGCATTAATAGAAAGTCAGAACAAGAGTAGTTTGTAAACAATGAAGGCCGTGAAGTCTAATTTTGACAGTTAATACAACTTAAAGAACAATGGACAACATTGAACTAGAATGCAATTTATCAAACTTGAAACACAGTGACCACAACTAAACTAGAATGCCATTAACCTAAATTGAAATACAGTGAAGTAGAACTGAACTAGAATGCCACTAATCTAACTTGAAATACAGTGAACAGAGTTGAACTAGAGTGCCATTATCAAACTTGAAATATAGTGACAGAATTAAACTAGAGTGACATCTACCTCCGGAGTATTTCAACTGAACTAAAATGCAACTAATTCTATGAAATACTACAGCCCTATCTCGTTCAGTATGAGTGATATTTTGGAATAGTTTGTAAAAACAAGTCTGGATGTATCTTTCAATGCAAATGAGCATAAAAAATAAATTTTTGGAAAAAAATGAAATTAACTCCTAAAATACTATAGTTATATCTCATCCAATGTTAGTGGTATTTTGGAATAGTTTGTAAGGATAAGACTGACTGTGGAATCTAGTCAGTCTTATTAGAAGTCTATCTCCTAGTTTTGGTTTCCCACGTGCATAACCACCTGTAGACTCGAGCTCAGACTTTGTGGAGAGCAAGAAATGATGGGGGAGTGATGTGGAATACGACCATATGTGTTTTTCCTTAAGGTGACACCTGGAACCTGCGTGAACGTGACGATAGCTGTGGAATAGGCGACTGGCTACAGAATGACTGCGTTCTGTAGCCGAGTCTAGTAAAAAATTACTACAACAACAAAACCATGAAAACATAGCAAGTTAGTCATTATATACATTCTTAAAGTAATCCTAATCAATCCTATTGATCATTCAAGCATGTAATTGATGAGGGACAAAGGAAATGAAGTGAAATTTGGTGGAAAAGAAGGACATCTTTGGAGCTCAACATACCCCCACTGCAAGGCTTTTGCATGTCCTCATGCAACTAATCCATGTACTCTGAGACCTCTGCTAGGACATCTAGGCCCCTTCTTCTGCTTTTCCTGACAGTCAATGGCCTCCTGGGCTTCCTTATGATCAACTTGAATCTCAAATTTGTAAGTGCCCTGCTTAACTTTTTGTTTTTCTTCTTCAAATTTTCACTGGCCTTGTACAACTTTTTCATTTGTAGAGACAGAGTTGTATTCATATCACCTTTCAGCTTAATCTACTCCCTTAAAATTTCATACTCATTCTTGATATGCCTATTTAGCACTTCTAACTCATATTTGTCTCTTCTTAGTACATCAATTGCAGATTTTGGTGGGCTAGGAGTTATGTCTCTACTTTCCGAGGCTCTCTTCTCTAATGTCTCAACATAATTATAAATTTGTTGTTGTGCTGGGTCTATATCAAGATCCTCCTTGTACTGGTACTCAGGTGATCTAGCAGTAGGTGTTTCTTCATCCTCAATGTTTATGATTCCCATTTGTCTAACCCCTGTTTTCTTCAATATACCTCTGAGTCTGTGGCTCCGTCTTGGTTGAGATGGTCCTTCACCTCTCTCTTTGGCATATTTTCTTATTATCCTCTCCTTCTTAAGCTGCTTCTTAATTTCAGCCAATTTCTCAGAAATCATCTCTTCATTGTCCCCTTGTATTGATTTACCAGTTTTAGTTTCAACAGCTTTGGAAATTTCCCTTCTCCTGCTTCTTCTTGTAGGTTTGCCTTCAGGTGGAGATTCCTTGGGTTCTTCAAAGTGATTCCTCACTAGAAACTCATCCCAATTATCTCCCATTTCTCTCAAATGATGTTCAATTAGGATTTTGACTAAACCATGGTGATACAAAGTGGTTTCTAGAAATTGAACCCTCTTTTGAACATTAGAGGCCATTCTTTTCAGACTATGAAGTAGGAAAAAGGGCAAATTGATTTCTTCATCTAAGAAATGCATCATTAACCGAATATGATAAACATAGAGGGTACCAAATCTTCCGTCACAAGTGATAAATTTTTGCAAAATGAGCAACATATTCCTCCATTTATTCTTCAGTGCCGAGATAGGAATACCTTTCTTAAAAATGGAAACATCCATACCTGGTGTTTTGATTATTTGCCTCCATGCCTCATTATGAAATTCCCTATTTTTGAACCAACATTTTCCTTGTCTGGGCAATTTTGTTGCTTCTGCAATGAAAGCCTCTGTAATAGTGAATTTAATATCTCCTATTTCGACCTCTGCTCCATTGAAGGACCGTGCAAATGTTTTGGTTACTTCTTTATGAAAACCATTAAATTTTTCAAAAAAATGTAACCACCCAGCCTACTATAGAATTTCTCTGATTTGTGGATAACCTTCCAAGTACTTGGTTCCAACTGGTTCAGATCTTACTATGAGACCCATAGCTTCCTTTCTCAACCTTCAAATTACTGCTCCTCTGCTCATGGTGAAAATGGCTGTTCAAGAGATGTTTTTACTCCAAAGATGTTTCCTCTGTTTTACAGACCAGTGGCTAAGAATTGGCTACAGAAAGAAATGATATGGAGTGGTTATGAAATGAGTATAATACGGTGAAGATGATTCACACAGATTAATGAGTTGAGAGCTATCACAGAAGAAAAGACAACGGAAAAATTCTCATGTAAATTTCAAAATCATCACTAAATGCTTCGGGCTAGTGACGTGACTGATTAGGTCACTTCGGTACTTAACCGTTAAGTTTTAAATGATGATTTGGAATGGCGGAGTGAAAGGGATTTTGTCCAAAGTTTTTTTTTTTATGATAGGTTTGATAGGCATGATCAACACGACTAATTAAAATAACTTTTTGAATCATACATGACTTAACTATGCTAAAACTTTCATGATCTGTCACCATAATAATTTCATAACTTTTACCTTTGCCTTTCCTTTGATTTTTTTGTGGTTTTGATATGCCTTGTCCTCCTTTGAAAATCATTGATCTTCAGTCCTTATAACTCCTTTGATTTTTCTTGTTGTCTTGGATATGCAGGATCAATTTGATGCTAAGTCAAGTGATTACTGGATAGTGCCTTTAGGATCTCTGGCTACAGAATGTCTGACTGGCTGCAGGGTGTCTGACTGATTGCAGAATGTACCTGTAGAAGTCTTGAAACATGGAATGGAATGGTTTGAAGCATGAATGGAACGTTGTATGAAATGAGTTAAAAATGGATAATAAAATATGGTGTAATGGAGTATGAGTGAAGTGAATAATGGAATGAAATGAATCACAATTATGAAGTGAAGTGAAGTATGGAAGGTGACCTGCAACTTATGATTTGTATTATTCAATTGCAGAAAGAAATCAATCTTAAAACTCTGAGATGGAAATGAGGTGGACTATGGAATGAAATGAATGAAGTATGGAATGAAGTGGAGTATGGATGAATGGAATGAAATGAATCATAAGTGAAATATGGGTTTGCACTTATGATTTTGTAATAGCTGCTTGCAGAAAAAGAACAAATTTGAAAAGCTAAAGTGTCAGAAAGATTCTGATTTTCACTCTATCCTTTCTGTATAAACATGCTAATCAGTGATTAGTTTTCATGTTTATACTTTATTTTATTTTATTTTTTATTTTTTATGCTTTTGAATTCAGAAAATTCAACTAAGTTGATGAAGAAGAAAAATTCTTCTTCATTAACTTCACATCACTATTTTCCTGAAATCTCTTGACAAATTCTTCTTTTGAAAGTGGCTTATGATACAGCTTCAATCTATGACCATTTACAAGAAAAGTGACCTCTTCTTCATCTATTGTCCTGATTTTTATTGCTCCATTGTCAAAAAATTTCACAATTTCATATGGTCCAAGCCAATGTGTTTGGAATTTACCTTGAAAATCTTTGAACTTTGAATCAAACAAGAGAGCCTAGTCACCTTCTTTGAAATTCTTTTCCTTGATATACTTATCATGCCATCTAGTCCTTTGCTGCTAGACTATACTTGTTTTCTGAACTGCATCTTGTCTGATCTCATCCAATTCATTAATCTGCTCCAATCTGTGCTTTTGTGCCTCTGTTAGATCAAGTCCTAGTTGAACTACCATTTTAAAAGTTTGAATCTGAAACTCTATGGGAAACAAAACTTGTTTTCCATAAACAAGTTCATAAGGAGTATGGCCTGTTGTGCTTCTCCATGTAGTTCTATAGGCCCACAAAGCTTCAGGAAGCATGTCTACCCAATCTCTTCTATGTAAATGGACAATTTTGGTTAGGATCCCTTCAATGACTTTATTGGTAGATTCCACTTGACCATTTGCTTGTGGATGATAGGGAGTAGATTTTATGTGTCTGATTTTGTACCTCTCCATCATTTGTTCCACTAGCTTTGATGTAAATTGAGCTACTTGATCTGTAACAATTTCCCTTGGGACACCAAAACGAGTAAAAATATCCTCAAAAAGAAAATTAACTACATATGCTTCAGTAGCTAAAAATAATGGCTTGGCCTCTACCCATTTGGTAACATAATCAGTGCAAACTAATATATATTTCTTTTGTCTTGATGGAGGACTAATAGGTCCTACAAAATCTAAAGCCCATTTTTCAAAAGGTTTAATATGTACCTGAGGCTGCAATGGCATCTCACCTGAAGGAGAAGGTTTCCCTACCCTTTGGAAACTGTCACACCTTTTGACATACTCTTTAGCATCTTTAAAAAGGGATGGCCAATAATATCCTAAATGAAGGATCTTATAAGTTGTTCTTTTATCAGCAAAGTGTCTGCCACAAGGTTCATCATGACATGCCTTGAGGATCTCAGGCATCTCATCTTCCCTAACACATCTCCTAATGATAAAATCTGGACCTGTTTTGTATAACTCATTAGCAACCCATGAATATTTTGCACTGTCATAAATGATCTTTCTTTTGTCTCTTACATTCATTATTGAAGGAAATTTCCTTGAAACTAAATAATTAGCAATGTCAGCAAACCAAGGAGTCTTAATAGAAATTGAAAAAAGATATTCATCAGGGAATTGATCTTCAACTGGAGTATTTTCTTTGATGTTTTGGAGTCTAGATAGGAAATCAACTACTGTGTTTTGTTTTCCTGGCCTATCTAGAATGGTAATGTTGAATTCCTGTAAAAGCAATAACCATCTTATGACTCTGCCATTAGTAATTGATTTGTTCATTAGATGTCTAATTGCAGAGTGATCTGTGTGAACAAAAGTTTCATAGCCTGTTATATAGTGTTTGAATTTGTTTATGGCATGAACAACAACTAAAAACTCTTTTTCAGTTACAGTATAATTTAACTTCTAAGGAGTCAAATTTTTACTTGTATAATAGATGGCATAAGGAATCAAGTCTTTTTGTCCCAATACTGCTCCTAGAGCTATATTTGAGGCATCTGTTGAAATATGAAAAGGTAACTTCCAGTTAGGTCCCCTTAAAATAGGTGCTTCAGAGATTTTTGTTTTCAGGGTCTCAAAGGCTAACTGGCAATCAGGATTCCACTTGAATTCACAGTCTTTGGTAAGTAATTTGAAAAGTGGAGATGTTATCTTGGTGAAGTTTTCTATAAACCTTCGATAATATCCTGTAAATCCTAGAAAACTCCTAACATCTTTTTGACAACTTGGATTAGATAAGTTAGAGATGAGTTCAACTTTTGACTCATCAACTCTAATCCCATCCCCTGAAATGTGATGTCCTAAAATAATTCCTTCAGTAAACATCATAAAACACTTCTCATGACTAAGTGAAATATTTGCTTCTTTACATCTCTTTAAAACTTTTTCCAAGTTTGTTAAGGCTTCTTCAAATGTGTTTCCATAAACTGTGAAATCATCCATATATACCTCTACACAATCATGTATTAGATCTGAAAAGATTCTTAGTACTGCCCTTTGAAATGTTGCGGGTGCATTGCATAGTCCAAATGGCAATACTCGGTAAGCATAGGTACCCCAAGGACAGGTAAATGTGGTTTTGTCTTGATCTTCAAGTGCTACTTGAATTTGGTTATAACCACTAAACCCATCTAGAAATGAAAAGTACTTTTTGCCAGCTAATGTATCTAACACCCGATCTATGAAAGGTAAGGGAAAATGATCTTTAAGAGTAGCTTTGTTTAATTCCCGGTAGTCAATACATACCCTCCATTTACCATTTTTCTTTGGCACAATTACCAAAGGAGAAACCCACTGACTATCTGAAATGGGATAGATAAAGTTGACATTTAACAATTTATGCAATTCTTCTTTAACAATCTCCCTAAGATTTGGATTCATCCTTCTCTGAGGTTGTCTGATTGGTTTACAATTTTCCTCTATGTAGATGTGATGAGTGCAAGTCTTAGGGTTTATCCCTTTCATGTCAGTGTACTCCCATGCATATGCAGAATAATGTCTCTGTAATATCTTGACTAACTCTTCTTGTTGAGATTTCTCTAGGTTCTTGTTTATGTTTAAGGTTTTGCCTGAAAATATCTCAATTGTAGTGCTGCCAAATTTATCCATGGAATAAAGAGACATCTGCCTTGATGATCAAAACTCAATGTTGGATTCTTCTTGAAATTGTTCATGCTTATATTCCAAAGAGGATTCAAAATTTTCTAAGGTATTCAAAATCTGGATATCTTCACTAATTTCTGAAATTGTGAAGAGAGGTTGTAAGTCTTCCTCATCCTCTATCCATTGAGTATCATCTAATTCTGTAATTGTTCTTGCTAGAGGATACAAGGTAAATTTCTTGGTTGAACTACCATCAGAGATGTACATATCACCGGACCTACAAATAATGAAAGCATCAGCTGTAGCTAACCAAGGTCTTCCTAATATAATAGGATGCCCTCCTAGATTATTCTTAGGAGTTAGGATCATAAAATCCACAGGATATTCCCAAGAATATAGGGACACTGGAATGTCTTCTATTACCCCATCAGGTTTGATCACAGATCTATCTGATAATTGTAATAATGTGGGTGTAAAAAGAAGATTAGGAAGTTTTAGTTTATCCATGATTTGTCTACTCATAATATTGATTGCTTCTCCTAAATCAATAAGTGTGTTTTGAATCTCAGTTCCATTGATGTGAATTTTAACAACTGGATTTCCTGGGTCTAGATACTTTGGAATAGCAATCTTACCCATCATGATATCTGCTATTTTTCCTGCCAGTTGAATTTTATTTATCTCTCTTATTATTTTTCTTGTTTTCTTCATTCTCAACTCCTTTATTGTCTTTGCTAAGATTGGAATTTCATTGATAGCTTGCAATAATGGGATCTTAATACAAACATTTCTCAGCTCATCTAGGAAATCATAATTAGGAACCTTAATTTGTTTTTCTACACCCCTATCAATTTGTAATCTTTCTGGAAAGGGAGGTGTAGAAGTGGATGTTGATGGCTGCTCTAATATAGGAGTTGAAATTATTGGTTCTTTTTGTTTTTATTTTTCAATGTTTGAGTCTTGGAAAGTTTTTTTATCTTCAAGACTTTTATTTACCCGTAGAGAATCTTCCTCATAATTTTCTTGCTCTTGTATGATTATAGAAGGTTTCCTCTTTTCAAGTATTCTTCCAGACCTAAGTTGAACATCACTAAGGTCTAAAGGAGTGATCAAATAAATTGGAAACTGTTGGCCTTATATCATGTATGTGTTTTGAAGATTTTTATTGTTGGGGTTTGGTATGGGTTGGGCAGGCAACTGATTTGTTTTCTGAGGAAATGGTAATGGAAGTGGTTGATTTTGATGTTGTGGATTTTGAGAATTTTGTTGAGGATTTTGTTGAAAATTTTGTTGAGGAGGGAAATGTGGATATGGTGGATAGGATGGTGGATATTGGTAATACTGAGAGTATCTTCCATAGGGATTTTGTGCTCCTTGTGCCCAAGTTTGTGATTGATTTTGAAATTGGGGCCAAGGTTGCTGCCAAGAATTCCAATTTGGTGGGGGTTGATTATACAACTGATCGTGAAATCCTTGTGTTTGAGGTCCTTGCCAAGGCCTCCTGGAGACAAAATTGAGAGATTCTGTGGAACTTGTAGGAGTTTCTTCTTAAAAGACAACTTTAATACCAAGAAGTGAAGGACAAATCTTGGTCTCATGTTTTTCTGAACAGATTACACAAGTCTCCACAACTTTGGCATCCAAAGGGCACTCTCTCAAGGCATGTTTCTTTCTACATTTGGGACAAAATATTGCTAAGGCATCAGATTCAGATTTTTGCTTGTTTTGTAACTTAAGGGTGTCTATTTGTTCACTAAGACTCCCCAAGATATCAGATTTGAATTCATCAAGCATATGTCCTATTTCTGCCCTACTTACTGTCCCAGAATCAAACTTACTTGCCCTTGCAAGAGCGGGGTCTCTTGGTCCTTTTATAGTTTTAGATTTCCCTCTTGAAAGGTTGATACATAATTCAGCTATTTCAGGTAATGTAAGCTGAGATATATCCCCTTTTCCCATCATGTTAAGGATATCTAACCATTCATCCCTAATTTTCTTCAACAAGAGAGCTTTCAAGGTATCTTGGTCTAGGTTTTCCATTTTTGCTCTTTTGATGTTGTAGTTAAATCTCTCCAACAAATCTTCCAAATTTTCATCCTCTTTTTGTAGCATTTTAAACACTTCCTCCTTATGGTTGACTGGCATACAGTAATCCAAATACCTCTCTAGAAATTCTTGTTTCATGTCTTCCCATTTCCTAATAGAACTGTTGATCAAACTCATAAACCACTTCAATGTTGCTCCTTTCAATGTTGAAGGAAATAGTTTAAGTTTTTTAGCATATTGTAAGTAGTCATAGGTTCTACATAGGACTTCAAATTCAAATAGGAAGGTTTGAGGATCTTCGGTTTTAATTCCATAAAATTTTGGAAGGACAGAGGGTGAAATGTTTTTCATAGTTGTATTGGTTTCTTCATCTACTATAGGAAACCCAAAAGAGCTTCCCATTTCTCTTCTACCTCTTCCTCTGCCTCCTTCTCCTTCTGCACCTCTACCTCTACCTCTACCCCCTCCAAATAGTGTGTGTTCTCCATTAAATATTCCTCCTCCCCCTTCTTCTGCCATAGTTGATTCTTCTATGGAAGTGGAAAAGTTTGTGCCTCTAGCAGGGATCCTTGAATCTTCTTCTAAGACAGGTTCAGTGGATGAAGTGGAAGGTCTTTCTAATGGAATATATGATCTTAAGTCCTCTGAGAGTCTAGGATCAGTAAAGGATGGAATGTGGGTTTGAGTTGAAGGTGTGCTGGCTCTTGGTCTTGGTGAAACAAGTGGTGTTCTAGGAATCAAGCTTCTGCTTCTTATGAATCTACCCCTTGAGTCTCTTTCTCTACGCATGTCATTGTTTTTGGGAGGTAAGAAACAAAACTACCTAGTTTTCACTTCCCCGGCAACGGCGCCAAAATGTAGTGCTCAACTTAGTGTTCCTAAATTGAGGTCATAAATTATCAACCAGGGTTAGTAAACTGCTGAAGTGAGGTGCACTATATGTGCCTAGGTATCTATTTCTCACTACGTTGTGTTTAATGTTTTTATGATGTTTTTGGTTTTGTGGTTTTATGTTAAGAAGGAAAAGAACTAAATGTTGAAAAAGAACAGTTGTTGGTCACACTAAAAACAGAGCAAAACCTATACTAAAGAACAGAAAATGAAAAGTTTGATAATGACTCATAGCAAGGAAATAAATCACAACATGAACTCAATAACTCATAACATGAACTCATCCAATTCATTCATTAGAAATATGTTGGAATAGCTCGAGAAAAGGACAAGTTTAGTGCAAATGAGGTTCTCCTAAGTAAACAATCATCTTACAATATTACAAAGAATCTCATCCATGGCTAGAAGTTTATTGGAACACAATTGGAGAAGATTATTTGTAGCACAATAAGATTTCTACTCTGAATTAACTTGTAATGCTAAGATTAATCCATTCTGCAGCTCAACTTGTCACTACTAAGCCTTATTCGAAAATTAGAGATTTTCTAGAATAGTTTTTTGGGAAAAAGGCTTATTTGTGAAATTGCAAAAGATTGCAGAACAATCAAGGCCTTAAACTGATATCACTAATTCTTGTCCATATGATGATGCATTAATAGAAAGTCAGAACAAGAGTAGTTTGTAAACAATGAAGGCCGTGAAGTCTAATTTTGACAGTTAATACAACCTAAAGAACAATGGATAACACTGAACTAGAATGCAATTGATCAAACTTGAAACACAGTGACCACAACTAAACTAGAATGCCATTAACCTAACTTGAAATACAGTGAACTGGAACTGAACTAGAATGCCACTAATATAACTTGAAATACAGTGAACAGAGTTGAACTATAGTGCCATTATCAAACTTGAAATATAGTGACAGAATTAAACTAGAGTGACATCTACCTCCGGAGTATTTCAACTGAACTAAAATGCAACTAATTCTATGAAATACTACAGCCCTATCTCGTTCAGTATGAGTGATATTTTGGAATAGTTTGTAAAAACAAGTCTGGCTGTATCTTTCAATGCAAATGAGCATAAAACATAAAGTTTCGGAAAAAAATGCAATTAAATCCTAAAATACTACAATTATATCTCATCCAATGTTAGTGGTATTTTGGAATAGTTTGTAAGGATAAGATTGACTGTGGCATCTACTGCAAGTAAGTATAAAAACACAAAGTTCAAAAAATTGATTAAACTAGGAATGAAACAAGGCTAAGTTACTTATCTAAACCATATGAACAAAGCTTCTCAGGTATCAGGGGCCCTCTACCACCGAATTAGCACGCAAATATTCTCAAGATTGACTCAGCTCTTGCAATAAAGTGATGCTTCTTTCATTAAAGGAGAAATTATTAAAAAAAACAGAGTATTACGGTCTTCTGAGATCTAGCAACAAAACAAAATCTAGCTAGTTGTCTCTTGGTCTCCTGAGCCATACTTATAACAAAATTACATAACTGTCTTTGAGATAAAACAGGAATAAATGTCTTTCCCAACTAAAATCGAACTAGAACTCTGGTGGTGGTCTCATACTATGATTAATGACATATGTACAGTCCTTGTCCTATTAGAATTCTATCTCCTAGTTTTGGTTTCCCACGTGCATAACCACCTGTAGACTCGAGCTCAGACTTCGTGGAGAGCAAGAAATGATGGGGGAGTGATGTGGAATATGACCATATGCATTTTTCCTTGAGGTGACACCTGGAACCTGCGTGAACATGAAGATAGCTGCGGAATATGTGGCTGACTACAGAATGACTGCGTTCTATAGCCGAGTCTAGTCAAAAATTACTACAACAACAAAATCATGAAAACATAGCAAGTTAGTCATTATATACATTCTTAAAGTAATCCTAATCAATCCTATTGATCATTCAAGCCTGCAATTGATGAGGGACAAAGGAAATGAAGTGAAATGTGGTGGAAAAGAAGGACATCTTTGGAGCTCAACAGGGACCAAAGTGGCGGGTGCACTCCGAACCGTCGATCTGGCGGGTGAATGAACGACGATGGCGCGATCGGGGGTTTGAACGGGGGAAACACGGACGCTGTAGATTTAACAATCGCCATCATATCTATAAAGATCAATGGTCAGGAGCGCTCCCGATATACATTGGAGATTAGCGCCTTTCAGGTCAGCACTCGGTCATAGCGCAGGGTTTTGTGGGGGGGAAGGTGCGGGGGCTAGGCCGAAAAGGGGCTAGGCCCAGACTATGCAGAAAATATGATTTTGGCTCGTTTTTAAAGAATTTTAAGGCTAGCCAAGGGAAACGATAGGGGAATGAGGGGGATTTAGGCATAAACAAAGGGAGTGGGTGGAATTTCATGGGGATTTTGGGAATTTTTAGGGGAGGAAGATGAAACTTAAGGGGAACAAAGGGGACTTTGAGAAAGGGAAAAAAAGGGGTGAAAATGAAGCATTTTGCAAGGGTATAATGGGAAAAAATAAATCCTTTTGGAGCATAATTCTCTATCAGTTAGGCTTATTGACTCAGAATAGCAGAGGGAAACAGTCACAAGGCAGGGAACCTGAAAAGGCTACAAGGATGATGTGTTTTCCAAGGAAATGCATTCCTTGCAGGCTTATAAAACTAATTAGCCCCCTTTCTTGCTTTTCAAGGAATTCATAAGGGGCTAACACGGCCTATATACCTTTGACTCTAAGAGGGTTCAATATTTAGGACTTATAAAACACCTAGTGATCACTTTATATCAAATAACAGTTAAAAGTGTAGTATTAGACATAGTTGTCACCGATATTCCCCCCAAATTTGGAATGCTTTTATCAATATCATGTTGTGCAAAATTGGGATGGAGTCTCCAAATGGACATGTCTTTTTCCACTATTCTTGATATGGTGGAGAAAGCCTTAGGTTATATAGAGAATTCAGATTCCTATACACTGTTTGAAAATATGATAAAGCCAGAATCATACCACTTATGCAAGTGATTAGGATTTTAGTTGTTTCCAACTATCATCAAATACTTCATTGAATTCTCAACTCAAGATTGAGGATGTAGTTGAAACTCCTAAATCTGTTCAAACTGAAAGTTGGAAATTATTCTTTGATGGATCCTGCACCAAAGATGGGGCTGGAGCAGGAGTTGTTTTGAATCCACCTAATAAAGAAAACATTACTCAATCATGCAAGTTAGACTTTGAGGTCACAAATAATATTGCTGAATATGAAGCTTTTATCCTAGGATTTCAGCTTGCTAAAAGTTTAAAGGTTCAAAATTTAAGTATTTTCACTGACTCAGAACTTATAGCAAGATAGGTTAGGAGTCTTTATCAAACAAAGCATCCTAGGCTCAGATCTTATAGAAATGAGATTTGGGACACCATTGAAAATTCCTTTAATGCTTTCAATATCACTTTTATTCCTAGAGATGAAAACATACACGTAGATTCATTGGTTTTTTCTGGTGGTTCTTTTAAGATTCCAGATCAATTTCAAATACAATATCAAATACAAATCAAATATAGGGCATCAATCCTAGACAATATTAAACATTGGCAAATATTTGAAGATGATAAACAATTGAAATCCTTTCTTCAAGTCATTGATGTGTTTTTTTTATTGCAAATTGAAGAGGATAACTCAAACATTAATGAAGCTACCAAAGATAAATAAAATTTGGATCTAAATTCAAAGGTAGTTGATCATGATATAATACAACTATCAAATAATTTTATCCCCAAAGGACTTGTTCCTTTAGAAAAATTATTTGATCAAACTGATGTTCCCAAAAATCCATTCTCTGTTGTACCTGAAGATGACATAAAAGATATTAATATTGGTATTGATGATGAGATTAAAAACATTAAACTTTGTGCATCTTTAACTCCTAAAATTAAATCTGAATATTTCAAACTTCTTCAGAATTACAAAGATGTTTTTGCCTGGTCTTATGCTGATCTAAAAACTTACGACACATCTTTAATTGAGCATAAAATTCCACTAAAACCAGAAGCAAAACCTTATCAGCAAAATTTAAGAAGGATGAACCCAGTTCTACTTCCCACCATAGAAAAGGAAATGAAGAAACTTTTAGATGCCCAAATAATTATCCCTTTAAGATACTCTAATTGGGTTGCCAATTTAGTCCCTGTGAGGAAAAGAATGGTGAAATAATACTCTATGTGGATTTTAGAAACATTAATAAAGCATCCTTGAAAGATAATTATCCACTTCCAAAGATGGATCAATTAATTCAAAGACTGCCAGGTGCTAACAGACTCTCTATGCTGGATGGATTCTCTGGTTATAATCAAATATTGGTGAATTCATAAGACCGGGAAAAGACAACCTTTACCACACCTTGGGGTACGTTCATGTATGCTAGGATGCCTTTTGGTCTCTCAAACAAAAGAGCAACATTTCAGAGAGCCATGTACTTGGATTTTGTTGAGAAGGTAAACAAATTTGTTATTATTTATCTTGATGATTTAATTGTTTTCTCTGAATTAGATCAGAAACATCTGAAGCACTTGATGAAAGTTTTTGACAGGTGTAGGAAGTTTGGATTATCATTGAATCCCAAGAAGTCATTGTTTACCATTAAAGAGGGTAAATTGCTAGGTCATATTATTTCAAAATATGGAGTAGTTATTGATCCCAAAAGGGTCTCTGCTATGCAATCATTATCATTACCTACAAGTAAGAAAGAGATAGAAGCCTTTTTAGGGAAAATCAACTTTATGAGAAGGTTTATACCTAACTATGCATAAATAGTTAAGGACATAACATATATGCTCAAAAAGAACCATGAGGTCAAATGTACCATCCCTACGAAATATGCATTTGACCAAATAAAGAAGGCCATTTCTGAAGCCCCGACCTTAGCCAGTCCAAACTATTCAGAACCTTTTAGCATATTCTCTTTTGCTTCTGAAGCTACCCTTGTTGTTGTCCTTTTCCAAAGGAATGAAGATTATCATGAAAAACCCATAGCATTATTTAGTAAGGTCATCAGAGATATAGAATGTTTGTACTCAACCTAGTGTTCCTAAATTGAGTTCATTTAATTGTCAACCAGGGTTGATAAACTGCTGAAGTGTGGTGCACTATATGTGCCTAGGTATTTGTTTCTCACTATGTTGTGTTTAGTGTTTTATGATGTTTTTGGTTTTATGGTTTTATGTTGAAAAATGAAAGAACTAAATGCTGGTGAAAAGAAGCTATTGGTTGTGTTAAAACAGAACAAAACCTAAACTATGGATGGCAAACAGCAAATGCAAAGTTTGATAATGACTTCAGTGCAAGAAAATAAATCACAACATGAACTTAAACTTATCCAATTCATTCATTGAAGATGTGTTGGAAGAGCTTGAGAAATGGACAAGTTAAGTATAAATGAAGTTCTCCTAATTAAACAATCAAACAATCAACTTACAATGTTACAACATCTCATCCATGATTAAAGGTTTATTGGAATATATTTGGAAAAGAACATTTGTAGCATAATAAGATTTCTACTCTAAACTAGCTTCTAATTCTGTTTTGCAACTCAATCTAGCACCACTAGGCCTCACTCAAAAGTTATAGATTTCTTTTTAAAATAGTCTTTGAGAAAAGGCTTATTTGTGAAATGGTAAAAAGGTTGCAAAATAATCCAGGTCTTAGACTGATACTAGCTTCTGTCCAAATAATTATGTATTAATATGAGGTTGGAACAAAAGAAGTCTTGTAAATAATAAAGACCATGGTATTTAAATTTAACAACTAATACAATTTAAAAATGCAATGGATAACAACTAAACTGGAGTGCTAATACAGTGAGCTAAGACTAAACTAGAGTGCTACTAGTCTACTTGAAGTACATTGAGCAATGTTAAATTAAAATGCCATTATCAAACTTGAAATGTAGTGACAGAGCTGAACTAAATGCATTCTACCTCCGGAGTGCTGTAACTAAATTAACATGCAACTAGTCTATGGAATTCTACAGCCCATCTCGTTCAATATGAATGATATTTTGGAAGAGTTTGTAAAACAAGTATGGCTGTATTATTCAGTGCAATTGAACATAAACATAAAATTGAAAGAAAATACAACTAGAATCTAAGACACCACAGTTGTTTCTTATTCATTGTTAATGATGTTTTGGAAGAGTTTGTAGGAGTAAGACCGGCTGTGACACTTAGTGTAAACAAGCATAAATCATAAAATTCGAAAGGAAATGCAACTAAAACCTACAACACCACAACTATGCCTTATTCATCGTGATGATATTTTGGAAGAGTTTATAAGAGTAAGTCTAGTTGTGATGATCAATGTAAACAAGCATGAAACATAAACTTCAGAAACGTGCTTAAGCTAGAAATGAAAAACGAGACTAAAATACTTATCTAAACCGTATAAACAAGGCTGCTCAGGAGGCAGGGGCCCTCTACCACTGGAGTAGCATGCAAAATCTACTTCAAAATTGACTCAGTGCTTCCAATAAAGTGGTACTTCTTTCATTAGAGAGAAATTACTTCAAAACAGAGTGTTTTCGTACTTCTGAAATCTAGCAGTCAAATACAAAATCTAACCAGCGTTTCTCGGTCTCCCGAGTCATACTTATAATAAGATTACATAACTAATCTTGAGAAAATAAAGGGATAAGTGTCTTTCCCACTTCTAATCAGATTGAAACTCTTATTGAAGGCCTCGTTATTTATGTGGAGTCTGTGTCCTGATAGGAAACTGCTGCTCAGTTTTAATCTCTTCCACGTGCATAACCGCTTGGAGATTCGAACTCAGACTTCGTGGAGAGCAACAAATGATGATGAAGTGCTGTAGAATTTTCCCATATGTGTTTTTCCTTCAGACGACACCTGTAACCCATTTAAACTCTAAAACAGCTGCGGAATGCGTGATCAGCTACGGAACGCCTGTATTCTATAGCTATTTTGCAGAAAATTATTAAAACAACAAAAATCATGAAAATACAATATGTTAATCAATTTCTTGTAACCTTTAAGCAATCCTAATCATTCTTCATTGATTTTAGGCTTATGAAGTGATAAAATAATGATGAAATGAAGTGAAGGTTTGTAAAAGAGAAGGCAATTCTAGGGCTCAACATACCCCCACTGCAAGACTATTGCATGTCCTCATGCAATTTCATCAAAACTTATTCCATTTGCTCTGAAACCTCTGTTAGAACATCCAACTTTATCTTTCTACTTCTTTTGGCCCTAATCTATTTTCTAATCTCTGTTAACTTTTCAGAAATTAGTTCTTCATCTTCCTCTTGTAGTGGAGTGTCAAGTTTATTTTCAATAACCATGTCAGTTTTTCTTCTTCTGCTCCATCAAAAGATTTGGCAAAAGATTTTGTAATCTCCTTATGGAAGCCATCAAATTTCTCTATAAAATTTAACCTCCCTGCTTGTTGTAGTAGCTCCTTGACTTGTGGATATCCTTCCAAATACTTGACTCCAACTGGTTCTGTCCTGACAATTAGCCACATTCCTCCTTTGTGCAGATTATCTTCCTTTCAGAATTACTTTTCTATGCTTGAAGCTAGATTGACTACAGAGTATAATGATTTATTTTGAAACTGTATCTCTGTGTCTGAAGATGGATTAGTTGAAGAATGATGCTTCACCCTTAGAATTACCTTTCTGCACTTAGAGATGGATTGGCTGCAAAGTGTAATGGAAGTGAATGGATGGAGGTAATTAAGCTATAAGGGAAAATGAAGTGGTTATGGATCTGATGGAGGATTTATGATGAACTTGTGGTGAAATAAGTGAATGATACAATCTTAAGGAGATGTGGAATGGTAGGTTGGAATGTTGGATAAGGGATATGGCCAAGATATGTTAATCAATTTGAATGATAGGTTGTTTTAGGAAACATATGATTATACACATTGTATCTATTTCATGTTTTAACTTTTTGCTATTAAAATAATTTTCACAATTTACCTCAGAATTTTTGACCTTGTTAATTGTTGTGCTTGATGTTTTTCCTTTGGTCCTCTTTTAGCATATTGGTCTTCAAAACAGAATCCTTCAATTTCCTGTAATCATCATCTCTTTGTAGGTTGTACAATTGTGTCAGAACTGCTGAATAAGATGTGGCTGCAACATGCAATCTGTAAAAAGAAATGAAGTATGACTATGGAAGATGGATGTGAAATTTAATGGAGTGAAATTGGAATAGGACTTGTGAAATGAAATGAAAATGGCGTGAGATGGAGCGAAAGTGGAGTGAGATGGAGTGAAAGTGGAGTGGGATGGAGTGGAATTGTAAAATGAAATGAATTTTTCAATTTCTCTCAAATGGTACATCAGACTTCCCTGAAATTTTCTGAGGTTGTTACCAATATTATTATGCATCTTCCGACGAAAAATATCGGCCATTGGTTACACGGATCTCCCCAAAAATGAGAAATGGCTGTAGGTGAAAGTGGCCAAATTCTTGAAAAATACACACTGAAATTTTCTGAAATTTTCTTTGTTTATTCACTCTACCTCAATGCATTTACCATAAAAATTTTAGGACCAACGGATGCATGGTTTGAAAGTTATGATAAAATCGATTTATGCCCTGTTTCACCCTTCATTCTGCCCAATGTTGCAACAAAAAAGTGCGCCACGAACTCATTTTAAGGCCAAATTGAGTGATTCAAAAGGGAAACTGTGTATTTTTACCTTCTCTACTGCCACATGCTTCCAGAAATTCATTTTGATGAAGAAAAGGCGCTGATGTGCAAAAATACTGAAATCTGTCCTAATCTGTCCATAATGCTGAAAAATGAAAATCTGCCTGAAAAACCCATCTGAAATGCCCCTAAAAATTGCTTTTTTCCAAATTATGTCCACGTTATACTCAATTTATCATATTCTGAGAAAATTCAGAAGCTCAGAATTTTTTATTTCTGCTCCAATCTCTTGCAACATTTGCGCCAAAACTGCCTTCTAGAAAAAGTTGCAAAAAACAAAAACAGGCTGCTACAGCAATAGCTGCAGAAACTGCCACTTTCCGCAGATGTTATTGAATTGAAAAAAAGATGAACATGCTACTACAAGAAACTAATAAATTGTACTGCTGCAAGTTATTGTTGATTTCATAAAACCATTAGTCTTCATCAAAGCCAACATTCATGGTACAATTCTTACCATGCGAATAAATGTGCCGAAGTCGAGCATGGGAAGAAATCATTGGATTACCAATCAATAATGAAAATCGTTAACCAATGCGAGAAAATTCACCGATAATGTAAATGAGTGTCAAGGTACCTCAGTGCATCTTGACAGAGATGAATGAATGTGTCGAAGTCGAGTCGCCTGCAAGATTTGACAATCAAGAGACATTGTTGTATTCCCATTTTTATCAACGAGGAGGCTTGCCATTGATGAATGCAAGCTCCAAGGCACTTCAAATAATCTCTAATCTTGATCCCAGATAAAGTGTTGAGGTCGATGGGACAAGATCTGTTGGAAGGTGGACCTTAAGGAATTCCACATCATCCAACTCGAGCATAGAACCAAAAATTATTTGAAGAACCATGAAATATTGAAACCATCATGAAATTGCAGAACTTATTGTGAACTTTTCTCGCCATTTGCCCGGTTTTCAAGCAAAGCTCATGTCCAATTGCACCAGCAAGCTGGTTTTCACAATAGGGCTTATTTTTCTCTTTTTTTTTCTTTTTTCTTTTTTATGTCCTACTCTACTTGAAAAATAAAATCTTGTTCAAGTATATGAATACTTCCAATGGAACCATGTCTGTAACAAGATGATAGATAAACTCATATGCAGGTTTGAAAGATACTCTTTGATATGTACCAGTATATGAGATGCCAACTGTCTTGATTTAGATGATTTCAGAAGATATTGAATAATTGAGCATTGGGATACGATGACTGAATTGAACCAAGATTCAATGTAATCTTGTCTTCCTTGTCTTTCCTCTATCATGAAATGCAAGTCTTCGGAGATGTGATCTTCATTCATAGAATCTAGTGATAGGCATGCATGAGACTTTTCAATCTCTGGTTCCAATATCTCCTCTTTATCAATAGACATCCATGATTCTTGGACCTTATCTAAGTCTTCTTCTTCTGGTTGTTGTTCTTCAATGATAGCTGGTGAATCATTTTGCAATACCTCAGAATTGTAAGTTGATTGAGGTGTTTTATTGTTGGGGATATGAAATGGTTGTGGAGGTAGTGGAGTGGGGAATCTTTGGGGTGTTTGTGTGGATGGTAATGGAAAAGGTTGAATTGAGGTAAAATGAGGATGATATTGATGTTGTAGTGGAGGTAGATGGTATGGATAACATGGATCATGGTATTGAGGATAGAGAGGGAAATATTGATGAGATAGTGGATTTCATTTGTAGGGCCTTTGCCAACTTTGTTGCCAAGATTGGTTTTGAGGTTGGGATTGAGATGGCCAAGGTTTCCAAGGTTGGTTTTGAGGTTGGGATTGAGATGGCCAAGGTTTCCAAGGCAAGGGTGTTTTCCAATTACCTTGAGATTGTTGTGCACAACCTTGATACTGTGCATAAGGATATTGCATCATATTGGGTTGATGAGGCTGCCATAGTCCTCTTGGAGCTACATAAGAAAGTTGCTCTTATGCTTGATTTTCTCCATTATCCTTCTGGTAAATTGCCTTCAACCTTGGTAATGATGGGAAATCTTCAGTAGTATGTGATCCTGCACAAATTTTACACATTTTAATGTTATCAAGTGGACATTCATGCAAAGCATGTTTCTTTCTACATTTAGGGCAAAATATAAATGAAGCAACTTTTTGTTTGTTTTGCATTCTTAGCATGTCAGTTTGTTCATTTAAATTACCAAGAATGTTTAGCAAATTGTTATGTTCAGTTTGACTTACCAATCCTAATGCTGACTTACTTACTTGCCATAAATGGATCTTGAGGAAACCTTACACACTTTGCTTTTCCTCTTGATATGTTCTTGCGCATTTCACAAATTTCTTGAAATGGCAATTGATAGACATCTCCTTTTCCCACAAGATTAAGAAGATCAATCCATTCATCCTTTATAGCATTTAGTAGGAGAGTTTTTAATGCATCTGATCCTAAATTATGCAATTTAGATCTTTTGATATTATAAGTAAATCTCTCCACTAAATCTTCTAGGCTTTCATCCTCTTTTTGGTTCATCTTAAGACTTCATTTCTAAGGTCATGGTGCATGCAATAACCTTTATATTTTTCCAAAAATACTCTTTTCATATCATCCCATGTCCTTATAGAATTTGTTCCTAAATTCATGAACCATCTAAGAGCTCTATCCTTCAATGTTGCCGGAAACAAATTCAATTTTTGCATGTGCAATGAGTAGCCATAAGATCTACAAATTATTTCAAATTCAAAAAGAAAGGTTTCTGAGTCTTATGATCTCATACCTTTGAAGTTAGGAAGTACAGATGGATGGATGTTCTTCATTTGAACGTTAATATCAGTTTCTTGAATGGGAAATCCAAAAGGATCTTCCTCATTGTCATCATCTCCATCCATTTCTTCAACCTCCTTTGTCACCTCTTCTTCTACTTGCAAAAATATGAATTCATGATGTGGATGTGTGGCTCTTACTGCACCACATGATATAGTGGGTGTGGTAGGTGATTGAAGTTTTTGTTTTTGTGTTTTTTTTTGGATGTAAGAAATAAGGTTACCTAGTTACACTTCCCCGGCAACGGCGCCAAAATGTTTGTGCTCAACCTAGTGTTCCTAAATTGAGTTCATTAATTGTCAACCAGGGTTGGTAAACTGCTGAAGTGTGGTGCACTATATGTGCCTAGGTATTTGTTTCTCACTACATTGTGTTTAGTGTTTTATGATGTTTTTGGTTTTATGGTTTTATGTTGAAAAAGGAAAGAACTAAGTGCTGGTGAAAAGAAGCTATTGGTTGTGTTAAAACATAACAAAGCCTAAACTATGGATGGAAAACAACAAATGCAAAGTTTGATAATGACTTCAGTGCAAGAAAATAAATCACAACATGAACTTAAACTTATCCAATTCATTCATTAAAGATGTGTTGGAAGAGCTTGAGAAATGGACAAGTTAAGTATAAATGAATTTCTCCTAATTAAACAATCAAACAATCAACTTACAATGTTACAACATCTCATCCATGATTAAAGGTTTATTGGAATATATTTGGAAAAGAACATTTGTAGCACAATAAGATTTCTGCTCTAAACTAGCTTCTAATTCTATTCTGCAACTCAATTTAACACCACTAGGCCTCACTCAAAAGTTATATATTTCCTTTTTAGAATAGGCTTTGAGAAAAGGCTTATTTGTGAAATGGTAAAAAGGTTGCAAAATACTCCAGGCCTTAGACTGATACTAGCTTCTGTCCAGATGATTATGTATTAATATGAGGTTGGAACAAAAGAAGTTTTTGTAAATGATGAAGACCGTGGTATCTAAATTTAACAACTAACACAATTTAAAATGCAATGGATAACAACTAAACTGGAATGCTAATACAGTGAGCTAAGACTAAACTAGAATGCTACTAGTCTACTTGAAGTACAGTGAACAGAGTTAAATTAAAATGCCATTATCAAACTTGAAATGTACTGACAGAGCTAAACTAAATGAAATCATCCTCCGGAGTGCTATGACTAAACTAACATGCAGCTAGTCTATTGGAATTCTACAGCCCATCTTGTTCAATGTGAATGATATTTTGGAAGAGTTTGTAAAAAAAATTCTGGCTGTATTATTCAATGCAATTGAACATAAACATAAGATTTGAAAGAAAATACAATTAAAATCTAAGATACCACAGTTGTTTCTTATTCATTGTTAATGATGTTTTGGAAGAGTTTGTAGGAGTAAGACCGGCTGTGACACTTAGTGTAAACAAGCATAAATCATAAAATTTGAAAGGAAATGCAACTTAAACCTACAACACCACAGCTATGCCTTATTCATCGTGATGATATTTTGGAAGAGTTTATAAGAGTAAGTCTAGATGTGATGATCAATGTAAACAAGCATGAAACATAAACTTCAGAAACGTGCTTAAGCTAGAAATGAAAAACGAGACTAAAATACTTATCTAAACCGTATAAACAAGGCTGCTCAGGAGGCAGGGGCCCTCTACCACCGGAGTAGCACGCAAAATCTACTTCAATATTGACTTAGTGCTTCCAATAAAGTGATACTTCTTGCATTAGAGAGAAATTACTTCAAAACAGAGTGTTTTCGTACTTCTGAAATCTAGCAGTCAAATACAAAATCTAACCAGCGTTTCTCGGTCTCCCGAGTCATACTTATAATAAGATTACATAACTAATCTTGAGAAAATAAAGGGATAAGTGTCTTTCCCACTTCTAATCAAATTGAAACTCTTATTCAAGGCCTCGTTCTTTATGTGGAGTCTTTGTCCTGATAGGAAACTGCTTCTCAGTTTTAATCTCTTCCACGTGCATAACCGCTTGGAGATTCGAACTCAGACTTCGTGGAGAGCAACAAATGATGAGGAAGTGCTGTATAATTTTCCCATATGCGTTTTTCCTTCAGACGACACCTGTAACCCATTTAAACTCTAAAATAGCTTCGGAATGCGTGATCAGCTACGAAACGCCTGTATTATGTAGCTATTTTGCAAAAAATTATTAAAACAGCAAAAATTATGAAAATACAATATGTTAATCAATTGCATGTAACCTTTAAGCAATCCTAATCATTCTTCATTGATTTTAGGCTTATGAAGTGATAAAATAATGATGAAATGAAGTGAAGGTTTGTAAAAGAGAAGGCAATTATAGGGCTCAACATACCCCCACTGCAAGACTATTGCATGTCCTCATGCAATTTCATCAAAACTTTATTCCATGTGCTCTGAAACCTCTGTTAGAACATCCAACTTTATCTTTCTTCTTCTTTTGGCCCTAATCTATTTTCTAATCTCTGTTAACTTTTCAGAAATTAGTTCTTCATCTTCCTCTTGTAGTGGAGTGTCAAGTTTATTTTCAATAACCATGTCAGATTTTCTTCTTCTGCTCCATCAAAAGATTTGGAAAAAGATTTTATAATATCCTTATGGAAGCCATCAAATTTCTCTATAAAATTTAGCCTCCCTTCTTATTGTAGTAGCTCCTTGACTTGTGGATATCCTTCCAAATACTTGACATCAACTGATTGTGTCCTGACAATTAGCCACATTCCTCCTTTGTGTAGATTATCTTCCTTTCAGAATTACTTTTCTATGCTTAAAGCTAGATTGACTACAGAGTCTAATGCTTTATTTTGAAACTGTATCTCTGTGTCTGAAGATGGATTAGTTGAAGAATGATGCTTCACCCTCAGAATTACCTTTCTACACTTAGAGATGGATTGGCTGCAAAGTGTAATGGAGGTGAATGGATGGAGGTAATTAAGTTATAAGAGAAAATGAAGTGGCTATGGATCTGATGGAGAATTTATGATGAAATTGTGGTGAAATAAGTGAATGATACAATCTTAAGGAGATGTGGAATAGTAGGTTGGAATGTTGGATAAGGGATATGGCCAAGATATGTTAATCAATTCGAATGATAGGTTGTTTTAGGAAACATATGATTATTCACATTGTATGATTATACAAATTGTCCTCACACAACCAGACACTGATGGGAGAAGAGGAATATGGATAAATTAAATCCTTGAGTTTGACCTTACTATTTAAACTACCAAGTTAGTAAAGGTACAAGGTTTAGCTAAATTTTTAGTTGAATCTAATGGTAAAGTTTTGGGCATAAACTCTGTTTTTTAATTTTCAAAGAAGCACCCACAAGAACCTTCATTTTCTGATCCATTTTGAATGTCCATCTCATTTTTCCAAAAATCAATATTAAAAACTCAAGTTGAAATCCATAAAATACTATATCATCAATTCCAACTTATACTAGAAAGATCCTCTTAATATTCTACTATTTTGCATGACATAATTAGAGACTTAGGGAATCATTGATCAGTTTCATGCAGGAACCTATGGAGGCCATTATTCTTGGAGAGCAATAGCATACAAAATACTTAGGGCAAGATTCTATTGGCCTAATATGTTTTCACAAGTAGGAGCAAAAGTCAGAGCCTGTGTTCCATGTCAGATGTTTTTTGGTAAGCAAAAACTAGCAGCCCTTCCACTAGTTCCAGTAGTTGTCTCAGCACCATTTCTTCAATGGGGCTTAGAATTTATTGGGGAAATACATCCAGCTTCAAGTAATCAACACATATGGATCTTAACTGCTGTTGAATATTTCACCTAGTGGGTGGAAGCCATTCCTGTAAGAAATGCCATAGATTCAGTTGAAATCAAATTCATTGAAGATAACATTTTATCTAGATTTGGTTGTCCACAAAAAATAGTCACTGATAATGCCACAACATTCAGCAGCATAAAGATGACTGAATTCTTCCATAAATATTAGATTCTATTGCATCATTCAACTCCCTATTATTCACAAGTAAATGGTCTCGCTGAATCATCTAACAAGAGTGTTGTGGAGGTAAATCCCCTCTGCGGACAGAGGAGATCCCTACTAGCCCAGATCGGGTCTAGCAACAATCGTTCATGCTATAGTGCAGGTTCCTAATTGCAAATAAACCAACTAGCAATGAAGGCTTACCTGGAATCCAACGCTATCGCTCGTAGAGAAAGTAGCGCTCCCATTCCTTAGCTCTGGCAGATCACAATCCTCACGATCTCCGTGATCAGACACCTGCACACGCAAGAAACAAAACAAACGCGAGCGTAAAATATAGTATATGAAACTATATGTCAATCAGAGAAGACATAACTCATCATCATAATCAACAACAAGAGTGGAACCATAACCAATAGTCGCTTATCATTAATCAATCAAAGAAGAATACAACCATAGCCCTGACGCTGAATTCTCCTTCGGAGGGTCGCCAGCGGAACACGTCTCGAAAAAGCCTATCAGGGATGGGACAAACCTCTCTCTTCGGGTGTCTCGACAATAATCTCCTTGCTTGGATTTGGCCTTAAGGGAATGAAACAAGGCTCTTACAGCATAAGGCTTTGATTTCTCTTGGGAACTTGGAGACTAGCTTGCAAAGGGAATGAGCAAACACTTATAGATGGAGGAAGGGGAGTTGGGATCCCTATAATCATGGGATTGGCCCTATCCTCAAGGAAGCTTCCATGAGAGGTGACAAACCACTTCTCTACATGGAGATCTGGAGCCAAACCTCCCAACTAAAATTAGATACCAGTTCATGGATCAGTTAGGACGAAACTTCCGCCATTTACTTTTAAAAGACACTCCTTAAAATGGATTGCGCGAGTGCGATTCTGAGATAGAGTGCCAATTGGCGCGCCCTATTTGAAGGATTTCCCCCATTGGCGCGGGTACTGAACTGCCTGCCCGTGCCAATGCAAAAAGGGGTGTTTTTAGGGTTTTTCACAAGGATTTTTCTTCAGGGCAATGAAAGTACATGTTTAGGGGAATGCCATGAAAGTATTTTCAAGCTATGTCACTGCTCACAGGTCATGGAATGAGCCCTCCAATTGTGCGGGATGGGGAATTGCAGGGACGGTGACAAATTGTTGTGTAACAGATGCCCCCTAAAGCATGAGGCCCGAGAGAGAGAGAGGGGTGAAATGCTTTATGAGAACGTGTCCAACTGAAAACACCGCCATCGGAAAATATGCGTAGAGAAATACAACTGATATCTCAGATACATGATATATATGTGGTATGGGCGCAGCCATCCATAACAGAGTATACAATAATTCGGATCAAAGGCATGGACGTAGCCATCCAGTAAGGATTGATAAATAGACTCAGGTATGGTCACAGCCATCCAATCAATGAGTCATGTAACTAATCATAAGAATCCACAAAATCGCAGCCTGGATTATAACAGACAGGAATCTAGGGTCTTGCGCTCTATCTCGACCCGAACAAAGTACAAGTTCAAGCATGCAAATATGTGAGCTGAAGTCGAACATGCGAGAACATCGCCTGATTACCAGCCAATGATGAAAACTGTTAACAAATGCGAGAGGTACCACCAATAATGACAATGGTCCTCAAGGTACTATAGGTACAATCCACGGCATGTGAATCAATGAACTGGCGTCGAACACCCGTAGAATCACTTGATCGGAGGCCAATGATGAAAACCTCACGCCGAATGCAAAGAACCTGCCATTGAGGCATGCAGGCTCCAAGGTACCAGAAGGGAGTCTCTAGATCAGCTTCTTGGTTAATGAGTTGAAGTCAACAGGAAGTGACCTTGATCGAAGGTGGGCCATAGTGTTTCCCACATCATCGACACGAGGCAGAGGAACATAATGTCTTTGTGAATCAAGATCAGATGAGAATCAGAGGAAGGTCGAAATCTGTAGAGGTCAACTTCTCTTGAACATATAAACGACACGACAGTGGATTTGGCAGTATTTGACATCAAAAGATCAGAGGTCATGATGACGAGGCAAAGAGCAGATGAGAGGTCAAAAGGGATCACCCAAACCCACGGAGGCAAGTGAAAAACGAGATGAGATGTCCCCAACCTGACACGAATACAGACAAGTGCCATGTTCAAGAGCGACATATTGCCGACACGACAAGGATGCTGGTTCCATTTTCCCCACCATTTATGGTGAGTACCTCTTTATTTTTACACAAGCTTGAAGAGGATACCATATGCTTGCTGTATAAGTCCAACCCAGTACATTTAACGAGCCCTAGGAAGGAGGAACTCGAATATTGTCATTACGACTGAATCCAATGTCATCAGGGTTTAACGAGTCTGACAAAGGGAGAACTCGACGTCTTTTCATATTTAGAGAGTTTGAAAAGATAGCGTAAAAGTAAACTCCAATAGTCCCTTTTCGTAAATAGTTCCTCAGATCCGAAAAGGTAGAAAACTATGTCTGAGAAAACCTCCTAGTCGTGATAGGCTAGGGTATTCCTTTTTCGTAAGTAATCTATCCCAGCCCGAAAAAGGGGTAAACATATACTGGGTAGATGTCGTTTCGCGGCCACTTTAACGAGATCAAAACGACAAGTGACTCGGCAATCTTTTCATGTTTAGAGAGTCAGAAAAGAGCTGAAAGATGACTCCTCCTGGAGGAACGAGTGGTATAAAGGGAAGCAATTGGTTCCATTAATGGTGAAACTACTCTAAACAAGTAAAGGTCAAGAGGCTGGCTAACAAGACCACTCATCGCAGCGGTTCCTCAAGAATGGGTAAAACAACCAAGTGAAGGCATATGATTGGCCAAGCAGATAGTGACGATGGAGTGAGAAAACCAAGGCTCATCTAGCAAAAACAGGCTGATAAAATGGCAATCACAAGAGATAAAATGGGAAAGGTTTCATTTTTACACAAGCTTGAAATCAGAAAACTCTGCTTGAAGTTGGTTTCATTTTTACACAAGCTTGAAACAAAGATAAACTATGCTTGAAACCGATTTCATTTTTACACAAGCTTGAAATGGAAATAAACTATGCTTGAAAAAGTAAGCATGCCCCAGCCATTCAAATTCGAGTACATGGAATAACTTGTTTCATTTTTTAAGGAGCTTGACACAAGACAAGGAACTCTGCTCCGACAACCTTGTTTCATTTTTTAAGGAGCTTGACACAAGACAAGGAACTCTGCTCCGACAACCTTGTTTCATTTTTTAAGGAGCTTGACACAAGACAAGGAACTCTGCTCCGACCAGACCCAGTTTCATTTTTTAAGGAGCTTGACACAGGAAAAGAACCATGCTCCGACGACCTCATCATGAACAAGAAGTCTTTGCTTCAAGAGTTCCACTCAGATGGAAGGAAATATCCTGAAATCAGGACTGATACCCCCAGCCACGATGCAAAACGGCATATGCTGAGTACAAGCACGGGGTAAGAGTAGCCACGATCAGGATGACATGTGGAAAACGAGACCACTTAATGCACCGAAAAGGGAGGAGACAAGTGCTCCCATGGCATAGGTGTAATCGCGCCCCAAGAGAAGATTGAAATCTAAGGGGCCTGGAACAACCATCACGTCCATATGGACGGTTTTACCTCCCAAAGTAACAGGTAACCTTGGAAGGATCCCTAAGGTTTGACTCGTTCTTCTTTTAAATGCCAACAGATTCTGCGTAACAGGCACAAGTGGTGGTGAGCCAAAAGCTCGCCAAGTAGTTGAGGATAGAACACTAACAGATGCGCCTTCGTCTATAATGGTGCTAGGTACGACTAGACCAAAAGCCTGTACTGTGATCTCGAAAGGCGCATAAGACAGAAGGCAGTATCCTGCAAATCGACTCCAATCAAAGGAGGCGAACAAACTACTTGGAGGGGCTACCATCGAACCGAGATGGTATTCCCCTGGTGTTATGGAAGAAGAAGGAGCATCCTCCATGACCTCCATCTCGAAGGCAGGAGGAGTATCCTCCGGAACCTCCATCACGGGAGGCAGAGGAGCAGCTTCTTGAGATATAGGGACAAGAGAATCTTTCTCCAAGTCTAAAGAATCTGAAGAAACTAGAAGGACATGAGGGGTGTGAGGTCCACTCTCAATGGAAAAGACCTGGTGTACCATAGACGGAGCCAGCTCAACCGATCCCACAACCAATGGTTGGTCGGGAACGGATTCATGAATTTGAATTTCCGGAGGAGTGGGATCGACCAAGGATGACTCTTGACCAATCGTTGAGTCAACTGGTGGAGGACTCAAAGAAAGCCGTTTATAACCAGCTGGAAGGCTAGGTGTAGAAACGGTTGCATTGTCCAAGACTCGCTTGGCTTCATCCATATATGGACAAAGGTGAATGGCATGGTGCCCCCCACACAACTTACAAGGATTGGTAATATTACCCTACTTCTTAGGAGCCTTATCAGCACCAGTTGAAGACGTGCCCCCAACCTGACTCCCAGAAACCAAAGGCAACGATGGACGACCATTGGACTATTCTTCAAGCACCTTGGGAATTCCAGGGCAGTCTCGAAGAAGATGGTCTCCCGTGCACAACATGCAAGGGAACGTGACTTTCCGCAGAGGGTTGGGAGGGTTATCGACGGAAGGCTTCTTAGGCGCAATAGCCACAGAGCTAGCCTCTCCTTTATCGGACTTCTTCTTCTTTGTCTTCTTATTCTTCTTCTTAGCCACCTGGTTACTCGAATCCAGACTTTCACCAGGTGAAGTAGAAGAGGAGGACACAGAAACATGCGAAGAAGGGGAGAGGTCCACCTTGGAATCAACATGATGTTGTTCAGGTGGAGGAACTGATTGAACAGTAGACGAGACATCCGGAACCACATAGGTTGAGAACAACCAAATAGGAAACCCAACAGTTAACCCAGGAAGGGACAACGTCGCCATATAAGGAGCGCCAAAATTTCCAAAAGGAGGAAAATGACCAGGATTCCCATTGGAGGGGATTCCTTGGTTGGTGAACTCTGGAAAAGTTGCCATCAACAACTCAAAACCGCACACGGGCTAAAAACCAAGGCACACAATCAAACGGCCAACAAGCAAATTCTAACAGGGCGTGTGATCGCAAGTGATTTATTTTACCACATTGAAACTTAGAAACTTCACCGTTTCATGTTTTAAGAGTCGAGAAACAGATGAAAGGTGACTCTATCTCTTTCAGTTTTAAAGCAAGCATGAAAGGACAAGCGCTTGGTGATCTTTTGAAATTTAAAGAGTCAGAAAAGATCAAAATGACTGCTCAGGAATACTAGGCAAAGGGTGTACCAAATAACCGTGAACTGCAATATACACCTTGGTTTCAAAAATGAAGGAGAAATCAACCAAGGACTTGACGTACGTGCAGGCAATCTCCCCGAATGATGTGTCCGGTGTATCACGGGTATAGGGCGGCAGAATCCGCTTCCTATGGATAAAGGATAGAAACCTAGTGGGGTCTCCCTTTATATACGCAATGGTACGGGGAGCACAAGTCCGTACTAGTGCTGTCTAAAGCCAAGAGGCGAATGACAGCTACTAGGTTTAAAGACGCCGGAACACGTCTCTAGCCTAGACCACTAAATGCTGCGTTAATGTTTCAATGTTGCCTTAGTGTAGATTGAATAAATTTTAATGTTTATCTTCAATTACGTTTCAGTTTTTAGGCCCTAGCGAGTGTTATGTCTCGAAATCTCCTATATGCAGCTATATGAGAAAAGAAATCTTTCAATTCGATGAATGCTATCTAGTTAAGGGAAGAGATTCAAACAATGATGCAACATAAAACAGCACTGCAAACAAAATATTTTCCAAACTAGATGACTTTCACTATCCAAAAGTAATTCCAAACATTCAACGATGCGAACAATGCAATGTAATCTATGCAAAATCCTCTTCTTCAGAAAACTATGCAATTGTAATCTATGCACAATTTCCCTTTTCCTTCGAAATGATAAGAATGCACTTAATGCATTTTTCGATGAAATGAGAATCTGCTTAATGCACACTTTTAATGAAAGAGAATGCACTCAAAGCAACTTTTAGCTTTCAATCATTAAACAATGTGATCTAATTCCAATGATAAATCTCAAAAAATGCTTTTCGATGCAATGTGATCTAATGCATTTTAACGAAAAGCAAACTATGAGACGAAAACTAAAAGAACACAAATCTCATTAATGAAGGATGAATGCAAAAGAGATGTAAACAAACACTAAGAATGAAATCGTTGTTTCAAACACTTTGTCACGAAATCCCTCAAAAGGCGACAAGACGTATGAGGTCAAACACAAAGAGGACTTCCAAAGCAAGAGATCAAAACAAGGCATTCATTCCCTTTTACATCAAACAATCATGGAAATAAGAAATTTCAAATAATGAGAAATGTAATCTATGCTCATACAGTGAAAATACCGGAAAGGAAATACACACTGGTGAAGGATTTAGGGAAAAAGTCTCAATTTTCACACACCCTGAAATTGGCCCGACTTTGTTATTGACAACTAGCGCCAACGCTTGAAAATGAAAAAACAAAGAATTTCTCCCAACCAATACCAGACTCACCACTTCAGGCAGGATCTATATCAAACCCAGAAGCAAAGTACTGACCAAAAGAAACTTCCGAACAAGGGTAAACCCTAGCACCTACAGGAGATGGCGTGACTGTCTAGCTGTAATCCGCGCTAGATAGGGAATGGTGCGAGTGATGAACTGGAAACCTGCGCCAACTGGCGCGACTGTCAGGGCTAAACTCGCGCCAATCAAGCCAACTATGAAAAGGTGAAAATTTGAAAAAGCAGAGGTCAGATCTGATCCTCTGGGGCTGAACCAAAAGCCAAACACTCAGAAAAGAGCCAACCAAAAGAGTTGATCAAGCAGGAAAAGTCAAGAATCGACCGAAATACAAGACAATACTCCAAGTGTTCAGTTCATAAAATAAACCGGAGATTGACTGAAGCAGCATTGATCTACTTCGCTAATGCAAAGCAAGAGCGTTTCGAAGGCTATCAAGCTAACTTCAGGCTCCATCTGTAGCTTACAAAGAAAAACAACAACAAGCTAGACGATCCCCAGTGGAGTCGCCAAATTGTTGTGGAGGTAAATCCCCTCTGTGGACAGAGGCAATCCCTACTAGCCCAGATCAGGTCTAGCAACAATCGTTCACGCTATAGTGCAAGTTCCTAATTGCAAATAAACCAACTAGCGATGAAGGCTTACCTGGAATCCAACGTTGTCGCTCGTAGAGAAAGTAGCGCTCCCATTCCTTAGCTCTGGCAGATCACAATCCTCACGATCTCCGTGATCGGACACCTGCACACGCAAGAAACAAAACAAACACGAGCATAAAATCCAGTATATGAAACTATATGTCAGTCAGAGAAGACATAACTCATCATCATAATCAACAACAAGAGTGGAACCATAACCAATAGTTGCTTATCATTAATCAATCAAAGAAGAATACAACCATATCCCTGACATTGAATTCTCCTTCGGAGGGTCGCCAGCGGAACACGTCTCGAAAAAGCCTGTCGAGGATGGGACAAACCTCTCTCTTCGGATGTCTCGACAATAATCTCCTTGCTTGGATTTGGCCTTAAGGGAATGAAACAAGGCTCTTACAGCATAAGGCTCTGATGGCTCTTGGGAACTTGGAGACTAGCTTGCAAAGGGAATGAGCAAGCTTTTATAGATGGAGGAAGGGGAGTTGGGATCCCTATAATCATGGGATTGGCCCTATCCTCAAGGAAGCTTCCATGAGAGGTGGCAAACCACTTCCTCTACATGGAGATCTAGAGCCAAACCTCCTAACTCAAATTAGATACCAGTTCATGGATTAGTTAGGACGAAACTTCCGCCATTTATTTTTAAAAAACACTCCTTAAAATGGATGGCGCGAGTGCGACTCTAAGACAGAGCACCAATTGGCGCGCCCTCTTTGAAGGATTTCCCCCATTGGTGCGGGTACTGAACTGCCTACCCGCACCAATGCAAAAAGGGGTGCTTTTAGGGTTTTTCACAAGGATTTGTCTTCAGGGCAATGAAAGTACATGTTTAGGGGAATGCCATGAAAGTGTTTTCAAGCTATGTCACTGCTCACAGGTCATGGAATGAGCCCTCCAATTGTGCGAGATGGGGAATTGCAAGGACGGTGACAAATTGCTGTGTAACAAAGAGTTTAGTGAAGGTAATCAAGAAAAATTTAGAAAACCACAAGAAAAATTGGGACAGACATCTGATTTATGCAGTTTGGGAAAACATGATCTCTCCCAAAAGATCAATAGGTAAATCTCCATTCCAATTAGTTTATGGAAAAGATGTTATTTTTCCTACAAATTTAGCTTTCCCTATGCTTAATTTTCTACAAGAATATACTAATGAACTTGATGATTTCTCTAGAAGGATAAATAATATTATTGAATTGAATCAAAACAGAGATGAGATTCAATATAAACTGAGGAAATATCGGAATAAAATTAAGATTATTTTTGACAAAAAGGCAAGGGAAAGAGATTTTAGAGAAGGGGATTTATTCTTAAGATGGGATGCTAGGAGAGAAGATAAGGGCAAGCATGGAAAGTTTGATAATCTATGGTTTGGACCAATCAACATTGTAGAGGTAAAGGGAAACAACACATTTTTTTTACAGAATTTGGAAGGACATTTTTCAACACTGCCTCTCAATGGCAGATTTTTGAAACACTATATCCAGTATTGAAGGAGATCCTACATCATCATTGTAAATTATCATTTTATTTTACCATTTGAAGTCTATTTTTTTTTTTCTACAACAAAGAATCTGTTAGTCATCATTATTTTTCACTATCTTTAGATGACTATAGGATGTTTATAGATTTCTAAAAACAATATTCCTTGAATATCTTGAGTTTCAGAAATCTCACTGCCTTCATTATCCTTACAAACCTATTTTCACTATTCCTCATTTGGTCTTCTCAAAGTCACCCTGTTGCTCCTAAAGACTCATTATGGGCTCATGCCTCTGTTCTTCATCCTTCTTCCATGCCTATGACCTCATTGCCCCTTTTTTCCCCTGTCAATAGACCCCATCCTCCATCTAGGGTTTCCTAGTGATGACTCATTTCAATGTCCCTTTGGGCACAATATCCTATAACAATACTTTGTTTTCACTTGAAGATATCCAAGCCAAATTTCAACCAAAATCAAGTCAAAATACCCTCCCTTTAGGTCATTAGGGTTTTACATGTTTTAAGGTCATCATTGGATGTTTCAGGCACTGCTTTTCCTTTACTAGAATTTGGCTCAGATGTAATAGAATGTCAAGACATGGTTATTCAAGAAAGACCTAAAAGTTTCCAAAGAGGTTTGTCTTATCAGTTCAGAACCTACAAATGAGAAAAATGAAAAAAATTTGCACTTCTACAGGAGTGTTGAAATATTTACCAACAAAAGGTACTGATGAGGTAGACTATCTACTCCTGAATGAAAACAAATTACAAGAAAGGGAAAGAGGAAACACTTAGTCTTGAAAATGATTAGGGTTTATACACTTGATGGTCCAGTTGAGTGCCAAAACAGTGATCAATTGCAGAAAATGACATGCAGGAAGCACACTAGGCCAAACATGAAGAAATTCTATCAGAAAATATTGATGAAATATGGAAAAATGTGAGGTGAACTGGGTAGAAATGAATGAACTTAAAAAGGCTATAGAGAAATTAGAAGACAACACTGATGATTGTTGTAGAGACTGCAGACACCAAGGGTTTTGAATAAAATGGCCAGAGAAGGTGAAAAGATAAGTTGACCTCCATGGTGGAAGAAAAAGAGGATTTTGAAGATGCTACTATGTGGCTAAATCCAAAAGGTGTCAAAATGAACTTGTCATATCTAAATGAGAAAAAGAAAAACCGATTCAGTAACTTCAGCAACCTTCAAGGAAAAAGTGTTAAAGAAGGTTAGTGAGAAAAGAAAAAGACTTTAGACATTAGGAAGTGGGTTTTGAAAAGTTAAATTAGATCCATAAACCTATAAAATCCCATTTCACACTTCAATGAATCAGTGTTATCTTTCAAAAGACCAATAGCATTCAGAGGAGAAGAATTCGTGAGTTTGCAAGCCAAATTTGGGAAAATTTTCTTGGCGTTGCATGCCTAGGAATAGGCACTACGCCCTTGGAATTCCCCCCCCATACAATTTCTAAAGGTGCTGCATGCCTGGAGGAGCATTGTGCTCTTGCTCGAATAGACTCGGTGAAGAAAACCTTGGCGCTGCGCACTTGGATAGAAAAGGTTTCTAAACCCTCCAACCACTCAACTCACTCCAAAACTCCTTCAAATATTTTCCAAAGGTTCTCCAAGCACTGATAAGGGTAAGTACGTTCCATAACCCATCTTCAAGCTATTTTGGTCATCATTTAATTGAATGTAAGTGAAACCCTAAGAAGAAACCATAAATATTAAGATTGAAATCACTGTTTCATCCATTACTCCATCCTCCTTGAAGAAAATCAGTTACAAACAGGAGTAATTACATTGTTTGAGGGTTGTCATTCATTTTGCTTGTCACAAAATCCATTCCCTTCCTTCTCACTCATTCCTTTCATTTGCAAAATTTCCATTTCATACCCTCCCTTCATCTCATTGCACATCAGCCCTAGAGTTTTCAAAAACAGATTTTTCAGCATGTCAGAGGAAGGAGACAGTGGCAGTGGTGGTGAGGCCCAAATGCGAAGGAGGCATTATCACAAGGGAGGGAAGATAAATAGATTTGAACCCCTCAATACAAGGGAGCTCATGGCATCTCCTCTTACTGTTTCCTGCTTCAAACATGTAGGCTGCTTTGAATTTTGTGAAGGTGCAGCAAGTACAAAACCACCCTGAGCTAACAAGACTTCTCATTATCAATTTGCATGACAAACAAGTTAATATTGTTGGGGTTACCTTTGAGTTTTCTACAGATGCAATTTCAAATGCTACAGGAATACCAAGTGTGGGAGAAAAGTGATTCAAGAAAGAAAACCTAGACATGAGTTACTTTGAGCCATATCTAAAACCTAGGTATAAAGATCACACAATTCCATATTTCATTTTTCACATCTGCTTGATAGATATGCACTCATGATGAGGATAATCATGAATTATTTCACATGGGAGGGAAGATTTCCCCGCCTCTACTCATACCACATCCGGCTTCTTATGCATTTCACCAGAGTGAGAATGATGCATATACCATATTACCTCTTCTGTAACATTGACAAAATGGACTACATAGAGAAAAAGAGATATTATCCTCAGCAAATGCAGAGCCTATTCCATCACTCACTCATCAAGATGGTGGTTATGCACCAACTACAACAGAAAGGCATTCCATGGGAGACCTTCATTGCTAATGAGGTTTTTAATACTCCACAAGGCCATCATCAGCAAGATATACCTTCCTCATCTCATCCTCCCATTCCTACTTCTCCATCACTTCTTGTTGTTCCTACATCTCCACTCACTCACATTCCTTCACCTCATGATGATCCTCCTTCATCACCTTCCCACAACCCTTCACCCTCATCTCATAACACCAGAGCATCCAGTAGTGAAAGAGACATTGAGACAAATGACACTGAGATGATTGACATTGAACCTTTTCCTTTGACCTACCAGAGGGGATACAGGCATGTGTTTGTTACACTTGAGGTGCAAGGGGCCATGCCTTCTCCATCAACAAAATAGCTTGACAAGGGTAAGGAAAAGGTTGCAAAGCAGGTCATTGTTGAAGAGGAGGATACGCATGAAACTGAACAAGAGTTTCAACTGATTGACCTTGAGGATGAGGATGAGGATGAGGAGATTATTACAAATATGTTGCTCAAAAGCAATGATGCCAAGATTAGTGAGCTTCAAGCTAATCTTGGTAGGGCCAAGAATGTGATCAGCTATCTTGAGTTAGAAATAAAGCAGACCATTAGTGAGGTCAGAGCAATCAAATATCGGAAGGAGGTTGGAAAGGCCAAAGCTATGCCAGATGAGACTTTAGGCACCTTTGATGATAGTGAAGATGAGGAAGAACAACTTCCTAGGAAGAGGCCAAGGATAATTGGGTTGAAGAAGCCTTTAGCTCGGGAAAGAGAGAAAGGACAGAATTGGCAGATCAGCTCACTCCAAGTGAGTTTCTTGCCATGGAAATCAGCGAGAATATTGGCTAGAGAGCGAAAAACTACACCTAGAGGGTCAACTTGAGAAGGCAGAAAGAGACATTGACATGCAGAAGAAGATGGCAAAGAATTATGCCATGAGAAACATGATTGCAAGGGCCAAGCTCAAAGAAACCCTTACAAAGATTAAAGACATAAATGAGGAAAAGGAGAAGGAAAAACTGAATATCCTTGCTGATGTATCCCTACAAGCATCCAAATCATGATCAGCAAGGTAAATTCCAAATTTTTGCACTTGGTGCAAATTTTTTATTTTTGACAGTTTGTCCAGCAGAAAAAAGACCAAACGCACAGGACTAGTGGCGCTGCGCTCTTTTTTGGGGCACTCAAATGAGAAAAAATAGGCATTTTCATTTTCCTCATGCCAATTACATCATACTTAGAAAATTTCAGGTCATTTGGAGCAAAATTGGTCCCTCAAAAGGGCCAAAAACCACCTAAAAATCATCTTTTTGCCCTCTTTTCAGCACTAGTGTTGTGCCCTTAGCAGCAATGGAAAATTTTATTTTTGACTATTCAAATAGGCACCAATCTGGAAACTATAAGGCATATCTGGAAACTAGACAAGACAGGCTTTCCAATGGGCTATCATGGAGCTCATTTGGACACTAGGAAGGCCTCCAAAACTTAGCTGCAAAACAGGAAATTTTTCCAGTCTTGGAGCTGCGCCCTTGGCCTGGCGTTGTGCCCCTATACCTTGGAGTTGCGCCCTTACTAGGAGTTATTGCAAAAGATATTTTGAGGCCTTAAAGTCAACGTTTTCTCCAAATTAGCTGAAATAGTTATGTTAGAAGTTATTTTTGCCATAAATGTATTTTAGATATTTTGCCTTAGACCTTGCATGGTCTCAAAGGTCAAAGTTCCTTAAATGTGTAATTAGTGACTTCTAAAACCCTAGATAGGGTTTACTTAATCATTTTGTAGTTAAATACTGCATGTATGTTTCATTATGTTGTTGGTTGATTTTTGAGATGAAAATCACACAGGCTTTGAGTGGTGAAGAGTTTTTTGGCTTTGGAGCTTTGTAATTGTCTTGGACTGAATGATAATGGAGAAAGCACATTTGCAGGATTCATGGACTTTTTCAAATGGTGATGTTATTCCAATTTAGTTATTGTCTTCTTATGTTTTCCATATTTTTCATCTTTCCCTTATGATAGAGTAGAAAATTTATATTAAGATATGTTGTTGAGAGGCACCTTAATTCTGTCTACCTTCTGTTGTTTAGATGTTTTCCTCTGCTAGGTATGATTGAAGAATTATTAATTGCTCTTTGATTCCACTTATGCTTGTTGTCTTGAAAATAATCTAATAGAGCCAAGCCAAAGAATTTTATGGTATTCCATGTCCTTTGGTATAGATTAAAACATTGTTTTTAAGGCCTTTTCCTTGAAGTTTACTAATTAGGGTTTCGTTGAAGAATTTTATGGTTTTCCCTATCCTTTAGTCCATCTTGACTAGTTACTTTGAAGGTCTTTATAGTCTGATTGAAGAAACATAGGAGTTCCCTAATCTTTAATCATTACTAGTGTGTTATATTGAATGTTTTCTTTCTTTGAAAGTGAATAACTAGAGAATTTAGGAGTTCCCTTCTCTCTAGGGTTTGCTGGATGGTTGTTTTAAAGTTTACTTGGTGAAGCTAGGTGAAATAATTTTATGGTGCATCGTGTCCTTTGATTCTTTCTAATGCATAGTACCATTAAAGACTCTTCTTGTTATATTCTATGTTAAATGATTCTTAATTTCCCTTTAAACCTACTAAGTTCACAATTTAATGTTCATTTCACTCCCACAGAAGCTATTAAGATCCATTTGGCTTTGTCAACTTACCCTATGAAGCACCCTTGATTCATTATTGTACTTTTCAAGCCTTTCACAGACCCCATATCCCAATGGTTTAAACCGCTCTTACTCTATTTGTTCTACTTGACAAGCAACCTAACCAAACAAAACAAAACAAAAAAACTCTATCACTTTAACTAGCCTAAAATCACCATCCTACATCATACAAGTCATATATTTCATACAAATATAGAGAGAGCCCTCTCTGAGTCCAAGAAGGCTAGGTCCTAGGACTTCAAAGTTGGTTTGATGTTACCCTTGTCTATTTGGTCTTGCCAATCTGACAAATTACAGGGACCTAACATAATGGCGATCACAGTGGGACCCTGAGTAAGTAATAGCTTAAATATTCCTTAAAAACTCAAAAATCCCCTGCCAAACTTAGATAAATCAAGTGTTAGCCAAGAATGATATCTGTTTGATTTTCCATACTAACACAATGGCGAACACACTGGGAAACACTCATTAAAAATCTTAGTGTTACATAAAGAACTCAGAAAACCCAAAAAACATCTCTAGATTGGTATCCAATTGTTGATGGTGGAAAACAAACAAATCTTCAAAACAATTAGCATCATCCACCTAGTGACTTTACTAGTTTCCAGTAGACCTGGTGACTCCACTGTTTCTCACAGACTCCTCTGGGAATGCATTAATCAATCCTAACAGTATAAAGCCCAATCACATATTGTGTGAATTCAATATTCTTACATATTGGTTTTGTTTTCAAAACTCTTATAAACTTTCATCCTCTCTTTTTTGTGGGTCTGAAATCTGGCTTCACAAAGAATTAGCGCCAGATATCACCCTGACCCAAACCCTCCTACTATAGTTGATGACCCAGAAATAATCTTAGGAAAAAATTCTAATACTGAAGACTCAACTATTGTTAGACCAATTCACAAAGCGAGTTATGTTCCTAAAAACCTTACATTCTTGCAAGATACCCAATTTGACTTACACCATAGAAGAAACATATTTAGAACTAAGTCTCAAAATTGGATAGACCAGATAGACCTTGAGCCTATAAGCTTACAACAGAGTCCTAGTATAGAAGCCTTTCCTTCCACTCCTCCTGATTTTTAGCTTCTCCAACACTTTGACTCCTTTCGTTCCAAATCTGCTCAATCTCAGCTGGCTGGTCCAAGTACATCTGCTACCCCCACTCATACATCCATTGTGCAAACCACTTCATTTCATCCTCCACCTCCACTCATAAACCCTCCTCTTGTAAATCCTCCTTGAGTTCCATTACCTCCCATCATGGCAGCATGGTATGCCCCATTGGCACTACCACAACCTTTACTACCTATGCCACAGTAATATCAATCTAAAATCCCTCACTTTAATGGGACTAATTCTACAACTGCCCAACAACATGTAGACAAGATGAATGATGCATTTGACTACCAACAAATAGAAGAAGAGACTGTAAAAATGAGAATGTTTGCCCAAATTTTAGGAGGAGAAGCAAAGAAATGGTTCAAGAACTTAACTCCTAATAGCATTCATGATCTCCCTTCCCTCTATCAAACATTCATAAACAAGTGGGAGGCTAAGAAAAATCCTCTTCAAATCCTGTCAATGTATGATAACCTTAAGAGAAACTAGGTTCAATAGTGTTTACAATGCACTCCCTCCCCACATGAGCCCCCACAAGGCCTAGCCCTAGTATTTCCAGATGGATTTGATCCCGACATGGCTCGCCGATTAAGAGAAAGAGATACCCTAACCTTAGAAGATATGCAAAGGGGAGCAGTAAGTGTAGAAGCCAACCTAATTGCTAAAAGGGCTAGAATGAGAGCATAAAAAAGGGTTACATACAAAGAATAATTTGTGGCATCCACATCTGATGCTAAAATTGACAATCTAGTTAGGGTAATGGAAAGGATGATGGAGAGAATCAACTTGAATAAAACATCACCTCCTAGGTAAAACCAAAAAAAACAAAACAAACAAACCCTATCCTTATAACTAGCCTAAAATCAGTGTCCTAAAATCAATCAAGTCATATATTTCATCAAATATAGAGAGAGCCCTCTCTGAGTCCAGGAAGGCTAGGTCCTAGGACTCCAAAGTTGGTTTGATGCTACCCTTGTCTATTTGGTCTTGCCAATCTGACAAATTACAGGGACCTAACAGACTCCATAGCCTGAGGGGAAGGCACATGGAATTGCTTGTTCTCCGCATCCCACAGGGGGAAGCAATCCCCAGCTGGAGCCGATATTGTAACATTATTTTTTTTGATAAGTTAGCATGGTAGTTTGAAAAATAAAAATAAAATTCTAATTTACAACATCGATGAGAAAGAAAAATTTTAAAATGTTAGGAAAATTATATTTTTATTACATCCATGTTAAAATAAATTTTTAGAGTAGTTTGCTCTAAATAAAGAAGGCAAAAGAAAAAATGTTAGGGAAACATGAAACAAAAAATGTGTAAATGATTTAGCCTTTGAAATGAAACTATGGCTGCCTATTTAAATGTGCCAGATACTCATAAAGATATTTAATTTTAATTTTTGATGTTAAGACCTTCAAAAGGGGTTTCAATTTCATTTGTTGAAAGTTAAATATATATATAAGTGCTTTGAATTTATTATAAAGTCGCTATGTGAAAAAAGGTCAAATCAAATTTGCATAAAGAGCCAACAGTTTTTAACGGTAGATCTAGATCCCACCTTAGATCTATGGCAGAGATCCACTTTGCGACCCCCCCCCAAGACAGTTTCTTGTCAACGCGAGTGGGGGGGGTTTGAAGTCTGGTATTCATGGCCGCTCAAATTCGTGACATGGCAGCACCACATAACTTCGCACCCCCTCCGCCTAAAATAGGAAACCGGGAGGTACCCCCCCCCCCCGAGAAATCCACCTACGGTTTTCATCGCCGACGACCATTTTTCCCCGACGACCATTCTCCCACGCCCGATGACCGTTTCCTCCCGCACTCGATGACCGGTTCCTCCTGCGTTCTCAATCAACAGACCTCCCTTCCCGCGCCATACCCGTTGGTCCACTGTCTAATCATATCCCTCCAACTCACTTGGTCATTACCATTAATGCTCCACTTATGCCCGTTAATCGCCCCGTTGGCTGCTCAACCCGCTCTTGGACTGTTAATCATCTTGTTATGAAATTAATCTTCATCAGACCGTTAAACCTGAAACGCAGTATATAAAATCACCTGCAAAATCTCTTTCTTTACTTTACTTTATCATTCAAATTTCACTTATCCTCGCATTTCATTCCACTAAAATTTTCATTTCTAAAAAACTCTCCATACTTCAAAACCCCTATCATTGTTTCTATAACCCGAGCTTCAAAGTCTTGTTCTAGTTGGTACCTTGTCAAACATGGCACCCAAGGCCAAAACCAAGAAACAAATGACTCTTAAGGGTAAAGGCAAGAAAAGGGTGACAGAAGAAGTCCAGCTTGCCAAAAGTGTTTCACAGGTCATCTCTGAGGTCGCTCATTCAGCTGCTCAAGTCATCTCTAAGGTCGCCAAACCTGTTGCAGAAAACATCCCTACTGCAACATCACAAATTAACCTCGACCTCTGACCACAAGGTCTTCCAATGACCACAACATCTATGTCTCTTTCCAAGTTGAAAGAAGCACTATCAAATGTTCAATCTCAGTTGAAGATTGAGAAATTGTCTTCTTTGGCTAAAGACAACAGGATGAAGTCATTGGAAGACCCTGTAGTGAAAGTTGGATATGATCCAAAAGAATGCAAGGAAGCTGAGGAAATCATTAAAAATAAGAATGCATACATCTCTGCTCTGTGCAAACAACTAAAGCTACCCTCAATTGAAGACCCACAGACTAAGGAGATGGCAGAAAAAGAATGTAACAAGGAGGAAATGTTGAAGTTGATCATTGATCAAAATCTACAAATTAGAAAGATGGAAGAACAAATTGAAGAATTACTGCTGAAAGAGAAATCAACACTCCAAGTAAATATTGGTCCTAATTTAGCAACTCAAACATCTTTTGCAGGTATAGAACTTTCAGCAGCTTTGACTACAACTAATGCAGTAAAATTGGCACAAGATTTTTCCATTCAAAAGCAGGCTCATGAAAAGTTACAGCAGAGGTTTCAAGTTATTGAGTCTCAAAAAATTAAGAATAATACTTTATTATTAGAGGAACTACAAAAGACTCATCAGTTAGCACTTAAGGTCAAAGAACTAGAGAGTGAATCTCTAATGGAAGCAACTCTAGCTGAAGCTAAGAAGAATATCTGGGAAGACATCAGCAAGTCCATTACTGAAGTATGACCATCCATAAATATCATTTTCGAACAGCAGGAACTCATCACCAAATGCATAACAACAATTCAAGAGCAGAAAGATCAACTCAAGAAGAAGTCAAGTGAAGCCTTTGACATGATTAAGGTTCTTAATTCAAAGAACAGAGAGAAGTTGGAAGCAATCAATATTTTGGATAGAACTGCAACCATTTTGGAGATTGTAATGTGGAATTGTGGATTACAGATAAAACAAATTCCCTAAATGTGGTGTTATGCATTTAGAACAATAAATCAAAGACTTTGCAGACACTTTTCCTAAGAGTAAATAGACATACTAAAAGATGGAAACTTACTTGGAGTCCAAGTACTTCCTATTCTCCCTCTGTCGCTCTTGTTGTAGTTTCCAATCCAACTTTGATCACCAGATTAGTTCCCGCAAGTATAAACACTAAACAACAAATAGATTGCAATATATAGATGACTATTTATCTTAATCAGCTAAATCAATGAAACATGTGACATATACATCAGCTAAGAATCCATGATATGAAATATAGAAGCTTATACAGATACATATGTGGGAAAATGAGCAAAAATATTTATTAATGGATAGAAGGGGAAGGTTACAAACATCGATTGATTTGATGTCACAAACTCCAGCATCATCCCGGCCTCATCACAATGAACATCTCTCCAGCATCATAACACTCAAATCAAATACTCAATTGAGAATTCAACAACATTTCTTTACCAAATCTCTTCCTCCTCAAGCACTAGGATTTGTGCTCAATTTATAGAACAGCTGAAGTAGTTTCTCAATCAATGACTTTCGAATAATAGGCAAGACATGTTCCCAAGCTCAGAGGTGTTAGATAGACACATGGATTCAAATTTTAACACACAAGGACTCTTATAGAAGGCACTGGCAATGTGGAGATTCCGTAACAATGAGAATTTCTTTCCCATTTGACCAGCGCACCCTTGAATTGTGGGAAGTGCTTTTCAAAGCACCCTTGAATGGAGGTAAATTCATATGCAAAGTAGCTAGCCCCTTGAGAGGCTGCGTTGGTGAGCTCATAGGTGATATAACATGTACTTCAAATCTTGGAAACCTTGCAATGGAAGTCATGGATGATTTGTTCTTGTTCTTTGTCTTAGGGCATGTAACAACTAAAATGATAGGGGATGATAGACCCTATTCATTGGTTTTGGGGATGATGTCTAGTTTAACCAGGTCATTGGGAATGGTGCCCAAATTGAACTATAAAAATTCCCCCCTAAAGCATGAAGTCAGAATAATAATAACAATATTTTTTGAATGAGATTATTTACACTGTGATGGGTTGGAACTTAAGCAGAGTGGTGACCTGCATCAATCTTAAAATACATTACATCATGATATATCCTCTTGATCATGAATTTCTGAGGGAAGGCATTCCCATGCTCAGCACATAAACTATCTAATAACATGTACATAGTTCAGAAAGTCGTCTATATTGGAATGTTGCCCAATATAGACATGCCTACAGATATAGGCCCATGTTCGGATGACGATCTGTATGTAAGGTGACTATACAGATGATATGTATAACAATCCTGAAATCACAGCCTAGATGGTTGAAACTAGATCCGGGGTCTTCTTATCTGGTTCACTCGATCGTTCGGGTACAAGTCTATCCATGCGAATATATGATTTGTAGTCGAACATGGTAAGACATCGTTTGATTACCAGCCAATGATGTGATTTGTTAACAAACGCGAGAGAACCACCATTGATGTCAATGGACCTCAAGGTACTACAGTACATTTCGTAAGGCGTGAATAGATGATTTGATGTCGAACGCCAAACAAAATCTTTCGGTCAAAAGTCTGAAAGCGAGGATCTTGTCGATGCTATAACAAGCCTCATGGTACTAGAAGATGATATTTCTAAGTGAACTTCCTGGATAATAATTTGACATCGACAAGAAGCCACTTTATTGTGAAATGGGAGTTACTGATTTCAGAGACAAATATGACTTAATATAACAATGTTCAGGGATGACTGTCATGAGAATTAAAGTTTATGAGTATTGCAGAAGGATGAGTATTCACTAGATGACTACTCTTGAACATATCGACGACACTAAGATGAGTTGGCAACATTGACCCAAAACTGAAGTGAAGGTATGATGAACCATAGGTATGAATGAACCATCAAGAATATTACCCAACCCAAATAGTCACGATGATGGAGTGAAGTGACATGTTCAAGAACAACCTGCTACCGTAAAAGTTCTATTCACTTTCCCAAATTTTCCCCAGTCATTTGTTGACCAGTACCTCTTTAGTTTTTAACAAGCTTAAGGAGGATAACATATGCTTGATCTATAATTCAACCCTTCGAGCTAATAATGTATCACTATTTAATAATTTAATGAGTCTAGCGATGAATGAAACTCGATTCTTTCCATGATTGACAAGCCCATCACTATTTTATGTTTTAACGAGGCTAATGACAGAGACAACCCGGTCCTTTTTCATATTTAGAGAGTTTGAAAAAGAGGATGAAAGAAAACTCCTTAAATAATTTTTCATAAAGTTGTCGCTCAGATTCGAAAAAGTGTAAAATACTATCTAAGAGAACCTCCTAGTCATGTTCGACTAAGGTATTCCTTTTTCGTAAATAATCTATCTCAGTCCGGAAAAGGGTTAAACTTATATTGAGTAGATATCAATTCATTTACTTTTACGAGCTCAAAAATACAAGTGCTCAACAATATTTTCACATTATCGGAGTCTGAAAAGAGCTAAAAGAAGACTCCAAGGGTTCCTTTTTTGCTGTTATCGAAGCTCGAAAAAGAGATAAAAGTGTGCTTCAAGTCCTTTTTAATTTTTATCAAAGCTTGAAAAATAAGGACAAAAGTATTCTTTGTGGTCAAATCATTCTTGAAATAAATCTGCATGACTAATCTACTCATCAGTTGTAAAACCTGTTCAGAAAAACATCAATAGGATTAAAAATACCTGTTTCATGATAAAAATAGAATAAAACCATAATCACAACAATACATATGATTTGAAAATAATCAAATGACTACTTAAAAGAGTTTTAATATTCATTTTCACCATTTGAAAGTTACCATTTTCATTTTGGAGCTCTGAACCTGTTTTTTCCCCCAAAATTCAGTTATCGATTGCGATCAATTATGTAGATGTTTTTCATTACCATTTGATCCAGGTTGGTGCCATAAAATCTCTCTTTCTTTCAGTAGTCAATTCATTTCATTTCACTGCAATTTTTTAGGGATTTGGGCCCCTTAGAATAAATTATTTTTCCAAAGAGGGAAACGCACCCTTGAGCATCAAAAACTGTGTTGTGGAGCACCTAAATTGAAGCCTAGGTGCATATGCAATGCACTGTCCCTTGTTCAAGACTACGTTGGGTGCAATTCACATTCTTAATTCTTGCATTGTACCTAAAATTTGGCTAATTTTTTGCATGAAAAGGAGTCTAATGAGTCTTATGGTTATGTTTCATAAATTCATCAGACTAGAATGACGATTAATTGGAGAGGAAGAGAGCATGAAGAACAAAATGTGATTTCCCTAAATTATCCAGGTACAGTAAGAGCCCTAAGAGATTGTGGGTTATTAAATTAATTCCGCTTGTCAGGGATGAGGCAAAAAATATAACTCTTGGAGTTCTTAGTTTGAGCACAGGATCCGGCTGCTGAGGCATTTCACATTAGGAACAAAGTGGTTCCTATTACAATGGAGGATGTATATTTTCTGATAGGTTTGTCGAGGAGAGGCTTGCCTATTTCCCTCTCAGGGTCTGATCTCAGAGGAGAGACAGTGAGAGATTATGTTTTGCAATATTGCTATCCAGGGGTAGAGCCAAGAAAGGATGGGAAAATAAAAATTTGTGACATTTTTTATTTGCCTTTAAGAACCATTCTATTCACAATCTCAAAGATTTTCGGCACCATTACACTATGTAGCGAATAGATCTTATATGCAATATGCACTAGAGTGCATGGAGCCAATAGTCTTCAACTGGTCTGAAGTTGTACTTTCTCAAATAAAAGAACAACTGGACAAGGCCAAGGGAGGAAGGAAGAAAAACTTTAGTTATGGTTCGATCCTCATTTCATTTTCCTTAGAGCGGATTCCACTAATGCAGCCTCAACATGCGACATTGGGTGTGTCTAACCCTAGAGATCAGAGGATGCAGAGATGGGTGGAATTAATGGCTAGGCATGCAGGCCAATAGTCCATTGTGTTCTCCACTGCATTTTTCTCCTGGTTCAGGCGACAGGTTATCGCCATCGATGAGTATGCATACGCTGGCGTAGATTTCCAAGGAAATCCAGACTTATCTTTACTAGAAGGCGCTCAGTGGGGTGCAATAGGTAAGAATTTTTTGACCATGTTTTTTTATTTTTCTAAGGTTTATACAATGTTTTTGTATTTTGTTGTTTTCCCAATACTAAACTAAAGTTTTAATGTAATTCATATTTTGATCGAATTCAACCGGTAGAGGAACTAGAGCATGGAGCGGATGAGTCGGCAGAGATGGCTGTCGGGAGAGCATTCCTTTAGGATTTATACATGGCTGAGACTTTGTCTGAGCTTCGGCAACACATAGAGGGGTTAACCTTCGGGATTCCGAATTTCCAGATCGAAGAGTTACCCATGCGACTGCAGCACCACACTATAATCATTCCTAACCACTGGATGAAGTTACTGCGTAGGATAGCTAGATCTATAGCATGTTACCATGAACATCACTAGTTTAATTTTGACATGTTGCATACATTTTGAGGTCAGATGAACAATGTGTCTTGGGCACAATTTTTTGTAAAAACCTATAATTATATATCTATTTGATTTCAATTTTTTCCTATGTTTATTGTGCAATCATTTTCAATTATGTGAATGTATCTATACATGCTCTTCAAATGTCTGTCTAAAACATGATTAGCTAAAGAATCATTCCATGTGTTCAAGTTTCTGGAAATGTGTTGATATTGAATAAAATCAAAGTATATTTCCAAAAGTCGAACTCTTAGGAACAAACGATGCAGTGTTGGATTTCTAACAGTATAAACACTAGTAAGTTGTAATACCATAAGTTGTGAGTCTAACCTTATGATGATGCGGTTAATACCAAATGAAATGGAATTAGAGAGAAGTTCAATCAATGCGCTATACTCAGTGATATTGTTTGTCGATCTAATGATACAAATCCCTTGAAAACTCACTAACTCGTTGTTCGGAGCGAAAATGGGCCACATTGCAGAGGATAGATTCTGCGTACTACGACTAGCATCATCAACATACCCAACAAATGGTTCCAAAGATTCAAATGTCTCTGATGAAATCTAAATTGGATTAGTAACGTCAAGAAAACTCTAAAAAACAAACTAAGATAGTGAATGAAAATCAACAGCATATAGATATAATATAATACAAAAAATTACTACGCTCATGATCAATCATAGTAACATTTCAGATACAACCCATTTCGGGGCTGTGCCAACGAAATTCCATCGTAAACAACCAACTCGTAGGCACCCTTAGCAAGAACTCTTTTGACAATATAGGGGCCATGCCGTAATGGCTCAAATTTCCCTGTACCTATTACATCAGCTTCTTGATCATAAAGAAGGACCAAGTCGCCCTATGAGAAAATGTGAGGCTAGAAATTTTTGCCGTATTGCGCTTTTATATGTCTCTTATGCGCTTCGTTGGACATCTGGGCTTCACGTCACATTTCATCAAGATGGATGAGGTTAAAAAGATGCGCTTATTCATCTGAGGTGTCAGGTAACAAGTCGATTGCGAGTTTTAATGATGGTATTTCACATTGGATTGGAAAGATAGCTTCCAAACCATAAATGAATTGAAAGGGAGTAAATCTGGTTTCATTTCTCATCGAAGTTCGATACGCTTACAAGGCCGAGAACAGGATCAAATTCCAGTTTCTTTCATGAACTCCTATCCTTCGTTGAAGCATATGTTTAAGAATCTTGTTAATAGCTTAAACTTGTCCATTTGATTATGCATAATAAGGAATAGAATTATCATGTGACAATCCTAACTTGGCAGTTAATTCAGTCATCATGTGGTTGCAAAAATGCTTCCCATGATCTGTGATTATAGCCTATGGGACCCCAAATCGTGTAATGACATGATTAAAGAAAAACAATGCAGTTTTTTCTCCTGTGTTGTTGAATGTAGGCATCGCCTCGGCGCACTTGGTAAAGTAGTCTACTGCAACAATAATACAACCATTCCCCCCGGATGAACGAGGGTTACAGGTCATGAAGTAAATTCCCCATTTCGAAAATGTTCCTACAGAGACAACAAGTTGCATTGGCGCTTGCGGTTTACAGATTTTATGGTCAAATATTTGGTACGCATGAAAAATTCTGTCGCGAGGATGTAGCCGCGAAATATGGTATGCCAAAAATAACTATGGCAGAGTATCTTCTGCACGGTAGCATATCCAAACAAGTTTCCACCACAAGCCCCAGCATGATAATCATTTAAAACCTTTTCGGCCTCCTCATGAGTGAGGCACCTTCTTAAAATTGTATCGACACCACGATGATAAAGTGTATCGCCGACGATCAGATAATCTTTGGCTTGGTATCAAATACGTCACTGGTCAAAGCGAGAGGTATCAAGATGAAAATTATGGGTCTAGAGATAAATGATAAAATCCCCATACCAAGGATCAGATGATTTGATCAGAAATAGAGACTCGTCAGGAATAGATGGTTTTGACGTAGTAGAAGTACTATCAGAGGGAAGGTCACAAAGAAGCTCAGCCAAAACTAAAGACTTCTTTGACTTGGATTTGATGAATTCCAAATCAAATTCACACAAAATGACAATCCATTTTGAATACTTGCCCCCCAGCAATTGACGTGATATGATGTAATTCATGGCGTTGCAATCTGAAATGACAGTGGTCTTCCAGAACAGGATATAGTGGTGAAATATTTGGACAACTTGAATAGCTACCAAGGCAAGCTTTTCTATGTACGAATACTTAACTTTCATATCATTGAGATTACGACTCAAATAATAGATCAGATGTTCTATCCCATTTTCTACTTGGACCAATACCATAGCGATGGTCGTATTAGCCGCGGCGATATATAAGAAATAATCACTTTGATAATTGGGGGGATACCTTAATGACGCCCGGACAAGAGTATTCTTGACAGCATCAAAAGAAGCTTGCGCAACTTGGTCCCAATGGAAGGGAATTCCCTTTTTCAAGAGCCAAGTAAATCCTTTAGCCATTTTAGCATAGTTGGGTATGAATCTCCTTAGGAAGTTAGCCTTTCCTTGAAGTTTCTGTATCTGAAGTAAATTTGATGGCGCAGGAAAATCAAGAATGGCCTGGACCTTCAATGGTTCTATTCGAATTCCTTCTTTTGAGATGACGAATCCAAGCAAACAACCAGAACCAACACAAAACACACATTTATGTGGATTGAGGTGTATTTTGTAGTGTCAGCAGCGTAAAAAGATAGCTCTCAAATGCATCGATTGATAAATCTAACTTCATGAATGCATGGGTAAATCATCTATATAGGGTTGAAAAATGTGCTTGATGTCATTGAAAGCATAATCCATTGCTCTCTGAAAAGTTTCCCCGACGTTATTTAAACCAAATGCTAGTTTTCAATAATCGAATGTGCCCCAAGGACAGATGAATGTTGTCTTATATTGATCCTCTGGGTGGATATTGATTTGATTGTATCCAGAAAATCGATCCAAGAATGAAAATATTTCGCATCCAGCACATTCGTCAATAATCTGGTCGATAAAGGGAGTAGTATAGTTGTCTTTTGGACAAGCGAGATTGACATCCCGATAATCGACGCGCACTCTGATGGTTCCTTTTTTTTTCATGATAGGAACGATTTTGGAAACCCACTCAGATAGTGGAACAGGGTAAATGAAACCAGCACGTAAAAAAATTTCAACTTCTGCTTTAATGGCAGCGGCCTTCTTTGGATGAACAGGACGAAGGCATTGACATACCGACTTGACATCATGGTACATATTAACAGTGTGTTCAATGATACTAGTATCTATGCCTGGCATTTCCTCGTAAGACCAAGCAAATACATCTTGAAATTCACGAAAGAGAGAGTGATATGTTTTGAGTTCTGATGGAGAAAAAGATATGCTGACATGAAGATTTTCTACAACACCAGGTTTGGTCAAAATATCGATAGAAATGGTTTCTTCAAAATTTGATAGATTTCGTTCGGAATCGATTGCATTAATAGAAAAAAAAATTCAAAAATAACTTTTTGATTGATGAGTGATATAGTTCACTAAGATAATTTTCTTCATAATTAGGAATATGGGAGTGATGATGATAATCTTCCCATGGTTCTCCTTCTGACATCATGGTTTCCAAAATATTCTCATCTGTCAAGAAATTTGAGGAAAAAATATCAGATGGAGTACCAAAATCTAAGGAACGATCAACCTAAACAATCGGCGACGATGTTTTCGGATTCGCCGCTAAATCCAGATAGATTGATTGCTATGCCAGCTAAATAGGGTTGAGCAGCAGAAACTCATCCAATGTGACAATTTCAAAATCATTCGTACTCTTCCTTAAGCCAGATGGAGTGGAAGAGATCATGAAGCAGGTCTCTATACTTACAATTTTTGCCGACGTAGCAGGAAACAGTAATGCAAAGGTTCCCATGAGAGCAGAATCCTTTAAGAGTCCTACACCAATGTTTTGAAGTGCGAGTTGGGGTGTGTGAACGAATGAAACACTTACAGTTACCTGGGAATTGGAGGAAAAGAAGGATATTTGATTGATGACTGTGATAACACCTTTATATGGAAAGGCGACCATTCTAAAGTCTATAGAAACAATTGCAGTCATAGCATATACCCATGGCCTTCCAAGTAGAATATTGTATTCAAGGGGTCTGTCAACGACCTCAACGTCAACATTCATTCTTTTCCCCCCTAGTTCAACATGCAGGTTATTGATAATACCACAAGGCTTATGTACGTCTGTCAAAGGCTTTCAACGTCGTTGATGATTCAGATAAGCGTGGCAAGCCAAGTGAATTCCAACAGTTTAGAGACATAATGCACATAGATTCTCCCTCATCAATAATAGTACGATGAACAAGGTGATCAAGAACATTCACTTGGATGGAGAATGCCAATTCTGTTGGTAATTGCAGCACATAGCCCTTATGATTAAAGGCTACGAGATTAGAATCAGTAGGATCAATCCCACCAATTGCTGACAACAAAGTTTGTTTCTAGGAGGGACAATTTTGTAATACCTCAAGAGGTGACATAGCTGAAGGGGATTGAGCCAAATATTCAAAGATATTATAATTTTGAGCAACTCTTGCTCGAGGATTATATGTTGATTTATGAACGACTCCCTTCGGTGGCTTGATTGTCAATTCAAGAATAGCAGGTGGTGGTACCAATTTCATAGATGGATTTGTGGTCAAGGTAGTAGGTTGATTAATGGCCTGACTATCGTAATATTTATTACGCGTTGACACCAAAACATCTATCAATGGCTTTGTGACAGATAACATAAGCACTTTGGAAATAGAAGTTGGATCTGTAGCAACCAAATTTGTGTTCGGATTCGGAAACAGATCTGTCAATACAGCTGACGCATGTGAAGTCTTAACCATTTTTTAGACTTTAGCGTAGTGAGGAAAATCTGAAACAAAGTGTTCCTCATTATATATTATGCATGGATAATGAGGTTTCCTATTTCCAGACGATTGATAATATGATCTTTCCTGCGGGGTAGAAGTTTTCTTTTTCTTTGATTTCCCTTTTTTCTTACTTCTGGGTTGCTTGTAACTTTTGCCTTTGTCAAATGACACGTCATTAATTTCGGAAGAAGGCACAGGATCAGATGCAGTAATATGAGGTGTGGTTGCAGTATCGATCATACCATCTCCGGCATGAGAGTCCTTTGATGGAGGAGGAACAGTAAAATTAGATCGTGACGCATTAGTAATTTTCTCGTAGAGTGTTCCAGACTGAGTATAAATCAAGTCTAAATATTGGGCATGATAAATAACCTACCCTTCAGTGACGACGCCACCCTTAGCCACATCCTCAATTATAGATGGTAACAGGGACTTAATGAACCACTCAGCAAGGAGTTGATTAGGAACAAATGTCTTAACCATTCTATGATGACAACGCCACTCATGAATATGATCAGAAATGTGAGTATCATTATTCTGTTTAAAATTAGTCAAGAGTTTTGTTCCACTTTCATATTGTATGAGTAACTGGAAGTGAGTCAAAAATATAGTAGCTAAGGTAGTGAAATTATCAAAAGAAGCTCTAGGTAACTCAATGTACCATTTTGCAGCCGCCCCTCGAGCGTATGCTGGAAAATACGTAGTCGAACAGAGTCATCATTCAAGGATTTTGATGAACACCACAAATGATAAGTCATAAAATGAGTCGACGAGTCTTCCCCAATGTTTCCATTGAACTTAGGAATATTCGAGGGTAATTTATGAGGTATCACCAACCACCGAGGAGCATAGTTTATTGGATCATTGGTGAGCCGATTTAAATCTAGTAACTCTAAAGTTGCAACAAAGGGAAATTTTAGATTGAGTTCGGGTTGACCATAGCGAAGGTATGAAGGAATTGCTTGGGAAATAGGCCTTTGAGCACCAGCATAAGGAATATTCTGCTAGTAACCCAGATAGGGGTTGTTTTGATAGGCAAATGCTTGAGGATTCTGTTGACCAAAACTTGGGTATGATACTTTTTGAAATGAAGGTCGTGGCATTTGCGCCTAAGACTGCCAAGGGGTCTTTCCACCAATGTTATAACCCAAATTAGGATAAATTGGATTCGGTTGAGGAAAGATATAACCTATTTGTGGCTGTGAAATCCCATAATATGGTAATCCAGCTTGTGAATAAATGATTATGGGTACAGGTTGTTATAAAATAGCCGAAGGATTTGGAGTCTGAGGGCCCAATACTTGAGGGTATTGAGTTGAAGTACCTGCCTGAAACTGTTGTTGTACAATAGTTTAAGTCTATAACAAGGGTAAATATGTACTAACAAGTGGAATTGATGTGGGTGCAATAGGTTGAACTGGTTTATATGAGTGTACAAATTTTTGAGGTTGGATATGCAGAGTGGGATGTCCTTGAAAAAAATTCATTTCGACATTAGGTTGACCAAAAAATGATGGAGTATTGTCAAGGTGGGTGACCATAGGTTGCCCCCCATCATGAGGAGTATAATAAGACAAAAAATATTGTTCTCCAAATGCAAGGAGTCCAGTTGAGATGGTACTGGATGGAATAGACCCCAAAAGGACCAGCTTGATATTGCCCTGATGATGGATTTAAAGGATCAAGCTATTCAATATTCACTATAGGTTTACCAATTAGAATACCAGATGATGACATTGGTGAAGTCCATGGATTTGAAGATGCACTAGAGGAAATTCCAGATAAAGATTTATAACCTAATGCGACCATAGGGCCACCATGTAAATATGACTCTGGTGATGTTGTGAACATTGACGAAGTAGCGAGAGCAAGTTCTGATGTAATTGGAATAGATGGTCCAACCAAATATGTTGGTTCAAGCATGGTTACTTGACCAAATGTATACCCTTTTGAATCGGCGAGAATTTGAATAAGAACAGGATCAACAAAAGTAGAGGGTGGTGATTGAGGAAATGACTCGTACAGGTAAAGATCCTCCCCAAAATGGGTTGGACTTAAAGGTGTTTCATCTTGTGGGATTCTTCAATCAAAATTAAACCAGGTTGAAGGATTTCGCCATGAGGCCAAAAATATATTTCAGGAGGTTGACTGCGCGATATAGGAGACTCAATGTCTATAATATATTGTGGGGCGACCGATACGGGAACAAATTCTGGTCCTTCGACTTCAAGATGCAAATGTTCTAGAAAAAAAGAGACAGGATCTAGATCAACTTCCAGTGGAACATCATCAGGTTCGGGAGGTATGGTCTGACTGATTGGATGGATCGTGACCATGTGTAGCTGTGAGGACTCCGTCTCGACAACAGTAGACGAACCAAGATTTGTAGAAACAACTTGTGCCAACTTTGGTATATGGGAATATGATGATTCACCAGAGGTATTGATGGTACTAGTTTCGGTAGAGCGATGTCACCTTCACCGACAAAAAGTAATTTCCGGTGGTAAAGGTGGCTTCAATGCAAGTCTACGCGAATGACGGGGAAAGGGATTTTATTCTTCTACAATGACTGATTTATTTTATGAACAAAAACAAATAAACAAAATAAAAGGGTAATTCTAGGCAAAAGGTTTACCAAGAAAATGTGAACTGCAGAATACCTCCTGGCGAACCAAGAAGTACGGGCAGGAAATCTCCCCGAATGATGTGTTTGGTGTATCATAATTTACAAGGCAAACGACTTGGTTCACTATGGATGGATATAAACCTAAATTTGTCCTCCCAAATATACCTGAAGGTATGTGGAGGCCCAAGTCTGTATTAGCAATTTCTAATACGAAATTGCACAGTGAGAGCACCCCTTTATACTTTTCGTACTATAACACTGCCCGATATACCCGAAGGTACGTGGATGAGATATGATATACTTACGTACATGGAGTGAGGTATCATACTCAGAATGTATCGCAGACAATTAAAGACAGCTGCTATGTTTTACGACGTTGGAACATGTCTCTAGCCTAGACCTTCTAAATGTTATCGTTATGGTTCCAATGCTTTTTTAGGTAAATTGATGTAAATTTTAAGTTGATCTTGTTTATCAATTTGCCTTTCAAGGTTCACCACGATGATGTGATGGAAATTCCTAAAATGAAATTTAAAATGATAAGAAAACTTTTCACTTTTAGGTTTTTCAATGAAAATCTTAGCTACTAAAGGGAAAGGGCAATCAGTTTTGAGAGCAAACAACAAAGAGCACAAACTAATATGCAGATTTCCTAATGTGTTCCTATGAAAAACACAAAATCCACTACATGCAAATGCAAGTTTTTCTTTTCAGCCCTCTTAATGTGAATGCAAAAAAGGAAACTATATGCATCAAATCAAAAAAAAAATGCTTTCTTCTTTGAGAAACGATGAATTTAACAACAATTTCTCTTTTACAAAAAATGAAGAATGGAACTACAATTTTTCCTACAGGAAACGAAGGATTTAACGACAACTTCCTTTACGAAAAAAAATGGATCTAATGCATAAATAAAATACTTTGAATTTTATTTGTCAATGATAAAGAAAAACACTTAAAGAGACATTGAACAAACTTACTTTTCAAAGGAGGAAGACTCAGGAAAATTCCTTGGTCTCTATGAGGCATTATACAATTGAAAACACAACAAACAAAGGCTGAATGTGATGGAAATGACAAATTCAAATAGAATTTGGTTGGCTTAGGGGGCAACGCGGTCTCTAAGGGGAGACAGTGCATTTCAAAGCACCCTTGAGTGGGAGGCAATGCTATGCAAAGCACTGTGTCTTAACCAACAATGCGTTGGGCACAACAGAGAACAAAATTCAAGCTACTAAGCACACTTCTAATGCAATTCTTTGTTTCAAAAGCCTAATAATTGAGAGTATATGCTACTGGGTGAATAGGCAGAGGCAAAAACACCAAGGATGAAGGGATTTTATCCAGTGGAGTCGCCAATTTATTATGCGGAATTGTGGAATACGGATAAAACACATTCCCTAAATTTGGTGCTATGCATTTAGAACAATAGATCAAAGACTTTGCAGACACTTTTCCTAAGAGTAAATAGACACACAGAAATATGGAGAAACTTGCTTGGATTCCAAGCTCTTCCTATTCTTCTTCTGTCTCTCTTGTTATAGCTTCCAATCCAACTTTGATCGCCAGACTAGTTCCTGCAAGTATAAACACTAAACAAAAAAGAGATTGCAATATACAGATGACTATTTATCTTAATGAGCTAAATCAATGAAACATGAAACATATACATCAGCTAAGAATCCATGATATGAAAGATAGAAACTTATACATATACATATGTGGGAAAATTAGAAGCAATATTTATTAATGGATAGAAGGGGAAGGTTATAAACAATTATTGATTTGATGTCACCAACTCCAGCATCATCCCAGCCTCATCACAATGAACATCTCTCTAGCAGCATATCACTCAAATCAAATACTCAATTGAGAATTCAACAACATTTCTTTACCAAATCTCTTCCTCCTCAAGCACTAGGATCTGTACTCAATTTATAGAACAGCTGAAGGTAGTTTCTCAATCAATGGCTTTCTAATAATAGGAAAGACATGTTCCCAAGCTCAGAGGTGTTATATGGACATATGGATTCGAAGTTTGACACATATGGACTCTTCTAGAAGGCAGTGGCCATGTGGAGATTCCGGAACAATAATAATTTCTCTCCCTTTTGACCAACGCACTCTTGAATGTCGGGAAGTGCTTTGCAGAGCACCCTTGAATAGAGGCAACTACATATGCAAAGCAGCTAGTCCCTTGAGAGGCTGCGTCGGTAAGCTCATAGGTGATATAACATGTACTTCAAATCTTGGAAACCTTGCAATGGAATTCATGGATTATTTTTTCTTGTTCTTTGTCTTAGGGCATGTAACAACTGAAATGATAGGGGATGATAGACCCTATTCATTGGTTCTGGGGATGATTTCCAGTTTAACCAGGTCATTGGGAATGGTGCCCAAATTGACCTATAACAGAGATAAAAAAAAAATTGCATAAAAGAAACTTAATCAACCAATTGCAGACCAAGTGTGAAGCTTTAAATATTATTTTTCAAAGGTTTCATACTAAATTTAATGTTTTAAAACATAAAGGACTGACAGGCTTGGTAGGATTAGATGATAAGTTGATTAAGTTAGAATATTATTGCACAAAGATATATACAATTGCAATAGACAAGTCAAATTTTGCAGGTATCAAAGGTCACATTATAGGGAAAGATTTTCTTGAAGCTCTGAAGTTTGATTTGATCATTCAACATCAAATCAAACATTTATTCATTCAAAGACCAACTTTTTACAGATATACCAAAGTAGATGAAATCTTCAGGAAAATGATGAGTGTAGAAATCCCAAGTCAAGATCAATGGGATAAGTTTTTTGAAACCATTGAGTAAAAGGATGAATTTTACAGCATGCCAGCACATCAAATTTTTTAGGGTATAGTCAGCAACAACTTCCATCAAAAGGGGCCGAATCATCAACAACTTCCAGAAAAGCAGAGACACTCCATCTATCTGTCTCCTTCATCTATTCTTCTTTATTCTATTATTGTAAATCAGTTAAGATATTTCTAAGTTTTGTTAATTAGTATAAATAACTCTTAGTTCAAGTTATTGGGTTGCACCCTTGGATGAGTGATTTTTTTGTAAACAGAAATTGTACAAGTATTTTTTATCATCAATAATACAAGAAGGATTATGAATTTGTCTCACACAGCTCTATTTTCTCTATGAGTTTTTCCAGTTTTCATACATTGTTTTTCTTCATATATTTAATTGTTATCAAGATAACTGGGTGAGGTTGATTGTGTTTCAGCAATCTTATAATTCCTCCTGAAGTTATTATCATTATAAAGAATGATTTAATTAACATTTTGTTGATGTAAATGCCTTTCATTTATAAATTGTCAGCACCTTGATAATATTAGATATATTTTGTTGAACTTTTAGACATTGTTTAAAGGTTTTTGAGCTTATGATTTATTGAAGAATTCAATCTAAATATTTAACAATCATATCTTCTTACATAAGTCCACTTAATCAATTTACAAAATCTTAATCACTATGTGAGATAAACAAACTACCCTTACTTATAATTACTGATATTATCTGCAAGATTTAATCAATAATTGTTTGCTTAAAGTTATCTTATACATTGTTCCTCCAATACTACAAAACACAAACAAAACATTATATATGCTTTGGCATAATTATTGACCACAATCATCTCAAAGGACAACATATGGAAAGGTCATTTTAAGGTTGTAGCTTCTCGTGGAAAAAATGCATATCCCTTGGAATAAATGGATGGGAAAAGTTGCTTAGGAGGGCCAATTAATGGTAGGCTCCTGAAGAACTATCTCTTTTGATCTGAAATTATGAAAAAAAAAATCATCGTCATTGTATATATCAGTTTGATATTCCTGCAAGTGTGAAGTGGAAAATCATTTGAGTTCGTAGCCCGAAGTGAAGGCCATGGAGCTTCATTGATTTTCTACTATTTCAAGTTAAGTTTGCACAAAGAGTAAGTTCAGTTTTTGAGTCATTGTTTCAGTCAAGTTTAGTCAAATTTCAATAAGTTTCAACCAGTTTATGTCATTGAGTTGTCAATAACTAGTCCAACATTTCAGTTTGAGTTATTTTTTGACCGTCTTGGCCCAATGGAAGAGGAACTGATTTGAAAAATTCAGAGATATGTGGTTCTTGACACCTCTTTCACAGCTTCCATCCCCAATAAAGCTAATTTTACTATC